>VCAZ01000015.1:2030000-2145552 GCA_005784505.1 Bagarius yarrelli | reverse complement strand
ACACACACACACACACAAACTCTATAAGTTAGTCATGATCTTTAAAGCTTGCTGTTAGCTAATTGGGAGATAAAAGCAACATAAACCTCTATCAGCTGATCAGGCTCAGACAGGGCGCTGTACTTAAACACAGATCGTCTGCTTGCTCTGCTTCTTCCTCAGCACGCCGCCTTTCAATTTGCTACTTACCAAATGTCATTTTGTTGTCATTGTTGCAGAAGAATTAGAACAGAGCCATATGGCCAAGTGTAAACTATGGACATGGCAGTTAAAGTTGACCTAAAGGTTACCTGTTTATCTTTATTTGACATAAGGGGACCTGACTGAACTTACAATGTCGATAAATAATGAAATAAAACATATTCTTGATCCACAAATGCTACATCCCATAATAAAGTAGTTTAAGAGCTTGTTTCTTTCCTGAACTTGAGTATAAATGTTCTTTGGGACGACTTTGTAATGATGGTTACTGTATGATGGCGCTGCTTTTTTTACTGGTGGTGAATTAAAATTGATTATAATCATGTTTTCATATTTCCTTTTTTCCTTGATTATAACTTGTTTTTTGCTCTTGCCAGGAGCTGGAACATCAGAAAGGCGTGCTGATGACTGAAGTCCAAGCTGCGAAAAACTCCTGGTTCAGTAAAACTCTGGGCTCCCTGAAGACTTCAGCAAACAATCAGACTCCTTCCTCACCCAAAGAGGGGCAGTAGAACTGCTCCAGTGAGACAGGAGCAGATTCACTGCCTGATCCTTACTGAACACTATGTCCTAATGCAGTATTCCCTCTCACACGGACGGGGAGACAAGAGGACAGGAAGGTTCCAAACTGCCCATCAGTAGATCAGAGCATCATTAGATTAGCTTATCGAACAGTAATGAGCTCATCATTACTCGACAAATTTTGGATCATCATGACAAACATTAAGCCGAATATTGAGAACTGAACCAATCAGCAGCTCCTTCAGTACTGAATTTAATGCTGTGTGTAGACGTTTATAGTTTTAAAGAGGGATTAATCCTATAACCCTTTACTAAAGAGATCTGATCTGAAGAGTTTGTAATGAAGAGGTTTTTTTTTTTTTATTATTATTATTTGAGAGGGAATACTGCAGCCAGGCTAAAATATACTGCAGCCAGGCTAAAATATACTGCAGCCAGGCTAAAATATACTGCAGCCAGGCTAAAATATACGTTTTCTACAAGGAAAAATACCGAATGTCATTTTTTGGTCATGTGTATAACTAAATGTTTAATTGTTTTTTAATCCTGTACAGTTTTGAAAAAAAGTGATGGGTTTTTTTTGTTGTTGTTTTTTTTTTTTTAACAATTTCTGAATTTAAAATATGTAAATATTTAAGCACAGTGTTCTACACAACTAACTGGAACTGTACATTCCTGCTTTCCTGCTCACGCTTCCCGTATGACTGAAGACAAATTAACTGTGTCGAAAAGCACATGGTCCTGGAGCTGCACTGGAGTGTGTGAGCTGGAGAGTCTTTCCTTCAAAATGCAGTGGTTTTGTACACACTGTGTATTTATGGTCTGTTCATCCAATCCTGGGAAAACTGTGTGTCCTCCACAGCAGGAGATACACATCCAAAACGTGCCAAGAATTCTTTCAATGACTATTTGTTCCTGTCCGGATATATTAGGAAAATGTTCTGTAATATTGTTCAGGTTTTGCTTGTTGTGCATTCATTAGTGCCGTCAAACTGTAGAACGAACCAAGTAGCTGTCAGTGTCCTTATCCGAGATTTCTTAACTTGCTCAGCTTTAGGAAATTTCAAGGAATTTTTTTTAAGCTGCATGAACTGTAACACACACTAACCATCTCTTTATTGTGAATACACTTTGTTTTTATTGCAATCATAATCTGTGTTAATCAATATTAAGTGCAATCCACTCTGCATAGCATTAATTTAATAGCTTTTCTTTTGTATTTCGAGGGATTGGCAGGGACACCAACCCTGTTTAACTATCTGACCAATAAACCGATTCTTCTCCTGTTACAGTCTGAGTCTCTTTTAATTTGCATTTTCTCAATGGGGATATTCAGATGTCAGGTTTGACATTTTTAGACCCGTAGGTTTTCTTGTTAATTTCCCGATGCTGATTTTTAATAAGTCAGAAATAAGTCATGCATAAATTGTATACAATCCTCTTCACTCACACACACTAACTTCATGTGCTCATTTATAGCATCCATATACCACCCCTTTGCTCTTCCTTTTAGCCTTCTGCTTGGTAGCTTCATTTCTAACATCCTCCTACCAATATATTCACTAGTCCAAACCACCTCAATCTGGCTTGGCTGACTTTCTCCCAGAAACATCTAACATGAGCCGTCCCCCCTAATGAACTTGTTCCTTATCTTGTCTAACCTCGTCACTCCCAAAGAAAACCTCAACATCTTCAGCTCTGCTACTTCCAGCTCTTCCACCTGTCTCTTCCTCAGCGTCACTGTCTCTAAACCAGACATTATAGCTGGTCTCACCACTGTCTTGTACACCTTTCCTTTAATTTTAGCTGGTATTCTTGTCACACATCACTCCTGACACGTTTCTCCACCCATTCCAACCCACATTCTCCATTGCGCTGGACTGTCGACCCCAAATACTTAAAGACTTGTACCGTCTTCACCTATTCATCCTATAAGCTCACGGTTCCACTTCCCTCTCTTTTATTCAAACACATGTACTCTGTTTTTCTACGAGTGACTTTCATTCCTCTTCTCTCCAGAGCAAACCTCCACCTCTCCAGGTTTTCCTTCACCTGCACATCACCCTTGTTCGTAAAGATAGGCACCATTAAACTTCTCCATTCCCCAGGCATCTTCTCACTCACTAAAATCACATTAAACAATCTGGTCAGAAATTCCACTGCCGCCTCTCCAAAACTTTTCCACACCTCCACCGATATTTCATCAGGACCAACCACCTTTCCTCTTTTTTATCCTCTTCAAAGGCATTCTAACTTCGTTTGTACTAATCTTTTGAACTTCCTGCTCCACATTGTTTACCTCTTCTGCCCTCCCCCCCCTTGCATTTTCCTTATTCATCAACACTTCAAAGTACTCCTTCCATCTTCTCTGTACACTCTCCTCACTTGTGAGCACCTTTCTATCTCGATCCTTAATAACCCTAACACGCTGCACATACTTCCCATCTCGATCCCTCTGCCTTGCTAAGTCCTTCTCTCCTTCTCTAGTGTCTAACCTAGTGTACAACTCATCTTATGCCTTCTGCTTGGCCTTAGCCACTTCCCTCTTTACTCTGTGCCGCAAATCCTTGATGTTAGTTGGTTGAAACTGCAGCTCAAAGACATTTTGTAAAACTGATTTTCTATTTTTCTTTAAACAGTTGTAGGTGGTCAATAACAGAATGCTTAAGAGAAATTAATTGCCTGTTAAGGAAATCCTAATCAGAAATCTTTAAATCAAAAAAAATTTTTTTTGCCGTATATGCACTTTTTTTTTTTCCTAAAAAAAAAAAAAAAAAAAATCAAATATAGCCTATAGTTTATTAAATAAAATCACTTTCTTGAGAAAACTTGCAAACCTTATGAACTTTTTCCAAAAGCCAGAAATAAAGCAAAATTTAAGTCAAATTTGTTACACTTGTTTAAGTGTGTAATCAGAAAGCACAAAACTATAAATCAGTTTAAAGTGCATAGATGGCACAGGTGCAATTAATCAACACTCCATCATGGGAGAGGTAAAGAAAGTGTGTATACATGGTGAAGGAGGAGAGACCATGATCATAATTAGAGCACCAATGACTTGAGCAGTTTCTCCAGCCACCATAAATCAGGACATTCAGAGAAAAGTTCTTACTATATTTCGCTCAGCTCAATAGTAATTTATTGACTTTCATCAATGTTGTCCTACCATCAAGGGCGATTTGAAACTTTTTTGATCCACATTAAATGTTGACTACTGTAGCAACCAGTGTAAACACATCTATAAGACTTAACAGCTACATTACTCTGGAGTCATTAGATTAAATAAAACACCTGCACAGCATTTGTCTCAGCATCTGAGATTTATTGTCAAACCTTTTCTGAAAGGCCATTTTAAGTAGCATAGAGATAAAAAAGGAAAAAAAAAATAAAAATTTAGTATCTAAAAACTCAAGCAAAACTAAAACCTGCAGCAGTTTTGCACTAGCAAAAATGTAATAAACAAAACATGGAAAGCTCCATATGTTCGAGGAGCAGGATTACTGGAGGTTTATGCATTCCGGTCAATCCGCACATCGATCTCTCTGCCGTTCAGTCGATAGCCGTTCATGGTGCGGCAGGCGCGGTCTGCTGTTTCAGGACTGTCGAAGCGAACCACACCACATCCCTTGGACTTTCCATTCTCCATCTTTATATCAGCGTACTGCACCATACCTATAGATGAACAGTTCATGTGGAATGTTTAACATCTGAATGCTTAATTTCACTTCATCACATTCTCCCACCTCAAATAACTAGTTTAAATTTACTTCAGCACATTATAAAATCTAAATTAATTCACGCCATTAGGCTCTACCCTATACTGGGATTATAAACCAGAAGTCAATTGGGATCAGACTGACTAACGCAGGGGTGTCCAATCTCGGTCCTGCAGAGTTTAGCGCCAACTTGCCTCAACACACCTACCTGTAAGTTTCAAGTGTACTTAGCAACACTGATTATTTGGTTCAGGTGTGTTTGATTAGGGTTGAAGATTAAACTCTGTCCTGGAGGGCCTGTAGAGTTTGACACCCCTGAACTAAAGGCTTTATATAGAATCCTTGTGTAAACAGCATCTTCACTTTTTCAGTGATTGTTTTGTGTGACTGCAGTCTGAATGTTGTAGCCATGCAGGCAAAAAAAAATAAATAAATAATAAAATTCACTTGTAAACTGTAAATGATCTCTCACCACATGAATTGAAAGCATCCTTCAACATCTTCCAGGTAAAATCAAATGGCAGCTGCAAAAAAGAAAGTAAAAAAACCCAACACAATCAGTGCATTTCAGTGAGACGGCTGCACACATTTTTCATAAATGTCTATAATTAACCAAGTACTTACATTTCTGACGAAAATCTGGCAGCCCTTTCTGGCATTGGCTCCAGCACCTCCCTGCCCAGGTGAACTGAAACTGCTAAAGTTACCACGGTCCAGATCAGCCCTGCGATCAAACTGTCCTCCCACGCCAGCCGAACCCATGCGCTCCATGCTGGAACCCATGCGGTCCATTCCTGGGGCTGGAAAGCGGTCCAAACCACCAGAACCCATGCGCTCAAAGCTGGACCCCATGCGGTCAAGATTAGAATTCATTCTGTCCATGCCCATTGGTGAGGAGAAGTCCATGCCTGTACTCATGCGCTCCAGGTTAGAGGGACCCAGACGGTCAAAACTGGATGGACCCAGTTGATCCATGCCAGAGCTCATGCGGTCCAGGCCAGATCCAATCCTGTCCATGCTGGGACCCATTCGATCAAGACTTGAACCCATACGATCAAAGCCAGAACCCATCCTGTCCATGTCAGAGACACGGTCCATGCGATCCATCCCCATCCTGTCCATGCTTCCCATGCGATCCATATTGGAACCCAGTCTGTCCATACCAGAACTCATGCGATCCATTCCCATTGAGTTACCTACAAAACAGAGAGCCTCAGTTTGTATTTCAGAAACTATGCAGTCAACAATACTGGACTACAAATTATTGTTAACTGACCCATTCCTCTGTCAAAAGAGTCTCCAAAGTTATTGCGGGACATGTTTAACTCATTGCGGCCACCAAATTCTCTGTCAAAGGCAGCCCCAATGCCACGATCCATTTCTGCAGAAAGATTATTTAGCAGGAGTGGTACAGAACCGTTTTTTAACAAGCCTTTCTACGAAACTCTGCAGCTTACTAGGTTGGTGCATTGGCAAAGGCCTCAAGATACAATATTATTTAATAAACATTTAAAACTATATGCATGATTAAAATAGACTGATACACTATTGTGAAAAAATGTATCGATAGTCATTTTTTTTTTTTTAAACTTACCGTTCATCCTTCCCATTCCAGACGGCCCATAACGATCCATGTTTCCACCGCCTCCAAAATTATCCATCCCTTAAAAACAATAATTATTTATTGCCATTTGCAACACAAAGGAAGTATGTAATGGCTGCTAAACATACAATCACAGTGAATTGCCTTTAACTATTCCATATTGAGGAGTGAAATAAGTACATGCATTTATTGCACTTTTCATGAACAATGTTGTTAATGAAAACTGACTGGACATGACAATGGAATGATGCATGTCTGGTGACCCGAGTAAACATACCTCCCATTCTACCCATGCCACCAAATCCCATGCCATCCATTCCTACAGAAAATGATTGAATGAAGAATGAGGCGTCTGTGACGAAGTATGAAATCATGCAGAACGAGCAAATGGGAAATAAAATGTAAAAGTTTTTCACCTCCAGGACCCATCCCTCCACCACGATTTAGCTGTGTAGCATCAATGGGTTGACCACCAGGCCCCAGGCCTAGACCAATACCACTCAGTCCACCTACACATCAAAAATGAGAAGCAAAAATTGTAGACTTGCAAACTAGCAGTTTACTAGCACAAGATATTTACCGTTTAACTAGATGTTATAACTAGATACAAATCTTTCAATGTTCTCTAAAATAAAAATATATTCTGTGCAAATCAGTTTAATCGAATAGCCTCACGGAAATGGTTACTTACGTATAGTCATGTTTTATGCTTTAGAGGAATTTAGTATTGTTAGCATTACTTACGTGGCAGGGCAGGTGGTCTTTCAGGGGGTGCAAAGTCACCCTTTGGCATGGACTTCTCATCCTGCAATAATATCAGTTAGTACATTTTTTTAATAAATTAATTTTATTTTTTTTTTTTAAATCAATTTCCTAGTACAACCGATCACTTACCAGTTTAACATGCATGGTTCGATTAAACAGGAGCTGGCCATTGAACATGGCTAATGCAAATTAAGGATAAAGGAATTTAAAAATAATCATTTAGCCAAACAAAGAAACAGCTTTTGTTTACAGATCATTTACACACGTGAAGGATACAGACTGCTTGAACAGCTTCAATGGGCATTTCAAAGGTGACCGTCCCCATGCCCCTGCTCTTGCCGTCTTTGTCCTCTAGGATATCGGTACGAATGACCACCCCGGCCATGCTGAACACCTCTTTCAGCTTTTTCCAGCCCACCTTATAATCAAGCTGAAAGAAAAAGCTTCCATTTAGAACGCACTTTGAGACTCTTATAAATGTCCTCTGCATGACCTCTGGGGTTAAACTATATAATAAAGAAAACTGGACCCCTAAAACAGATCTACAATATTGACAAAATCAGTCTGTTTGTAACAGCACATTTACAACTTACATTTGCCACAAAAACTGTGCTTCCAATCTTGCCAGCTTGAAGTCCATGAATGATTTCATTAGGTATGTTTGGATTGTTCAGGAGACTTGGTGGGATGTTCACCAAAGGGGGAGCACCAGGTCCAGGTCCCATACCCATTCCTCCACCCATTCCACCACCCATTCCACCAGGAGGTCCTCCACCACCACCTTGAGCCCTGTGGGCTTCACGCTGTGCAATAACTCCATCTGGGTCCTGCAATTAGCAGCAACTATTAGCCAAAGAGGCATTTAGATAATCAAGCATTCAAAAATAATAATTAAGTACAATCCCAAACGGACCTCCTTTACTTTCAACGGACGTCCATTCATGTTGTGTTTATTGACTTTTTCCACAGCCTTCTTCATTAGTTCTTCTGTTCTGAACTCAACCACCCTGCCAGGTCAAAAATATAAATCAGTCTCCTCTAAAGATATTATGCACAGAATTTAAATTTAAAATGAATCACTTTTTAAACTTAATTTAACTATAATTATATATACACACAATACTTACGCACAACCCTTTGGATCATGTTGAGCATCAGCACAAGCAAGGGGACCACAAAACAGACAGAAAACAATTAGATAACAGGAATGGAACTAAAAGTAAAACATCCAGCCATTCTTGTTTTAATGCTATAAATTTAATTTACATCATACTTGTGGTGTTCATTTACAATTTAATATTACAGAACTTCAATTCAATCAACTTCGTGAATACAAACGCTAACAATTTTGACAACCGAAACAAAAATGTTCCTTTTGTTGCCTCCACTTAATGCGAGTCACTTGTTAAACCCTAGTCATCATCTTTACATATTGAACACCACTCTTTACTTCTAGTCCTCAATGAAACTTAAAAAAAAAAAAAAGGTTCAGATCACTGCCTAAAGGGGGACTAAAAGAACACGAGCCAGAATTACACCCCCTGTGGCTCCACTCTGGACCACAGTCAGCATCCGCATTCAGCCAAAATTCACCCACGATGACAATTTCAACTCTCCAACCCAAGTCTGAATGTCCCACATTGAAAGATGAAGTAAGAAAACTCAAGCGGACAAATGGAGTTTCGTCTCTTGCACTTACCCTTGATTTTCCTTCCGCGTCCATTAAGTGTTCCACGTACGTTACCTCACCCACTACAAATCAGATTCCAGAAGACACACACCAAGGGAGAGAAGCCGAGAAAACAATGGGAGTTTAGAGCAGACACACAACCAGGCAGTCACAGTGAGCTCGGCTTTCTAGTCCAGAGGCTCTGCCCAACACTACAATTCTGGTACAGGTCTACAAGAAGCAAGCTGCCGCCTTAAAATTCTTCTTAAGCTGTTTTTGCTAAAAGTCTCAACACCATAAATTACCAAAAGATTTACGACCTATCAACTCACTATTAAGAATTTTAATGCATTGCCTTTTGAATGTTTTTCCCACTAGACAAATTTTTGAAAGCTAATGTGATCACAATAAGTGAAGTACACCTACAACCATTCAACACAATTGTACCAAGCAAGTTTAGTCTTGACAAACAAGCCTGTTCTCGGTATCATAACTGCATACCCGACCGCGATGGCACCATATAGGATTACCTAAAATAAAAACTCAAAATTGAGACCAAACAAGCTTCTCAAGAAAGAATTCACAGTAATACCAGTAGCGGACTTAACAGTCCTTAAAGGGTAACACTGAGTTTTAACACCTAAAAGGCAGCCACACTTTTTTTCTTTTTTTTTTTTTTTTTTTTAACAAAACATGGTAATTCCAACAAGATCAACTATGCAGTCAAGGGTCTGCCCTTTGATCGGATGTAAAAAAAATATTTTTAATAGACAAGCTTAAGAAGCTGCTTTGCTCTGTAGACCTGTACCCCAACAAAACTGACACTTCCAGGTAAAGGTATAATGTGAAGATCGGATGTGACAACATTCACTGGCATACCTAAAAAAAGAGAATGCAATTTAATTCTACAGGCAACAATTTCCAAATGACACGAAAGACATTCCTCATGCTTGCACACCATAAGCCTTGGGGGCTTCCTTGAATTTAATAAGTACCTACAAAATTTTAAACTCTATGGGCCTATTAGTCATTAGATCAGCCTCAAATCATGTGCTGTAGTTTTAATCGAAAAAATTAACTTAGACCTAATACAACTAACAGGAAAGTGAGGAATTTAACAACAGATGATAAATGGATGTCCCCTATTTTCTTTCATGACTGGCATAAAAAAAATCCACCAGAGGCCGGAATGAATTGTTTTAGGACATGAAATCGATGTGCACGATGAGCGCTTCTAAACCCGAATACAAAAAACCCCTTCAGGGAAAGAGTTCAGAGAAAGCTCTCCAGGCACTGTACATCACTTAGAGTGTCATTGTTTCCAGTCTTGAAGGAGAAAAATCACTGCATCTATATACAGAATGGAATTTGAGCCAATGCACAACCGCACCACGAATGCTTGAGGTTAACTTCTACACAGCAGCCTTCAAATGGCACCAAGCTGACAGGGTTTTGTTAATCACCCTACAATACTCAATATTCTAAGTATAAGAAGCCACTGATTTCGTCGCAGTTAGGACCAAAACAAGACAAATCCACTACCATTACTTTGAGTCTTACCTTTTTCTTTCATTAGGTCCTTTAAAGACTGCCATTTGACATCATAAGGAATGTTGCTCACGAAAACCCGGTATCTTTTAGAGGGGTTGGCATACGGCTCGTATCTACCACCACCTCGTTTGGACGGTCTCTCCTTTCGGGAGTCATGGCTGGGCTTTCCATTCAAGACATTCCTACAAAAGACAAAAAGCACATCATTAAAGAGCACTTTTACATGTCCAATTTTTCAAGCTGCAACTACAAGCCACGTGTTCATTAATCGCATCAGAGAGTAATTGTACGGGCATTCATTTTCCAGGACGATTTAATTTTCATTGCTTTAATTGTCATGCTTTCCTTCTGCTATGATCCATTTAACCACTATTGAAAAGGTTAGGTACGTGCTACATGAACCTACAGCCACCAACACAAGACAGCATCACCATTTCACAGCGAGATTTATGGCATGGTAAAACTCAGCATGAGTTAAAAGAACTGCCCAGGTAAAAGAAATTGTCCAGGACTGCAAAAATAATTTTTTTGAATTTCCAGGACACGTGGGAACCCTGAAATGTGGTACTCTTTCACATATACTTCTTCCTTCTCGGGTATTATCTTAAACCTCAGAGCACAATTTTAGAGTATTTACCATCTACTGAAAAATGAATATACTGGGTTTCTCAAAGTATTTCGGCCATAATGGGGAGCCTGATCACAAAGCAGCCCTTTATTTAACATGTTCTATATTATACTGTAGGGTCAACTTAAGTTGTGTAATCAAATCTCAGCAAAACGCACTGTAACAGCACAAATATTTCACAAAATGACAGACTACTTAAAATATACAAATAATAAGGAACCAAGTCCGTAGTTTGTTTTTCCATGCGCGAAAACGTGCGCCATGTTTTGCCCCGTCGGTTTAAGTCTGTTTAAAAGACCGCGCTTAAAGGCGGGAAACGGCGGCCGTACACACAGCCAGAATATACATTAGTTACACAGTTTAACCATAAAAAAAAACTCCTCTGAAACTTTTAGCGGTTTAACTTAACACTGCTTCTACCGAACGTTACTCCGCTGCTAATTGCCTTTAGCATGCTAACACAGCATTCCGATCAAGGTCTTGAAACGAACAGAAATCCAGCAGTATTTAACCTGCCCGCTTTTTCAGACAGTTGTTATATTGTTCAGTTCTGCGTTATAAGTAATCTGGTTTAGTTTTCTTCGTATAAAGTAATAACAGCTAATAAACCATGGGGGAGGGGTCGGGCCTACGCAACAGTCGGCTTTGTTAACCAACTAGCCAGCTAGCTAACGTTCGCCTCTAGCTAAAACGTCTGAAGTAAATAAAAGTATGTTGCGAATGTGATAATATGTTACATATGTAATTTAAATATGCAAAATAAGGATACTTTTTTTTTTTTTTAAATACAATGAATAAAAAGCAACTCTGAGTAAAATATTACCCTTGGCCTGGTTTCTCTGGCGCAGCATCGGACGACATCTTCAGCGTTTCTTCGATTTCTGACATGCAAATTAACACCAAAAGCAAAGAAAGTTAGAAAAATGCAGTTTTAACAACAGATTCAAATGCTGTTGTGTTGGTCAAACAACGCCGGTTACAGTGAACTGCTCTGTTCGTTGCGTTTCTGAACAGTTGAAATGGCGGCGGAGAAGCGAAATGGCTATTTGAGCACACCAGGGCATGACGGGATACGAAAACTGAATCTGAATCAAAAGAGTCGATTGAGTGGAGTCGATTCAGATTTTATCAATATTTAAATATTCACTTTTACTTTTTTAGAAATCTCTAACACAATTTAATTACATTTATTCAAAGATATTTAAGTCTCAGACATGTTTACAGTATTCAGGAGAATCGATTCTATTTGGTACATACCTTTGTGTTCTGTTCAAACCAAAGTGGTTTTATATTTAAAGATGGTTATTTTAAAAAATTGTCTTGACTCCTTTCTTTAAATTGAAAATAATTGATTCATAGCACATCTGTCAGGGTTAAGAGATATAGGAAATTTAGCATAAAGCATTTGTTACACGTGTATTACACATTTCTGCTTTAAATGATCTCGTTGTTAAGAAAAAACACAGCAGGGTATTAGGGCAGAACTGTAAACATCTTGCTAGTTTATCAAAATTGAACTGAAAGATCCCCTGTGTTTCCTGGGTGGAAGTGGGAGAAAAAATACTTACTAAAATCCATGAACCTTAAACCTTTAAGTTACTTTTTCTTTTTAATTTGGGGCAAGAAGATGGTTTAAACACTCAGTTCAGATAACACAATATCCAGAGCATTATGTTTAATTTGCTTTGCACACATTTCTTGGCTGATTGCAAGCACCAACAAATTTTAGTGGGGACAATACAGACACACCAGTCTTTATCCACTTCACTACATAAATATAAGCTTCCCAAAAATGGCAAAGAGTGATAAAAATATGGTGCTCGAGGAATAAGACATACAATGCAACCAATACATACAGTTTGAATACACTAAAATACAGTAATGACAAAAAAAGATTAAAACAAATTGTGTACAAGGTTTAAATTTGCTCAGGTTTACATAAAAAAAAAAATTTAGTCTTTATCACTTAGTGTTTTTTATTACAAAGAGTGGACCAGTTCTTTAAATATCAGGGAGGGAGTTTCATGTCTCTGAAATGTGTTAAGTGAAATACGACAGATAAAAGCATTTTCAATCGTGAATTTGTAAAAGTGCAGTATGCACAAAACAATATAAAACAAATGAATCATTTGAATCAGTTATATAACATCAGAATAAAGCAACACACTTTTGGCTGCTTAACTCTGCAGGTTGCATAGTGGAAGAAACTCATAGATATCCAAAAAAAAAAAAAACAACCACCGTCTTGCTTTTCTGCCTGAATGTAGTCCTGTAATCCTTCATATGTCTAAAGAATAATTATCTTACACAACAAGTGTATTGTAATGTTGCTGACATTGCACTCAAGCTTTCTTTCAATTACCCCACAATGCAAATTAAGGAAAAATAACCAGAAAATAAAAAAGATGGAAGCACACCAATAAGAGACAGTGTTACTAAAAGCAGTAGTTGAGCAGTAAATTTGCATTAAGCTGCTGATCTGTAACTGTTTTCGTTGCTTGATTGGGTCAATCTTTTCGGTTAAAATAAAACTGAATTCAACCAAACATCACTTAGGTACTCTTAAGGGTCTGTTGATCATGTTGCAGAAAGTTTTTTTTTTTACAACACTGAATGCTGAAAGCTTTTAGTAATAATCTATTGCACAATGCTTTCCAAACTTAACACTGTCCTAAAAAGAATTCACATAGTGTCGAGTAACATTAAAAAAAAAAAAGTAACTATTAGCAAGAAATCTCTGTTGTGTATTTTTACCCCAAATAAGAACAAGATGAGCTGTGCAAACAGCACTTTAAGGGAAGTATATTTAACTGTCCTTTATGCTCTATGTCCATATACAGATGCAATCATCTTTGTTTTAAACGTGGCACTAGAGAAGGTCAGAATCTCACACACAGTTCCACTGCCAACCACTGGAACACCTGTTTGTGGGTACGCACACACGCGGACCGATGGAAACTTACTATAAAAGCCGTATACAGACATAAAATGTATCTACAAATGTACAAAGCCTGTCCAGATAATGATTTTTTTCTTGGACATTACAGAGATGTTTAATGCTTCTGAGTTAAACAGATTGAGCTTTCAGAAGCAGATGGTCCCTTGATAATCGCATAAAAGCCATACTTTTGTCAAGTGTCCATAAAGCCACTCGTATAAGGGCCTATTATTATGACACAGGTTTTCCTTTAGGATGATGACATTTTGCACATCATTCTTGTGACCTATAACATGCAGGGCAATAATCTTGGCTCTACTCAAAACATATAAATGGATAATCCCACTTTTTTCCCCTGTGGTCAGAAACATTTTTCAAAATAACTGCATATTTAACAATGTAAACCGCTAAAAAAATACAAATACAAAAGTGTACACACAATCACAAACACATTCTGCCCTTTTACACAGCCAAAATGTAGCCATGTTTAAAATTAGGAAATGACTATTACAATAACGACCCCAAGATGAAAATAATGCTTTCCATAAATCTTGGAGGCATACACATAACTACATTTGATCAGCACACCTCTAGGCTACTTTTGTTGTTTAAGTGCTACCTCTGTAGAACCACCATACTCCGCCTTCTGCATGACGCCTGCTTTTAACAAATACTAAATATAGCCTATGCTGATAAACATATAATCCCAGATAGCAACTTTATCAGTTACTATTATCAAGGGAAAAAGTGAATTTATTAATTGCACATGCAAAAAACTGAGCACACCAGGGAGCATACACTGTTCCCTAGACTTGATACTTAAAAGAATTTATTGCACACTCCTATTTCAGTGTTTGCTCCTTTATAGGAGCTTGTATATGAGATCAGGTGCTTACTGCTCTCTCTCGGTTGTAGCCCATTTTGCTAGCAGTCCTCACAAGAAGACCCTGTCATCCTGTAACATGTTAAAATCACCACACAGGTTACCAAACGAAAAGCCTCGAAAATCTGAGCTTTAACAATATGTACGGTACCTACCGCCACATGGGCTAAAGTACTGAAAAATGGCCAAAACTAATTTTCTTTCCAATTAAGAGGCAAATATTTTATAAAAGAAACTAACTAACTTTAGAGAAATGTTTATGTTGAAGCTTCAAAAGCTACATTTGTTTTATTTGCTGTTTGGTACGGGCTCTTAATGATCACTGTAATAGGCAAATAAATAAATTCGCTCCAAAACCAAAATAACCCATGAAAAAAGTCAAAATTGTCAAAAAAAAAAAAGAGATAAAAATAAAAGAAGCGAACACATACGTAGATAAAAATGATTAAATACTAAAAGAATGCATCCAAAAGTGCTGCGGCTCAGACTGATGGCATGACGCATCAAGAACCTTTAGCAAGTTTAATACCAACACTGTGCCGTGTTCCCCCACTCTCCCCAAAACCCGTAGATCTCATACGATGGTCTCGTCTGACGTCTTTTTCAAAAGCTTTGTGGAGAGAAAGATATGTTGGGTAGAGGCGGAACCCTTGGCATCAGGAATGAGCAGGCGCACTTTCTGATTGGTTCGTCTCCACTCAGAGTACAATTGACAGTGGTAGCGGAATGACACCTGTGGACAAACAACATTCACAACATTCTTACATACTTCAGTCATAATAAAGAAAAAAAACATAATAGTTTACATCTATAGTTTTAGGAAGCTAAGTGGTTGTGGGCGAGTCACTTTACTTAAACATGACCCAGCCAAACATCAAGAGACAACTATTCCCTGAGGGATTCGGAGTTAAACAACATGCTGCTTCAACAGATGAGATCAGTGACACTAATGCAAAACTGCCATGTTTGAATACTAAGGAGACAGCAGTTCCAACCACAAAACCACTAATTTGAACTAAATCAATTTAAAGTATTTATTCAAATACTCCTTCCCCCATTTTCTCTTCATTGACAAACACTCTTACATATGAGGCCAATATTAGTGGTTTGCAGTGTAGAATAGTGTGAAAATGATTTAATGTTCTGACGAATTTAGCTTATCATGAAGTAGCCATCAGAATCTGTTTTTTTACAAGCGCTTAGAGCAGGGGTGTCCAAACTCGGTCCTGGAGACTTGGACACTCTGCAGGACACCAGCCCTCCAGGACCAAGTTTGGACACCACTGGCTCAGACCCTATTTACAATTCCTCCTAGCATTCAGTCTACAAATAGTTTTTAGAAGGTTATGGAATCTGATGGCTTCTATAAGATGAAATTCTGACATTATCATCCATTTCCCTAAACAGCTAAACCAACAACTGTGAAAAATTTTAGATCATCACTATTTGGTTGAAACAAAATAACTGGGTGTGACCTGCCATTTGTTCATTCTCTATACACCAAATACATCAGGAAATTTACCTGTAATTGCTTTTAACCAAACATTATTTTTCACAAGGACAGATGCATAAAGACTAAAAGATTAAATTAAATTACATTAATATATACACTTTGTTCCTCTATATCTATTTGTTTCAATATTAGTTCTAGTTTGTCTTCATTATACAAGTTGCTGTTATTATATGAATAACATTATGATGAGCTCATTCTTATATGTGTTTGTCCGAAAGAGATAAAATACAAGTTACCAGGTTCCAGAGGACGTAGATGGTGAAAAGGGCAATGGTAAGAGCGATAAGGCTCACTGCCTCCAGGCGACTGTTGTAAAGCAGGTGGTTCTGGGCCCCTCGCAGGCACAACCAGCCTGATACAGCTGCCAGGGGCGTGATGAACAGGAAGCACACCATGTCACAGCACAGCGTGCGCTTTTCGTTTGCTGGTCCGGGGTCTCTGATCCACTGAAAACGAACAAAAGTGGATTGAAAGTGGATTAAGCACAGATAGATTAGGTTAGTGGTTTTACACTTTGTAGTATTTCAGAACAAATCTGACTAAAAGTCTATAAAAATCAAAATGATGTCCTGTTCTGTCTTCATCCAAGCACAACGAAAAAATTATTCTAAAAAAACATTTAATTGTTGTGTAGTAGTTTCAAAGTTTGTCTAACTAGTTAACTTTGCTGTTGTTTAAGAGCATAGCAAGCAAGATATCGGCAGATCATCCAAACTGTCATCTGCCCTATTCTCCTTTCAGCTGCGTTTTACACGGCCAACCACAAGACTCTCCTGCCCACCCTCAAGAGTCTTGGACTTGTTGGAGCAGCATGGCAGTGGTGTGTATCCTACTTGGATGGTCGTTCATATCAGAAAAAAAAGTGGGGGGTGGGGGGATTTGCTCCATGCAGACTCTCTACTGTTGTCACACAAGGCTCAGTACTTGGTCCTCTTTTTTCCTTCCTCTATACACACTTTCTTGGTAAAGTATATCCTCACAAGGGTTTGTTATACTGTTGACACCTAATTCAT
The DNA here is from genome assembly GCA_005784505.1 of Bagarius yarrelli. Taxonomy (NCBI): domain Eukaryota; kingdom Metazoa; phylum Chordata; class Actinopteri; order Siluriformes; family Sisoridae; genus Bagarius; species Bagarius yarrelli. Next base: position 2,128,550 of record VCAZ01000015.1, on the reverse strand, counting down.
CTTTTCCTTTCCTCCCTCAGAAACCACAGCTCTGCCCAGATCTTTGCAGGTCTGGCAGATATATCATCGTAGATGGCAGCTCATCAGATAAAACTTAGCCCCAGCAAAATAGAACGACTTATCATCCAAGTTGATTCGTCCCTGTTTCAGGATCTTGCAATCACCATGGACAACTCGCTGATCTCCCCTTCAAACACTACTCGTGACCTAGAACTGCAGTTTATAAACTCTCGGATCCACAAGCATCACTCAACTGGTCCCACCATACCCTAAGACGCAACGTAGGTCTGCCTCAAGATATTGGAATTAATGCCCCATCAATGTCAGAACAGCTATGTCACTGGCTGGCTTCGAGAGACAACTAAAGACCCACCTATTTTTCAAATACCTGGCACTTTAAAATCTATTTTTATATTACTCTTTATTTACTTTGCTCTTTTTAACAGTTTTTGTGGGTTAATGCACTCTGTTTTGTGATCTAGCATACAAGTATTGATTTGTTCGATAATTATCCGTCACTCTGCATAAGGGCATCAACTAAACGATGTGATAAGAGATTCTGATAATATGTTGGCTCAACAAATCGATTTGGGAGAGTGCTACATTCTATTTCTCACTAAACCTTCCCAAAATTTATTACTGATATATTTTGAAAATTAATTTTCCAGTCTAACATCTTCAAAAAAGCCCCATATTTGGCACCTTAATTACGTGTTCAGTGCACAGTGCTAAATCAATAGTTCACCCAAAAATGTAAACTCCTAGATGAATTACTCACCCTGGTGTTGGTCCAAAAGCGTTAGGCGGGCCAGAAAACACTCAGATCACAAAGATCTTACAGTGTGTTCCAAAGATAAAAGAAGGGCTTTTTGAGACAACACCAGAGTGAGGAATTAATTTAAGAATGTTAATTTTTTTTGTGGTAAATTATTCCTTTAAATACTAAATCTACAAATTCCTTACCCGTTTGCAGCAGTTGTACACACTAAGTTTAAACAACATTTTACACATTAACTGCAACTTGGCTACACAGACAAACATGGCAATAACACTAAACACCAGGAACTCTCAGACTCAAACATAAGCAGCTAGACGGGAGTCATGTTACCTCTGTGAGGGGCCTTGGCCTGCGCGCTCGATAGTGAACTCTGTGTGACACAGCTCACAGTAGCTGGTGTTGGAGGAGGACAGCCATTTCTCCAGGCAGCTCTTGTGCACCGTGCCCAGTGTGCCTGTGCAGTCACATGGTGAGAGGAGAACTTCACTGTTGCCCCCCTCATGGCAGATCCGGCAAATTGGACCATCACTGAGAGGAAAAGTTGTGAGAATGCAGTTTATATACAAGCTTTATGTTGGACTGCTTGGAAATCCAAAGAGTTGTTGCAGAATATATAAACCGGTCCCCTAATGTTATACACATCAATATAATGTAGTATAGTTACAAAAAAAAAAACACTATTAAAAATATATCAGCCTTATGATTTATGTGAAACGCTCACTTGGATTTTTAGCAAGGCACCTTTGGATATTGGAAAGTTGGATAGTTGAACACAACACAAATGTAGTGTTATCATTCGAAACAATAGCTTATCATAAGTTACGCAAATAACTACGTGGTATTTTTTTTTAGATAGATACAATATTAGAAATAAGACCAAAAAAATTGCGATCGATCAATCAATATAATTAAAAAAATTAGACTATTAAATTGTGCGTCACACCGTAAAATGTTTTTAAAACAGTAATGCGTGTCACTCAGCGCACCTTTGTGTGCCCAGAGCTTTGATGACGGTGGAGAGCAGGCGTCCGTCTTTGGTTGTGACCTGTGTGACGTACTGTGTCCTGCAGCTCTCTGAATCCTCCACACTTTTCGACAGGGCAGCGTTGCCAGTGCAGTCACACAGTGAACCTGGCAGGTGGCAACACTCCCCTGTAGTCATGTCTAATCCGTCCAGGGGTACAGGGGACTGAGGGAGGGAGCTCTGCACCCGTAATTCAGCTGGCCTGGGTTCTAGAGCTGCAGCAAGAAACCCAACAAGAGTGACATGTAAATAACTGCAAAGTCACGTGTGTAGAGAGGTACTTAAAGATGACATCAGTCTGAGACTTCCTGGGTCATCCGAAATAAGTGGATGCTAAAACCTCTCACTAGATCATTTAAACATTGTGGCAGCGACAGGAAATAATTTTTTTTTGTTGATATATAGTATTCACATAAATGATCGGACTGTAAAAACTGTACTGGTAGAAGCAAATGATAAGATGTCTCTGTCGTATTAACGTTAGACAGACATGCTAATCAAGGCCAATAAGCCTAGCAAGTCAGTCATATTTAAAAAAAGATGAAATAATATTCCTACTTACTCCAGTTCGACTACATTTATTTTAAATAACAAATAGCCGAGTAGGTGGTGTAAATGGCGATGGCAAATTCGTCATGTTTGGCTGTCAGAGATTTTAAACAATCAAACGCTAGCCAGACACTTCGCTAGCCGGCACCGCTAGCTGGCTTAGCTTAATGCGCTAACTGAAATAATACTCTACTAAAACACGAACGCTCACCTTCTGTAGTGTCATAATGGTTTATTCTGTCAAATCCTTAACCCCTTTAAATAAAAATATATCGTTAAAATGTCCCAAACAGGAAATAACTCTTCTTGTTTTCGCCTGGCTAATCTCCCAGTCTGGGATTTTTTCCAGCCTGACAGACGAACCAGCGGCCCGGCCTCCTATCGACGTCTCCAAACACTGCTTAACGTGCGCAAAAAGCGTAAGAGGGAATCTCCGTGGCCTAGTTCACTCACAGTGAAGGCGTAAATCCTGTTCGTGAATTGCGCTAAACTGGGACATGTAGTTCATATTTATATATATATATAAAAAAAACCCCGATAAAACAGACTACAACTATTTTTGACCTGACTTAAAGGCGTTACGCAAAAGATACGCCCTTTGTTATATAATATTTTTGTTGGAAATCTATTTTAACTATTATTTAACAATAGAAATAATACTTATTATAAATGACTAGAGTAAGGGCGGATAGGTTGTGATTAAAAAGTAAGGAATACAAGTCTTGAGGCTGTGCTGTTATAAAAAAAATAATCAATGCAGCGTTAGGGAGTCCATGTTATTACTGTATATACACCTTTGGGAAAAAGTGAGAGACCATTAGGGTTTTTTTCAGTCAGCATCTTTCAGTGTGTATTTCAGTTGAATTCCAACACGCGCGCACGCGCGCGCACACACACACATCACCTGATTTTCCGACGAAAAGTATAAAATTACTACCCTTGCAACATGGCCAGCTGAATGTATAAGATTGATAGTGGTACCTCAAAAGTATTTGGAATTAAATGATGTATTAGTTATCCAACATCTTAAATGGTAATAAATGACAATGAATGACGGGTTATATTTTGACCTTATTGGAAAATAGATCCAAAGACAGGGTGCTTACATCCTAAAACTTTAAAGACACGTTTTATTACTACGTAAGAACAATATCAAGACAACAGGGACCTCGAATCTACAGTCCAGCAGAGGGCAAAACCACTTAAGCAATTAAAAGTCATTGTAGTCAAACAATTTTGCTTATGTTTGTAAAATTAATTTTTTCTGGAAAAATATTTAAAGCTTCGATATCCATAAAATGAAGTGTGTTTAATCTTGTAGTCATACATTTATGATCGGATCACCGGGTCACATAGTGTAGAATTATCTTAAAATAGAACTATTTAAAAATAAAAGTTTTACATGTATACATTTCTAAGGGGCTGGAAACACATCAATTTTATCATTACTTCATTGGTAATTTATTTATTGGTCTACAATTGCGACCCTGCTAGATAAATTTGGATCGGATGTCCAATCTAAAATAACCTACATTGCGGCAAATATACCTGGCAGCATAATTAAAAACATCTGATAAAAGCAGAATTAAATTTTTAACGGCACTATAGTGTAGTAAAATGTACTCTTTCTTTACTGCTCGTTTGTATAATGTTACCATAATTATAACGTTTTTCATGAACTTACACAAACTAGGCATGCTGTTAACTACTTTTAAATTTAGTTACTCACAACTATTATGGTTTGTTTGCACCTTTTCCAGCATAATTTACTTTCATATCCTGTGTTTCTCTTAGTGACGTTAGACAAAAACTTATTGAATCAAAATCTCGAAGATCTGTGACGTCAAAGCTTCAGAGTCGCACAGAATCACGTGACTGCACGTTTTTCCATAACAAATAGCGTTTTAATTTATTTTTAAAAAATCATTTTACATTTAAAGAAGTTAATTTTTCTATTGAAATTTTATTTCATGAATTCAATCAGACTAATTTATTTTATACCTCTTCTACACCCAACAACACTGTCACGAGAGAGAAAGTATTTTCTATTGTCTTTGTTTATTTAAACGTTTTATTTATATTTATATATATATATATATATATATATATATATATATATATATATATATATATATATATATATATATAAAATGAAACTCTAAAGCAGCTATTCAACCTTTTGACCCCCAAAATGTCGTTAAATTCCAGCGATTCAAATTAATGTAAAGGTTGAAAAAGGTTAAAGGTCTAAATTTTTGACTGTCACAGTGTGTGATGGCAAATAGGGCAATTTTCCATTCAAATATGACTCGATTAAAGGGAAAAACGTCAGAAATAAATCAATGAATGTCACCGAATCACACTTACTAAAGGCAACTTTTTTAATCACAGCATGGCAAAACATATTTAAACTAAACACACAAATTGAAACAAGAATCCAGTAACAGGGTAATGCATGTTTAGATCCGAGATGATGGACAGACAGCCAACCTGCTTAAAACAGTGTAAACCTAAAAGGCCCCTTTCTAGTTAACGGCTTCTATAACTTAACAGTGCAAAGCCTGGGCTGGGATAACTGTCTTTCATTTTAATATGTATACATATATAAATGATTACCAGAAAACATCTGTATCCACATGACAGCTTTAAATGGCATGCACATCTTTATATATATATATATATATTTAACATTACTAGGGAGTGGCACATGGTGCTTCTCTAAACAGCGCAGAATCTTTATTAACTGGGCAGTTGGAAATGTTTACCTTATTTATTCACAAGTGAAATGATTGCAGACTTACTCTGGTATTTATACTATCCAGGTATTGTTTTTTGCCCTATGCTGACTCTCAGCCAAAAGTTACTAGCAGGGATCCCTTTCCAGAACCGGCTAAACAGCAGCCTTGTTAAGTGTCAGAAATCTTCATTAGGAAACTCTTTAAAGTGGCTGAAAGCCACACTGATCCCTCACCATCCTTTATTTATTTTTTTGTTTAGGAGTGGGTCACACGATCAGTACCCAACCAAAAAAAAAAAAATTTTCAAACACTAATTCATGAAGTAGAATCGGACATGATAACCAGACTAAAAGGAAAATACACACGTCGTATACAAACAAATCAAATAAGACAAAAAAACTAACAAAAAAAAAAAAAACAGGAATGTTATCTAGAATGTCACAGAACTAAGAAATATTCTAGATATGAGCAAACAGAGCGAATGCAGTGGCGGTCGCACGATACACGGCAAAGAAGCGATGAATGCGAGAGGAACAGAGTAAAAAGCAACAGTGGGTGGGGACAAAGTGTGTGGGGGTCACAGATTCTGGCAGCACTGAAATTTGCTGCCTTTCAGCCCATCAGTGGTCGGGGGAACGCTGATGTCCACCACATTGTTACCAGGAGACTCATCGTGTGCAGACCTGTCTGCAATCTGCTTTTGTGATACAATACGGTAGATTTCTGGAAAAAAGTAAACCATTTGGCACATTAATTTAGCATAACTATATCTACATATACATACACACAATGAAGTCTTCCAGCACAAAGCAACCCCCCACATGACAAATTACCTGTAAGTATATTTTTAAAAGCTTCCTCGACATTTGTAGAGTCCAGAGCTGAAGTCTCGATAAAAGACAGGTTGTTTTTTTCTGAAGGATGAAAATGACATGCTGTTAAAGCATTATTAACGATGAGCCGCCATCATCACTAAAGATCTGATTTAAAATAAAACTCGCCTGCAAAGGCCCTGGCCTCGTCAGTGGGCACTGCTCGGAGATGCCTCAGATCACTTTTGTTACCCACCAACATGATGACGATGTTGTTGTCTGCATGGTCACGCAGCTCCTTTAGCCAGCGCTCTACGTTCTCATAGGTCAGGTGCTTGGCAATGTCATAAACCAGAAGAGCTCCTACTGCACCCCGGTAGTACCTGAATGATGCAACAGGAGGAACAGTCAAACAGATTTTTTTAACTGGCCAAAAAAAAAAAAAAAAAAAAAAAAAAAAAAAAAACAAAAAAAATTACAAAAAAAAAATGATGGCAATCATCATACAAACTTACATGAAACATGGCATACATAACCATCACATGGGTTTAATTACAGAAAAAGAATGATAATGCAATGGAAAAAGAAGTCTTTTTAAAGAACTGTCCTTGTTCTCCAAACAAATCAAGAAATTGGGCAATTTTCCATTCAAATGTGACTCGATTAAAGGGAAAAACGTCAGAATTAAATGTTCACTATATAAACTATATATATAAAAGAATGTGCACTTATAAATAAAAGAATGTGCACTTTAGGCTGGTAAACCAAAACCTACTTCACATTGTAACGCATCACACACATTTGGGGAGAACAGCACCCCTTCCTTATACTTATGAAATTAAATGTGGCTTCAACTCACGCTGATGTGATTGCTCTGTAGCGCTCCTGTCCTGCGGTGTCCCAAATCTGAGCTTTTATGGTTTTGCTATCCACTTGGATGCTTCTTGTAGCGAACTCCACACCGATGGTGCTCTTGCTCTCCAGGTTGAACTCATTGCGTGTGAAACGGGACAGCAGGTTACTTTTCCCCACACCGGAGTCTCCAATGAGCACCACTGCCGAACGCAAGAAAGAGCTTCAGCTGATTTGTGCTACAGGCTGCAATTCCATACTTCACTGACCAACTTTTTTAAGATAGCACACGCCTTCAAGTTACTTTGAAAAATGTAAGATTATTTAGAATTTTATATAAAACGACCTACATTTAAATCGCCATAGATTTTTGTTAGGAAAAAAGTCAAAATACATTACTTTCTTTACTGCAACCCCAACATGATTACTAGCCAAAAATTGTCTGTTTTCCAAAAGGTTTGCAATAGTAATATTTGTACAGAGCCAGATAGAAAAAAAAAAAAAAAAATAGGACACAGTTTTTTTTAGCCTTGCACTGGATGATACTAAATTATGAGCTGAAAGTTAAAGTTTGACTTTAAAACAGTTTTTATTATTTTTATTATTACCAGTAGTAATTATTTCTGCTTTCAGTCCTACGATGTTTGTGCATTTTTCTAGAAAATATATTGCTTCAGAACACAAGGGTTAGTTAGTTAGGTGCGTGTTTAAAAATTAAACCGCAAGTATGCTGTCACAAATGCTCATACTTGGAAACGAGGGTATATGCAATGCTGCAACACTTCCTAATTGTTCTAATAAAGCGGAAACTGTTTCTACCAAATAGCTCGAACATGACTCACATTTTTATGTCTAATCTGTCTGGCAGTGGGGCTGTAAACACTGACCATACCCATCCACCCGCCACTGAATGTCTTATAGGATTCAAAAAAGGTTATAAATCCCAGCATTATCACCTTTCCTCAACTTTCAACAGGGTCATGTGATTTTTCTGGCATCACTGTGAGATCAGGAAGTACAAATCTTCAGGAAACGTTAGATAAGATCAGCCAATCAGGTAACAGAACAGAAACACTCGCTCACTAACACGTGACAGCTGATGACAATTGGAGGTGTCTAGGGAGACAAACAAAACAGATGATATTCTTCCAATCTTGACTAGTCCAGTTTATGCGAATCTGTGCACACTATTTTAGATGACATCAAATCAAAACTGAATGCGAGTTTCTGCTGTTTCTGTCCGTTTACCACAATTATAGACAGAAGATATGAGTTACAATAGCCTTTTTTAAACTAGTGAACTAGTCTGGCCAATCGCCTTTAACCTCTTTCATTAACAAGGAACTCCTAATCATGGTGATCAAACCAACAAAAGAAGGGGCAGTGGTGCCTCAAAATAGTTAAGGCACCAAATTATTGATTGGAAGATCAGGAAGACGTGGGTTCAAGCCCCACCACCACCAGTCTACCACTGTTGGGTCCCTGAGCAACACCCTTAACCCCTCTTGCTCCAGGGGTGCTGTATCAGAGACCTTTGCGCTCTGACTTTTTAAGATGGGATATGTGAAGAAACTTTTCACTGTGCTGTAGAGTATGTGTGATGAATATTTACATGAACATTACAATAAATAATATTAATGAACAGTTTGTAGTGACAGGCTGATTGGATAAATTGCACCTAATTAAAAACCTGACCTCAGTTTCGTTTGAAATAATGATTTTCACTACTTGAAATTAACATAGTAAACATACAGTACACATGACACACATGTGTGGAGATGAATAAACCAAATGTGTAGCATGTAAAAAAAATGAATAAATAAAATGATAAACTGTAAATGCTATACGACCTGTTAGTCTGATCACTGAGACAAAGGCCCAGTCTGATACTGTGGTAGTCAATATATGACTAGGAGTTGTTTAAGCATATTTATATCATCAGGACACTCATCAACAATGACTAAAATCGCTTCGGGGAAACTGTACACACACTTGTATAAAAACTGATAGGATTTTGTTTAAAAATCAATAATATCGCCTGGTGTCAAAGCGGTGACGTCACCTAGCAGGAATCTCTTATCAATTATTTCCCTTTCAATATGATGGATAAGCTAGCTAGCAACTTCCACATACTTAATCTTATCCCCAGACACCGCATTTCGTTTTTATTAAAATAAACCAACAGACAACTGATAGTGTATAACCAAGTTTTACGATTAATACAACTTGGTTTTTAAGAACTAAATTAAATTAATGAGGGGAACTAGCACAGCGGCTAATGTGGTGAATAAAACCTATAGCTATGTAGGACAGTTAAGTTTTTTTTATAGATATAAAAAATTACAGTACGATTAAATTGCAAATAAAAACCACACATTGTAACTCAAACTAGAGTGTCGCTTACTTTAGCTACTTACTGAACTACCTAGCTACATAGCGGTTAGCTTCCTCCAGCTTCATTTAAGTGGTATTTGATAGCTAACGGTAGCTGTAAATATACCACACAAGAAATGTTATTTTTGTAAATATAAACCCAACATTATTCATTTGTTTATTTAATAATAAAAGCTGGCATGATTGTTTTAAAACTATTAAGAGACCACGAAGGTCTCGCAGACTAAAAGGCCATCGTTGTCTGGTTAGCGTCAGATATATATATTAATTTATATATGTGGGCTAACTCTCAAATTGCGCTAAATTCGACACATGGTGCACTACATAGTGTATAGAAGACACTAATTAATGCGCATACAAGTGAACTCACAGTACGCGAAAGCTATTTGGGACCCAACCACAAACTGCTATCTCGCAAACTTAGCTCACTACCTTAGCCTGTCTAGCCGAATAAACTCGAATTGTCGCTGGGTTGAGCTATGTTTAGGTACTTGAATTTAATTACAACTGACCTTTAAATAAATAATCATACTCATCATCGCGAGTTCCCATCTTAGTTTTTGTCCGCTGAAATAATCCCAAAGCGGCAACGGTCTCCTTACTCCAACCGACAGGAACAAAATTCACTCCGCTTTATAACGCTGGAAGGGCGGATTATAGAGGTGGCGACTCGCGAACGAGTCGGTTCGTATGGATTGAATCTTTTACCTTATTCACACGAAGCGATTCGAATTTCAATTAAAAAAACAATGAATAAATAGTAAATGGCAATAAACAATATAAAAAATATTTAATAACTGTTATTATTATTACTACTACTAGTAGTACTACTATTAGTAGCAGCAGCAGTGGTATCTTTTTACCCTTTAATAGTACTTGCAGAGATAAAATTTAAAAATGGGGTAGATTTTTTTACTGCTACACTACTGAACACAAACATCATGTGGTAGCAGCACAATGTTAAAATCGTGCAAATGTAGGTCAAGAGTTTTAGCTAATATCAAAAAGTCAAAATGAAGATGGGAGTTTTTAATCGTGGCATCACTGTTGGTACCAGAAGGTCTGTCTGGTTTGGGGATAAACTGCTGATCTCCTAGGAGTGACTAAGTGAGAAACTCTCTGAGTTTAACCCCTTTCTTGATAATCAAAGTAAAAGGAAATAAATGTTTGGGATGTCATTACGTGTTTAAACAGAAAATTATCTTAACGTAAAAAAAGATCAAATTTGACTGTCTAAAATTGAGATCTACTTTAATTCATTAAAAGTAAAATCAACTAAGTCTGAAGTGAAAAAAGTATTTTTTAATTAATAAACAATTCAGTTTGGTCAGTTCTGCACCCACGATTGCCTCAGATTTCTCTTCCTTGATGAATAAAAGTGAAACCTGGTCTTCAGCTGTTGTAACCTAAATCTTCCTCAAGCTGTTTTCGAACAGGCTTTTATAATATTCTATCGTTAACACTGTTACCTGCTCAACGATTACTGCTTGTTTATTATTTTATATTAATCATATTTTAGATATTTACAACCTGCCTTTTATAAAGACTATATATAGATTAACATAAAAATCAGAGACGTCATTGAGTTACGGACAGATAAACTGACAGACATGTCAAGTATATTTATTTCCAAAGGTCGAATAAATGCACTTGCAAATGTACACAGATTACCCCCCCCCCACACACACACACATCGATTAATTAATTAAATTTTAAAAACATAAAACTCAAAATTCTAAATAATTAAAAAATTGCACAATTTCTCCCAATTTCTTAGGAAAACTACAGCATTATATTTATTATATAACTGGGTGAGATTGGAGGTGTGCATTGTTATAAATAACCTTGGGTAGGATTCATTAGTTAGCTACAACAGCCTCATAGCTTCAACATAAAACCTAAAGAAAAAAATAGATTTTTTTTTTTTACCAAACTATTTCTTAAAGCTTCCTGTATCAATAAAAAAAAGAATAAAAATGTTTCATTTGAAATTTATATTTACAATTTTCAGAGACAAATGTTTGTTCTTTACAGCATTACTTAGTCTAATTGATCAAGACCACACGTTTTTAACTACACATACATGGACACAAATGTCTTAAAGATGATGCAGTTAATACATTTGCATATTCAGGTAAGTTAACACGTACAGCAAAGTGAGGTTTAAAACGCTAATATGACGGCACACTATTCTTCTTAAAAACAAATTTCATTCCTTTAATTCATTTTTATGTGCGGTTTTAAGGAAGTTAAATTCACAGAACAAAATATAGTCAATGTCTCTTCATTACTTGTATTTATATATTGTTAGTGAGTCACCAAGTGTGGTATCAGAACAGCTAAAATCTAAAACAAATAAGGCAACCAAAAACGTCCACTTTGTATTGCTGCTGTAAGCAACAGCATTTGTGATCATAATCAGCATTTTAAAAGCCACCAAATATCTATTAAAGCACCCATCCTCATACACACAATACACTAGAATTATTTTACACATTCAAATAAATGTACATTTGAACAAGTTCCTTAAAACCTTTCCTGCAGTGTAGAGCGCGACACTGGTGGAAAACTTGTCTCCTTGTCTCAAATGATTGTGATATGGTGAAATAAAGTGCTGTGATTGAACAGTCGTGATAGGAAAGCTTATCTGATATTTCATTTAGCAGACAAAAGCTTGATTTATAAAACGTAAATAAAGCCTTAGTAAAGAAGAGTCTAATAATTATAATGCCTGTAACTTAAATATTCCATATAAAAATGTGACTATATATTGTGTGTAGGGAAATATCAGTTAAGGTTTCATTTACACATCCTTGATGATTTCCCCGTAGTTATTTAACACTTGGTCTTCATGTTAGAAATCTGTAGCAGTAGTTTATAAACTTTTGAATGACTATTTAAAGGCATAAAAAAGGATATAAATGAAAAAACAAAACCACACCAAACTATTACATTCTGGCTGTTTGTCAACTTATGTTTTTACTTCTTTAGTAGACAAAATTTGTCATTTGTCCCTGCACTGAAAAATAAAATAAAGTAGCGGTTGACCGGAAAGTCACTTAAAATGTAAGCTGTTGGGAAATCAATAATTGTTGAAATAGTAGACGAAATCTATCTTTAAAGGAAGCAGTACATGGGTATATTTATTTTAGATTACTTTTTATTAAAGGAACATTCCAATGATTTTATGTTGAACTGCATTATGTACCTAGCTTTTGGCCATATAATACAGAAAGAAATTAAAGAGAAACCATGTGGTAAGTGACAGATCAGTGGCTCAGTTGTTGGACTGCTGTTTGGTAGATTATTGGTTTAATTCCCAGGACCACCAATGCCATTAACGGTACCTGCTTATTGGATTAAAAAGATGAGATGAGTGTTTGCCAGAAATGTAAATGTTATATAAATGTTTGATAAATTCTTTTTCACAATTGCACCTTTCAGCGTTACCCAGAGGAGGATTGCCATTGTTAATCAGATTTTTTGATACTGTAAACTTATTGTAGGAGAGAAAAATTAATATAAAACTTAATTACTTTACTATATTTTAAAATTTCATATTTTCATGTAAAGCTGCTTTGCCATCATGTCCGCTGTAAACTCTTGGCCAGTTGGTTAATAAATGAATCATTTGTTCACCTCTAAACAACATTACTAATAGTTCATTGGATCACTACAGGAAATTAATTGTAGAATATAGTTGCTTGAAATGTACGAGCGAGAACAAGCTTCCTCCAAACTCACCATCACACAAGAAACATTCATTCCACATATAAAAACATCTTCACAGTATCACACTCAGAAAATTACACATAGAAAAGTAAAAAAAAAAATAAATTAGAAAATGTTTTATGAAAAACAGGAATGTTATCTCGAAGGACACAAATTTTACTGGTTAGCATGATGCTGTTAGTCAAAATAACTAATGAACAAACACGACAAGAGAATGAGACTAGTGTCCTGTTTAGCACAAAGCTTCACGCTGCAGCCTGCATGGTTTTGGACCAGGATTAGACAAGGATTGAAGACACCAGACAGTTAAAAATGTGGTAGGAAGTTTGTTCATTTGAGTTGAGTTGGAAGCCACATCATACTGGAGGGATCTCCGGAGTAGTCACACTTACTGCTGTGGATGAAACACAAGAGCAGCTGTTGCTAAGCTGTACAAAATACACCATGATGCCGTGCAACTAAAAATATTAGGGGAAAAAAAATACTATAAACATGCACAGAAGGCAAGACAGACACTTAAACCAGAATTTTCTTCAAGCAGATAACCCCATTATATTCAAATCTACCACAATAAACAAAACAGCTACCATAAATCGATCACTAGGGATTAGGAAGTTAATGAACGACACAAAGAGTGCCTAGACTGCCAAATATCCAAATCAGACATCCCAGACAGCTCTTCCATCAACAGTAACTTACTGTATCGCTGTCCTCATCCCCTGTGGGCAAAGTCTTAGACTCTGTAGCGTAGTGCAGAGGAGAATAAACCCAGCTCCTCTCCTCCGGAGGCTGGTTTAGGTAGCAGAGAGAAAGTGCAGCAGCCAGCATGAGAAAGCAAGAGAGTTGAGACATGAGAGAGAAATTAAAAAAAAAAAAAACTGCTGTAGGTGAAAGTTTGAGGTAAATACAGGGATGGAAGGAGGATAAAAGAATTAAAGAACTATTAAAAATCGAAACTTGATTTTTAATTATAGTTGAGTGTTAACACTGGACTTAAATCAAAATTTTCCCATAAAACAAAAGTTTTATCGATGGCGGTGTCCAAAAAATAAATAAAAAGGACAGTCAGGTATGGGTACTGATTTTTCCCCACCATTACCTACTAACAATTATTAAAAAAATTAAATTAAAAAAAACATATATATATATATATATATATATATATATATATATATATATATATATATATATATATATATATATATATCTATAAATTCCTTTTTATTTTGTTCAGTGAATGGATATAAAATGTCCCCACACAGAAAATAGTACAAAAAAATTACTTGGACCAAAAGATAAATCCCATTAAAACATTTTTCTACTGTAGTGAATGAAAATAAATTTAAAAAGTGTGACTTTTGTTTTTTGTTATTACACAAAAAATGATGTATTATTACAATGTAGAAATCTATTATCTATTATCTAACTATAAATCTATCATATAAAACAGCATTTATACACATTCTGTTTTATTATGCAGTTATACGCTCTTAAAGTTTGTTAGAATTTGTACACCTACAAGGATCCAACATACTATTCTTTCAAAAGCTATATTATTTATTTTAAATTTAACACATTACACTTTGTTAAAACACCAAGTCAGGGGTAAGGGAGGCTTGGTGTCCTGCAGAGTTGTTTTAAGAGAGTTGTTGTGTTAATTTTAAGTGTACCAAGTACCAAACACACTTAAACCTTGTGTGTGTTTGATTGGGGTTGGAGCTAAACTCTGCAGGAGACTAACCCTAGCTATTATTACTACTAAAAAAAGCAGTTAGTCATTAAAAGGAAGAAGGGCAGCAGGCTGCAGAATAGGGAAACAGAGCTACTCTGATAAAATGGGAAGTGGAAACTGCTGTGGCTGTTTAAGGTTACATTGTGGCTTTGCACATGTTTAAAGAAGCTACACATGTCAGTGTGTGTGTGTGTGTGTTCCACAAAAGGCTAGTCTACTACCTGGACTTACACTGTGGGTTAAAGGTAGCCTTCTGTTGTGCGAAATAATCTGGCAGACACGAATGCTGCCAGAGATCTTACAGAAGACAGAGGCAGCCCGTGTGTGTGTTCATGAGTAAGACAGACAGAGAGAAAGAGACAGAAAGAGAAGGAGAGCAAGAAAGAACAAAACATGTAGGTGTGAATGAAAAATAAACATACCAATGGGCAAAGTAATGGAGTAAAGGATGAAAAACAGATTATAAAGTCTATAATGTTAACTATTACTATAACTATATGTTAAAGTTATTTTTCGGGGCATTTTTAAGGCTTAGGATAGGATAGAGGTGAAGTGTGGGGGGACCGTAAAAATAGATAGAGGAGGAATAGATGGAGTAATATGTAATATGTAAACAAACAACACTTATGTTAGCTAATACAAACTGCAAGTGGATGGATGTTAATTATAATCAACTGATTTCAAAATCCACAATTCAGGACCAAGTTATTTTATTCCTGCTGAAATATCAAATAGTAACTAAGATTAATTAACATTTTAGACAGGAATAGTGGAAGTAAAATGAGAACATAAATGCATAAAAAATATACATGTAAATGTTTTCTATGATGAGAAACACATTGAACATTTTAACTTGGTAATAAGATTGAGAAATTTAGTATTTGTGGTTTCTGTGTAAATTGATAGGCTTGTTAGTCTCATAAACTAGAGGAAATGGGAAAAGAAGTTAATGATATAGTGCTGGAATTGTTTATAGAAAGCATTAAATTTAACAATATATATATATTAAATAAAAAAGTGTAATGTTTTAAATAAAAAAGTGTAATCTTCTACTTATTTTTCTTATTGTAGTATGTTTCCAAGTGTTCTATACTGTTCACAATTTTCCACTAGAATCATTAGTGATAAAGAAGCAGCTTGAGTCGTGCACACAGCAGTACACTGATGAGGTCATTGCAAACAAGCTGATAACTGGCTGATGTTTTTCCCCTAGCAATAGAATGACAAAAGTACTGTAACGCCCTTCATCACTGCTGATTAGGCATGGTCATTAGTCATAGTGCAGGTCCTTAAGATACACATGCAATAAAAATTAATTAGCTAAAACCAGGCACTGAAATGAGACCAAACAATGCATTTACAAGCAAAATTCACAGCAAAACCTAATTAATATCTAATAAAGGTATGCACTAGAGAACAAAATTAAACATTACATGCAGTTCAGACCAGGCAGCATAACTCTGAACATGGAAAATAAACAAAATAAACATTAACAGATGGTTCTTAAATCGATTTATTAAAATAACTAACATTACTAGCTTGTAGGTTTCCAAGCCAGAGGGGGAACACCCAGATTAAGAATTTAATATTTGTTCAGTTTTTTTTCACTGGAACTATGAGATAAATGTAAAACAAGAAATGGAAATTGATTTATTGAACCACGTATTGAATTATCCAGCTTGTTTATAGTTATGCACCGATACCAATTTTGAAAGCCAGAGTACGAGTACCGATATTCTTTTTTTCTTGATACTTGTTGATATCGATACCTGTACTGATACTTTCTCAAGATATGCAGTTTTGCATATGACACAGACCCCCTGCAACGGCCAGCTGAGTATGTGCCACACATGGAAGACTAGAAATTCCCACCCATGCTCTGTAAGTTAGCCCCAAGAATTGCTACCATTATTACCAGTATCACTATCACTATCGGTGCCTCCCTACTTGTTAGAGCAGGGTCAAATATGATAAACGATTATGACACCACATACTCTTGTGGTTAAAAAGCTTACTATTGCAGAAACCTTCTAATTTAACTGAAATAAAAATTAAAAAACCCTTAACTTGAATTTGTGCATATATTTAAAAAAAATGTTTGTCATATTTTTTTCCAACAGTTTTCTATTACTGTTATTGTATAGTATAGAAATATCATTACATTAAGTAATTTGCAATAGTGTTTCCTTTTTCAATGGATGGATGGATAGATAGCTAGTTTTTTTTTTATCCCAGATGGGTTACTCATAATTTGAATGCAGATATGTTCCTCATCTGGCTTCAGCTTTGCAGGGAAACAGTATTCTGTTTAACACACCACACTCTCACACTGGTTTCTCACCAGGCTAACACCCGCTCCTCACACCAGCGATTCTGCAGACTGCACAGATTAACACCATCACCTCCAACTCATGTTACAGATCTAATAAACATGGCTGTGTATTTCTCATCACAGTTTGACAAGAATTATTGCCTCTCATCCTGTTCCTGGTGATGAGATTCCCAAACAGTATACAATAGTCAGATACATGCTGGATATCTGCCCTAGGTCTGTTGGGAGGTGAAATACAAAAATGTAGATAATATAGGTTCTTTATAGAGCGTTGTAAAATTAAAGGATACTTACAAAGTATATATCAGTGATTGGCACATCATCATCATCGTCCACAGAAGAGTGGCTGGGGCAGGCAGAGGCTTGACTAGTGCAGTCTGAGTCCACCAATATTTTAGGACTTGCTGGGAATGTGGAACAGGAAGCTTCCACATGGAGCTCCAAATCTTCACTATCAGAATCGGACAAAGAAGAAAGTTTAAAACTTTGCATTAAATAATTCAAATGTAATAACTTCTTTACGTTTAATAAAAAAACATAAGGTTTTATATAAATTAGAATATTTTATTAACAAAGATTAAAACACCCAAATATAACCGAAATATTTGTTGCAATGTGATGTTCCAATTTAACTGTGGCTGCGTTCAGTAGTGTTACCACATAGAGACCACTCGTCATCTCCGCTATTAGACTGCAACATATGTATATGTATATAAATATCCAACAATCACATTTTGTATAAAATTATGTCCTTGGTAAACACCAGCAGGGTCTCCTTAGTTCTATAGCTTCCACCAAAGACGTAGCAACAGGTGAACAGTCAGAAGATGCAGATCAGGCAACAGGTTAATTTCACTCTCCTACAACTATTCCTTTCCCTTTAAATATAAAAGGTTAAATAAACTGCTAAAAATTTGACATACATTTTCTAAGGATAATAAAAAGCTAAATTTTTGGAGACCTCCTGCACCAGAATTGTATACTTTTCCATTAGCCGTAATCAACTATTTTATTGTGCAAAGGTTGTTACACTAATACATACCTTGTCTCTGGGGAGGGCTGTGGTGCGATGAGTGTAGGCTCGCTGTCTTGTCTCTTCAAATCCACCTCTACTGTGATGGTCTGCTGATCTTCCTCCTGAGTCCTACAATTACACCAGCAGAGGGTGCCAGAATTCAGCAAATCACCGTTTATATAACTTATAAAAATGAGGTAAAACATGAGAGACAAATGCTTTATCTGTCGGTGCAAATAAATGTTTGGCTTTTCAGTTCTTGAAGAAACAAGAAGAAGTAATCTTTTTTTTTTTAAAGAAATGAGACAGAGTCAAAGTGACTTACGTTCCGTCTTGGCTAGTCTGGGTGTGCCTTCTGGAACTGAAAACAAAAATAGCTTTATATCAGGCTTAAAATACTCTCCCTGTGTTAGTGTGTGTGTGTTATAGGCTAGTTACCTGTAGCGGGGGTGCTCAGAAGTGTCCGATGGGGAGCGTTCAGGAATAGAAAGGGAGGTGGTGGAGGAGAGTGTTGTGGCAATAGAAGCTGTGGTGGCATCTTCAAATGATGGAGGTGTACAGGGAAGTACATCTGAGCGACCTAAGACAAAAAAGAGACAGAGAGAGAGAAAGACAGAGAAAGTAAAACAGAAAAAGAAGAAAATAAAGAAGAGTCGGTGTCTATTTATCTTGATTATTCAAGGTGATCAGGTTTATTAGAAAGTTTAGTAGATTAATTAATCTTTCAAACAAATCAAGCAATTCTTACAGAAGCATTATGGAATCAGCTATACTGCTCAAATGTTAATACATCTGTAAACACAGTAGAGAAAAGAAATGCTTCCACACTTTGGCTCTGTGGTGAAGCAAAACATTGACAGTTCAAAACTTGCATCATGATCCACACACTTTAAAAAACACAACCTTTCTCAATCATACAGGTTGAATGTGCAGGACATGCCTTAACGTTCTGAGGTCAACCAGACAACAGGTATTTTTCTTGCATGGTTAAAAATGTGAACGTTTACCTTCGTCTTCTAGTGTAGGGAAGCTGTGCGCCCCATGCAGGTCATAAATGTTGTCATCTCTCTCAGAAGAAAGCTGGCTGGTTGACCAGGCAGAACCCGGTCCTGAGTATTTGGATCCAACCAGGCCTCCACGTCCACGCTTTGAAGGAGAGGACCTTAAAGCTGACAGCAGAAACAGTGTTAATAAAGAAACAAACAGATTGAATATATTTTTGACGGAAATGGGGTCTGATGTTTGCTTCCTTTGTTATGCATTGGGAAAAAAATGGGGCTACTGTAAACATGAAAGACAACAAAACTATGCTATTATCGCTATGGCCATATTAAACAGGAAAAAAGCCTTTGTTAAAACCACATAAAATATTTATGCGTAATAGAAACACTCGTTATATAGTCTCTTCTGACTTTTATAGAAACACCAGAATACTGAACCAGCCAATGTGGCAGGAGTGCAAAGTACACAATCATGGAAATACAGGCCAATATCCTCAGTTAAAGATTAAAGTTTCTTTAGAAAAAGTGTGATCTCTGAGCAAAGGCGTAGCAATGGGGCAACTAAGGCAGGCGATTGCCTGGGGCCCTGCATATTAAGGGACAGTCAACAGCTGACCATTTGAACAAGCGGAAATGTCAATATTAATATAATATAGAGCAATATATCTGCATTTCCTTTGCGTTTCGCTGGATGTGCTTGTTTTTTCTTGCAATGCATCAGCTGCCATTTTCAAACTAGCACAGTGTTTACTGGAGAATTTACTAATTTAAACATGAAGAGGACTTATCCATCTGGCAGCCAGAAAGGGGCAAGAAGAAGAGGAAAAGAGGAAACATGACAGCAGAATGTGATTTAGACTAACTTAAGGATAATCTAAAAAATTATTCCGTTATTTATTCCATCTTATTTTCGTTTAATAATTCGCAAGATGATTTACTGGTAAAATTCTAATTACTAGTAGGCTAAGATTTGAATAGTAACTAAAATAATTACTCTTTACAGGAGAAAGGCATTGGTCCAGTTGTTGCGAGTCTGATGTCCTGGAATTTTTGTTCTTGGCTGACAGAAGTAAAACGATATTAGGGTTTGATGTGCATCCTGAAATGCTTTTTTACGTCTTATGGGATAACCTTTTCTGCCTTATAAAAAAATGGTCATTTCTAATAGCTGCAAATATTTAGGAGTCATCTGGGACTTCTTAGAGTCTAACGACATTACCAGATACTTTGATTCTTTCATGGTGATGCTCTTTAAAATCTTTATTACAGGTGTACTCAGCTTCTGTTTGTCTTCCATTTGGTGTCTATTTAGCATATAAAATTTACATTAGGTGACTGATTTAGCCACTCCAGACTCCATTTGAGCTATTGTCCTTCTACACCACCAGTGATGCACTTAATCAGTTAGTCAATCAAACTATTTTTTTAGACTTACAGGAGGTCTTTCGAAATACTGTGCTGCTCATAAATCTGAAGAATCTGTCTGCATAGAAAGATGGCCGGTGCACAGACACAGTGTCCTGCAAAACAGAATATCTGAAAGTTATACAACTGGACTTTATTGACTAAATTTTATTAATATTACAGATACCTATGTTCTAAATATTTTAATAGTCTGTTTTGGAGGTGAAACTAATAATACAGAATTAGGTTCATTCGAGAGCTACTTAAATCGAAATTGCTTAAGTTTCACTCGCTGCTGGAAAAATGGCTTCATTAAAATGCAAATGAAGTGACAGTCGTTCAGGTTCACACGCAGGCAAGTGCGTCACATGCCATGTAAAGCTTATCTATAAATAAAGAACTGTGAAATGGGAGAGCAATGTGTGAGAGACATCAACTGTCTCTATACACTTTATAAAATCTTTAAAAAAAAATCTAGGAAGTACAAATAGTTTAAGAGGTGTTGCAAGACATCCAAGAAACTCAATCTAAATGCTTTATAAATACATGCAGAAGGGTGGCTGGCATTACAGCCAAGGACAAAGACCACCGACAGAGACAGAGTGTGCTGTTAAATCATTAAATCTGTACAGAAAACCGCAACTTAACAATCATTGTATTGATTGCAGAAAAGTGAGAATTTTAATACCCACCCCATCATGAACAAGGGCTTTCCATGTGTGTTCTAATTTTTTTATCAACCTGAAACAAAACAAACAATAGTAAGTTTAAGCCCCAACTGTATAAATGGCAAGTTTGTAAATTAAACTGTCGAGTTCTGGGTAAAACTCTTTACAGTAGGTCTCTGTTAAACCAGCAGGAGACAGAAAATAAACGAAAGAAGAGGACTGTGTTACCTGTAAGACTGCAGGATGTCAATGATGCCAATGTACAGCAACAGACGCTCTCCTTTACTGTTTACCGCTGGGATGCCTCCCATCCTAAGAGAAAAAAAATGCAATGCTGTTTATAGACAATACTTTACTGTGCTATTAAAAAATTTCATTGGTTTGTGTCATGATTAACAGAGACAGGCTTTTAAAGATAGCTGGTGCTGGCTAGGTCTAGTGTGTAGGTTTACTCCATCTGGGGTTTTGCCACCAGCCAATAAAGGACAATTCCTCTGTCTATAGCAGAAATTGCTGTAAAACCCACACGTTCCAGTTTGCACCATGACAAATTTGACTGCATTATTAGTGTCTCCGCTGAATGACGAAGAATTTCAGCAGTGTTTTTAATCACTCTAATAATCTTTTTTTTTTACTGTAAAAATTTACATTAACTGTTTGTTGTAGGTCATTTCAATCTTTTTATTAAAATGTTTAAATGTCAAAGAACTTTAACTATTTCTGCTAAAAAGTGCTCCTTTTGTTTATTTTTTAGTGACTTTTGTAATAAATACAGTACTTGTCAAATGTTAAGTCACACATATCTTTTTAAGTTGTACCTCACAAGTCAAATTATTTACCATTTAACATAACAGGTTGGAAGACGTGAGATGGAGGAAGGATGACACATACTGTATGCATCAGTTTTTATTAGGGAGGAAATAAACAACTATTTTGGCTCATTTTAGAATTAATTAAGCAATAAACCCCAAAATGAAAATGATGCAGTCATAAAGTCAGTGAAAGTCTAATGCTCACGTGTCCTCGGTGTCTATGTCTTTTGCACAGGCTGAGGCTCCCTGGATGGACTCCATAGCTGTGGAGTAGAGAGCTTTCTGGGCTGGTGGTCTCTTCCCATCACTGCTACTCTGAGAGCCTTCAATGTTCTGCTCCCTCTCAGCCTGGTCAAGGTTATGCAGTCCCAGCAACAAACTGTAATCCATAATCTTAAAACTCTCCAGGACCTACAAGTCAAACAAAGAAATACTGAACAATTCCAATGGGAACTGGACTTTTACTGGCAGTGAAAGGGTCCTAAAAATGTCTTGGACAATATAAATGGACAGACTGCAAGCATAATTGCCCACTTTCACACCCAAAGACATGTTTAAGACTATAATCTGTAGCCTGCAACCTTTAGTGCACATTTTTCCTATAAACTAAGGAACAAAAGAAAGAGATTTCGGATCACAGATGCACAATAACCCCCACAGATATGAATTCCAGAGATTCAGGGACACTGATTAGTTTATTTTGCCCAGTGACAGATGATAGGTCTGTGTAACACATCAATAAATCATATCTCTGTAACTTGACACCACAATGACGCAAGACTATCACACTTGGCCAGCCTTTCTCCATTCCCACAGGGAGGTGCTAATACACAAGTAACATAAGGCCAGCAGTTTATTTAGCACCTTTTTGTTTTCTATGTCATTGTTTTGTTGTAATGTTGTAATATTGTTAGTTTATTCTAGTTAACCTATCGCAGAGCACAGACTATGGTAAGGCTGTGGGCTGTTTTAAAGTCTACTGATTAACTGTGGACCTTTACTTGTTAACCTTTAGGTTAACAAGAGTTATCTGACTTCATGTATTATAGGCGTGACCAAAATGTTTTTTTCTTACAGCTGACAGCATCAGCACACTACATTAACTACACTACATTAAGGTCTTCTCTTCTGTGACTACACCTAAAGAAAATAATTTAAAGAATGAAATTTAGAAAACAATTTGGGACTGAAAAAAAACCAAACATGGAACATTTGGCTAAATTTACTTTTACAGCATCTGGCAGGCGTCCGTATTTAGAGCGGCTTACATTTCTCTCTTTCATACAACTAAGCAATTGGGGGTTAAGGGCCTTTACCAGGGGCCCAACAGTGGCAATTTGTTAGCAGTCCCACACCTTAACCACTGCGCTACCTCTTCCCCACTTTGCTAAATTACACATTAAATCTTGAGGTGCCCTTACCAAGCAGTCTCTCTGTAGTGTCTTAACAAGGGCACTGAAAGTGTCTGCATCCAGCAGCAGGCCTTCAGGAAAGTCCTGCATGAAGTCAAGGTCTTTAAATGTTGGCTTTGCCTTCTCTCGTTCCTTTTTGGAGGCCCGGCGCTTGTATGTGGAGCCCTTGAGGTCGTATTTAAGGTGCATGCGTACCACCCTGGGAAGTATGTTGTTCATGACCACTATTCGGATGTTCTTTCCTCCGGACTGCACGCAGTACAAGCCGAAAAACTTGGGCAGCAGCGTGCGAGGGTTCTGATTAAGGTTCTGTAGAAAAAGTGTGAAAAACTGTCACATATTACATGTGTATTACACATACAGGAAGTATACCATGACCATCGATTGTCACCATAGAACAAAACATGTCTTTGTAAAAAGACATTGAAAGCCACGCGCCACTCTGTTAGCCACGTTGAAAGCCACGTGCCACCCTGTTAGTTATGGTCTGGCACTGGCTCTGATTGTCTTAAAGCTTTATCACTGTTTGCATGTTTGAATGTAACCATGAGAACGAATGCGACCATTCTAACATTTAGCACCACAGACCTTCCAAAAATTACAAGCCCACTTAAATACATAGTACAATTCCTGATTAACGCCTGACTACATAATTAATTATATCAGTGTTTTTTGTATAACCTATACCAATGGCATAGTTTATACACTCGCATGATTTATTCCTAAAGCAATACTGACAATAAAACATTAAAATTTTATCTAGATAAAAAAAAATCTTTCTAAAATTAATGATTAATGATTAAACTTTTCATATCACTCAAGTCTTACTGCTCAGCTGCTTATGTTGAATCAACTGTGATGTGGGCTGAAAAGCCAAAAAAGTGTGGCCGCCAGAATCGTGACTTATTCATGCAGAGTCATGTGTTCTAAAACGGGACTAGCATTGGTTTTACTTTATCACCAGCCAGCAGCTTGCGTCCTCCAGAGAGCTGAGCCGAGCAACAGCCATCAATTCATCCCGCACCCCATTTACTCTCATAAGCAGTGCTTCTGGTGCGAAAGCCTGCTAACTGCTTAAATGCAGGAACACGAGAGGAGCGAAAATTAAAATGCCGTTTGTATGTTAATGACGACTGATAATTTTATTATCCGGCTAATGGGTACACAAACCCCCTCGTGAAATAAGAATGCAGTAAAAATAGCAAAAAGGTTTTGGAAATGGAAACAACATCAGCACCAAAACGGCTTTACTAAGAGCACTGCATACCAAGTGTTACAGAATATATTACATTACGGACAATTTATATTTAATAAATAAGACACATTGCCTCTTTTTTACTGAATAACCTGTCCGTTGACTGTCTGAATGAAGATTTATGACTAATTTCACTGCACCTCATAACCTCCAGCTTTGGAAATAGTGCAATATCAAAGGGTAAAAAAATGCAGGACAATCAGCAAACTTACCATGTAATATCCAGGCAGAAGTTTCTGTAAGAACTCCGCCTCCTTGTGCATAACTGTCTTGATAATGAACTCATCATCCTTAGTAACGTAGAAGACTGAACCGCTAGCTCCAGGGTTTGACAGCTCGATCAGCGGCTCATTACACAGAGAGTACTGCAGTACACAGACAAACAAACACAGAGCTACAGTATAAAATACATAGAGAAAAAAACCCCACAAATAAATATCTTAAAAAGTCAGTCATTTTATTTGGTATAAATAAAATTACTAAAGACTGTAGGCTATAACATAATAACATAGTACCAAACTGTAAGCTTATGAGAGGTAAAAGAAGTTCAACAGATTTAGCGTGCGTTCCAAAATAACGAGAAAAAATGAAAAATGAATCAGAAGTTCATTTTCATCTCAGTGTGGCGTCTGGCACATGATCCTAAAATGAGTCACTAAGTGGGAGTAACAAGGCTCTTAGAGCAAGCCAGCCAAACTCAACACACACAAGCAAACACATACACAGATTTCACTAAACACACACATACATTTCAAACAGACACATAAATTACACACAACTAAAAAACACGTGGACAAATTCACAAACTTATTACACACACACACACAAGAAACACAGTTATATTATGTGCATATGCAAACTGACCATGAGCACAGGCATGTTTTACACACCCTTACATAGAAAACACGATACTCAATTTTACCTACGGACAACAAATGTGTTTTTTTGTCTCTTGTAAGCGCAAATGAAACGTCAGTTGCCGATGGACATGGTGTGTTCAGCTTCTTAAAACATCTAATTATAAATAGCATTAAACATATACAAGTTACACCATATGGCCATAAGTTTGTGGACACCTTACTAGCACACAACATGCCAGATTTTTACCTCTCATGTTTTTGTATGTTGTATAGTTATATTATTTCCTTTACTAAATGACCCAAACACTTTTCCAGCATGGCAATTCCCCTGTGCCAAAAGCCCCAAAGCTCCACAAAGGCGTTTTCTGGTTGGAGTGGAAGAATTGGAGGGTCCTGCACAGAGCTCTGACTCAACCCCACTGAACACCATTAGAATGAACAGAAACAAAGCAACTGCACCCCAGACCGTCTTACCCGACATAAGTGTCTGATCTCACAAATGCTATTGTGACTGACTAAGAAAAACGCTCATCCTCTGAAGTGTAGTGGGAAAGAACAGTAGAGTTTATTAAAGGAGAAAATGTGAGTCTGGAATAGTTTAGAGATGTTTAGAAAAACTCATAAAGAGGTTATAGTCAGGTGTGACTCAGGTGTGATACTGTTGTCTATATAGTGTATGTACAATTACACTATATGCTGACTGTTTGATTGTGATGAAGGTACTGATTGTGATTCTAAAAAAAGAGCTCTGCAAGCAAATGACAGGTTTCTACAGACATTACAATTTTTATACAGAATTAAATTCTGCTCGAGCAGCTTTCTATAAATGCGTTAGAGCATTATGTGACTTATCCGTGGTTGTCATCGAAACTCTGAACTTCCTAGGTAAAAATAGTAAGGTTACAGTGTCGATGTTTATTGTCGATGTTTATTGTAAACGGTACATTTATTAGACTGTGAAATTGGAGAGCTTATTAAAAAAAAAAAAAAAAAAAAAAAAAAAAGCTGTAACAGAAGAAGCCACTTGCATCATAAGCACCTTTAACAGGAATGCAATATACAGAATAAAAATCTATGTGACAGAGAGTGCTAGTTAATGTTTTATAAAATGTCTTTTTTAAGGATCTATTTCTGATAGTGAAGTGAAGAAAAAAAAAGGAATTTGGGTGCTATTAAACTCAGAAGTTCAGTTATTATTATTATTAATAAATCTTTTTAAAAATTATTAGGAGTAATAAAACTGCATTCCTGTTGTGGTAAGCCAACCTCTCAGCTCTTACCAGATAATCATCAGGACGAATCCCAAACAGCTCCCTGAAGTAACGGAAAGCCACAGGAGCATAAGTCTTAAAACGGAAGTCTGGAAAGTGGTGGGCTGGGGTTAGGTTGCTTCCCTCACTAAAATGCACAGAAATATAAATTAAAATAAAAATTAACTACAAGACATTTAAATTAAGCAACAATATGGACACTACATTACGGATTAGCTGACAAAATGACAATAAGCAATAAACTCCATTTTTAAGACCAAAATAATGCTTAATTTGATGCATCCCATTTTACATCCTAAATCAGCTCACTCTCTCTCTCTCTCTCTCTCTCTCTCTAATAGAACATAACAAATAAAATAGATTTTTTTTTAAAGAATATAATCGAAACAATTTACACACAAAAAAACAAACAAAACAAAACAAAATGGCACCAGGAGCCAAAACAAGTTCCAACCTGGGAAAGAAAATGCTTTCCACTACGTAGAAGTCCTGCATGAGGACGTCTCGCTCTGGCTTGGAGCTCAGGTTGCCCACTGTATAGCCGATACCAAGCTGAATGGCTCCTTTTAGTGCTGAGGATGTGGTCTGTGGAAGAAAGAGCCACAGGTGATGATAACCTAAATCTACAACCTAACTCGCATTACAATTTCCCTTTTATTTTACTACAGATAGAAAATAATATAAGCACCTTCTTGTACGTTGTCTCTCCAGAAGCATCCACACCTCTGTGTCCGATCTTTTTTCCGAGGCTTGTCTGGCATGAAGATGATGCCAACTAACAGAAAGACTGAATATATCAGCAGTGCTTTCTGACAATACTGGTTGTCATATTGTGTTTTTACGACAGTAATGCAATTAAGTCAGACAGTTATCTGCGATCGTTTACTGCAAAAAGACAAGTGGGTTACTTCATACCTCTGTGATGTAAGCCTTTTTGACAGCATCCACTAAAGGGAAAGAGAAAAAAAAAAATAATTAATTCACTTTCACTCTAAAATGCAGGCCAGGCGTCAGCCAGATGCTACAAAGAGGGGTAAAATCATGTTTCATTTCTCCCTCTCTTTTTACACCATAAAGGGAATCTGTCTCACATCAGTTTACTGATAAGGAGAATCTGCGTCTTCACCTAGTGCGTGTTTCTCGCGTCAGAATTTGCCTGAGATTATCAGTTATTAGGAAAGATAACACCACCAAGTCTCAACTAATGTATCATCAATAAATGGACATAAATCCATTAGGTAATTATGTTTCTGTCTCCATTTACAGCTGATTCATAGAGGTCTGTACTCCCTTGATACAGGTTTCCTGCTCTTTCACATTGCGTTAACAGTTCCAGTAAAAGTTCTCCGCAATGCCAGACAACTATTTTTTTCATTGTGTTAAAGTCTTAAAGTGACGTGAGCATAGCATCAGATCTGCATTGTTCCCAATTTGCTTTGTCACATTCTCAGTAATTTAACAAAACAATTTAAAACAACAACCAGAGCAGCTCCTATGGTTCTTATGGTTTATATGTTTATATTAATGGATTATTCCAATGCTAACTGATTATATCCATAATAAACCAATTAGAAAACATATGAAAATACTTTAATATCAAATCATTGATAATCAGTAATGGTTATAGGAGGAAACACCAGTGCCAGCAGTTTTTAAGAGGTAAAGTTGTAACATTAATTATTTAGTTGAAGGTTGCAGTTTTGTTATAAGTACGTAACAATAAGTAACAATATACGATACATACTAAATAAACTGGATTCATCTAATAGAATGTGAGTTGTAACAATTTATTACAGAAATAATAATCTAATTTTTCAATAGATGCTCCCCAGCATCACTTATATGGGTGAAAAAAATTGTCATTATGTAAGAAACAAATGTCATTATGTAAGTGTCTGAAAATTAGTGTAATATAAGTGAAATAAACAAACAAACAAACAGAAAAATCATATCACACTGCATTTAATCACTCAGTTACAATCAAGTCTTTTATTTGCATAAGATAAATTACTTTAAAAAGGAACAAATATTAATTATTTATATTTACAAACAAATACTGTACTTAAGTGTGTTATGTTTGTTATTTATCCAGTCTCTAATTTAAAATTAAATGTAATAAAAACTTCAATTGGTTTATTCAGATTAATCAGTTATTAGCATGTACAATCCAACGTAGCTATCTGCTATCTGCTATCAGCTACAACATGACACATTCATCTCTACTGCATTTCCGATTTTCATAAATTTACCTGCGGTTTACAGTTTACAGTACCCGTCATCAGTGATCAGGATAAACCAAAACTGTCAAATTCCCCCTGGGGCAATTGTCGTATTGTTACATTTACCACCCAGACGAGCCAATACAAATCCCCCTTCACTCCCGTTTCCATGGTTTCCTGATTAAGGTCAGCTGGTCTTTTTCTGAGTCTGCACGTGCTTGTGGACTTGACAGATTTTTGCTTTCTTCCAGTCTAAATAGGGCATTTGCACCGTAGTCTAGCACATTGGCACACACAAAGAGCAAGCATAGGGCAAAACAACGAGGGATGTGTGGGATGATACAGCAAAAGAGGCCTCTTTATCTAAACGCACAGCAAAAAGAGGCTCTGTGGTGCATCTGAATGCTGACAAGAAGAATCACAGAAATAAAAGATAAATAATAGATAAAGATGATAAATAATTTTTTCCAGTCTTTTCTAAACTAAACAGAGAAAAATGTGCAGTTTGTCATGTCACAAAAAATAGTTCTTTATTTTTATATTTTTTGGCATTTTGCAGAGGACCGTATCCAGGATGACTTACATTTATCTTATTCTTTATCCAACTCGAGGGTAAATAGCCTAGGGGCCCAGCATTGACGGTTTGGTGGTGCTGGTAATTAAACCCACAATCTTTGGCTTAGCAATCCAACACATAAACCACCGAACACCTCCCTAAAAAATGTTTAAATTACCGTGAAAATAACTTCTCAAAGTTATTATAACCTACTGTTGATATGGTTTGTTAGGGTGTTAGGTTCCATGCTAGGTTTTACACACAACCAGCGTTTTTTGTGCACCTCATCAGTCCATCACAATCTGTCTGGTCTCGTACGTTTCATGTATGTTTGCAGACTCGCTTATCATCCATCCATCCATCCATCCAGCCATCCATCCATCCATTGTCCATATCTATCCGGAGCTGAGTCGCGAGGGAAGCAATCTAAGAAGAGACGCCCAAACTTTCCTCTTTCTAGACACCTTCTCCAGCTTTTCCGGGGGAACGTCGAGGCGTTCCCAGGACATAGAGGGAGACACAGTCCCTCCAACGTGTCCTGGGTCTTCCCCAGGGTCTTCTCCCGGTGGGACATGTTCGGAACATCTCCTTAGGGAGGCGTCCCAGAGGCATCGAAACAGATGCCCAAGCCACCTCAACTAGCAACTCTCGATATGGAGGAGCAGCGGCTCTACTCTGAGCTCCTCCCTGGTGACCGAGCTCCTCACTCTATTTCTAAGAGTGTGCCCGGCCACTCTGCTAAGGAAACTCATTTCGGTCGCTTGCATCCGAGATTATCTATATCCACTTATTTCTAATCAGGGTACAGGGTTCTGCTGGAGTTTATCCCAGCTGTAATTAGGTGAAAGGTAGGATTACAATCTCTACAGCTCACCAGCATATGTAGTGTTTAAACTGAAAAAAAAAAACACATATAAAAACTGTTGTATTAAATAGCAGCCCAAATTTTGACAACAAGCCCAATGCTTTTTTTTTTTGTCGGTCTGAAGTGATCACAAGAAGCTAAATTAGGGGGAAACCTTCCCAATCTGGCAACACTGCTAAAATGTCAGTTTCAACCTGAAACCAGCTTGATATGAAAAAGGGGAAATGATTTACTGAGAAAAGAAACAGTGTGGATCTTTATTATTACAGGATGGGCTGTGTACACACACTGCCGACACACATTTCAGTTCAAACAACTTGTAAGCGTAAATGTCGAATGTCTTTAAAAACAAGATTTTTCCACAACACATATTTTAGTTTCATGAAGTTTAAGAACTTTGAAGAATTCTACAAGGTGCCTGCGATGTCATGAATATAAAAAAAGAACAAAAGTGCTACACGTGAAAAATCCCTCTCATTAAATTAGCACCTTCATTAGTGTGTTTTGAGAAGCTAACTCTCCACCCTTAAAAGACAAAACGTACTTTATATGTTTAAAACACTTTCATCTTGAAACTACACCTGGTTTGATTTGTGCTACCTAGTACCTACTTCTCAAACTTGTGTTATTAATTTCATAATTAGGTTTCTGTTAATGATTAGATAAGCTAGAGCAATAGAAATAGAATTAGAATGCACATGGAGTTTATGAGTTTTTAGCCAGGTTTTCCCAAAGGTTTGGGACAATTTTGTCTGGTTATCAAATTCATCAAATTCCACTATGATATGCAAAGAATGGTCAAAATTAGATGTCAACAATTTGGTGGTGATGGTAGAATGGTAGCATGTGGAAATTTTATTGGGATTTTTCAGTCCATTGAGCCTGTCTAAATTATCTGACCACCATCTTTGACAATATACATCCTTTTTATATAATGCTTTTATCCCAAATGATAGTGCTATGATGGTCCTATGAACATAATTAGTGTATTTTACCGTATATTTTAGTGTATAGTAATGTGGTACAACAAAAGACCTTCAGCTGGATTGTACAGTTGACCAATCAGCAGCATGTCACAGGTTCCATATACAGTGTATTCACAGGAATGTTTTCAACACCTTGATTAATCCATGCCACAAATGTTTCTAATCAATGGTGCCAACCACAACAAACAAACTATGTGCACCTCAATTTTTACAAAATTCATTCATTCATTTTCTATACCCGCTTATTCCCTAATTCGTGGTCACAGGGATCTGCTGGAGCCCATCCCAGCTGCCTCTGCAAGGGCGAAGGGCAGGTGGGACACCCTGGACAGGTCGCCAGTCCATCACAGGGCAACACATACACACACTCACTCGTATGGGCAATTTAGAATCACCAATCAACCTAACATACATGTTTTTGGACTGTGGAAGGAAACCTGAGTACTCGGAGTAAACCCACGCAAGCACGGGGAGAACATGCACACTCCACACAGAAAGACCCCTGGCCGGGAATAGACCCCGGGCCTCCTTGCAGTGCTAACCACTAAGCCACCGTGTTGCCCTTTTTACGAAATTACATGTATAAATTATATATAATCAATGTAGAAGATTATCATCCAGTCTGTGTAATACAAATTTACCAATTACTATAATGTTCGATGTTGAATTCAACCATATATTAGCATCTGTTTGACAACACAAGCTAGCATGAGCGCAAATACACTAAAAGTGCTGAATGTAGTCAACAGCCGAAAAGTTTCCCCACAGGGTTAACAAGTTATTCTAGAAATAATTAACAACATCTCTTACTTAGAACTAGCAGATTATCAAGAACTCCCTAAACTGTGGAGGAAATAGGACAGTGCATAATGAGCCATGTAGATAACACCACCACCACTGCAATGTGTCAACCTCAGGATGAGAAAGAAACAGGAACTGTTCTCAAAATGTCTTCACATGGAAATATTGGCTGCATGATGCTTCAAGACGGCCAAAATGGCCTCAGTGTTAGGACAAAGTCAGACATGGCCTGCGAATCCTTTCACTGCATGAGTAAATCTCTCAGTGCTGGATCACGTGGAGAAACAATGAGAGACTGTAAATGACAGCAGACGGGGATGATAAGATGCTTGACCGTGAGTCTTCAGCAGAGGAGCCACTTACAGCAAAACTAGCAGGGATTATTTTAGAATTGAAGTGTTTCTTTTGGCACTTAATTATCATGCCATAAAACAATCAATTAGGAAGCTATTTTTTTTTATATTTCATACATTTTTTAGTCACATGGATAATAAAGCCACAGCAACATCCAAAAGACAAATCCAGGGCAAATAATACAAAAACACACCCTATTTCAGATACACTCATTTATTTAACAGCCGGATCCTGAGGGAGTCTTGCTTCCAGTTAAACATAAAAAGTTATAGCTTACACACCAGACTCGGCAGGCAAGTCGATAACTCAAGCAAATAGCCAACAACAGAAATGCATCTCTTGGGTATTGGAAATTAAATAGGTCTGAATAATTCTCGTGCAGTTCTTCCATAGTAGATACTTCAATATTATAAGTGGATTTTTTTACTGAAATAAAAATCCAAGATAGAACCTAATAAATTAAAGAATGTAATCTAAGTACGCTAGATATTGAGAGTGCTGGATACAGCAGTACTGAACCAGTGATGTATTTACTGAGGGAAAAAGGTAAGACTGAATAAGGATGTTTTTAACATGCAGTGCGCTAGAAATACAGGTGGATGGATGTGCAAATAGATAGATAGATAGATAGATAGATAGATAGATAGATGGATAGATGGGTGGATGGATGGATGGATGGATGGATGGATGGGCAGATAGATAGATAGATGGATGGATGGATGGATGGATGGATGGGCAGATAGATAGATAGATAGATAGATAGATAGATAGATAGATAGATAGATAGATAGATGGATGGGTGGATAGATGGGCAGATAGATAGATAGATAGATGGATGGATGGATGGATGGATGGATGGATGGATGGGCATAGATAGATAGATAGATAGATAGATAGATAGATAGATAGATAGTGCAAATAGATAGATAGATAGATAGATAGATAGATAGATAGATAGATAGATAGATAGATAGATAGATAGATAGATGGATAGATAGATTAGGTTGATTAGATAGATGGGCAGATAGATAGATAGATAGATAGATAGATAGATAGATAGATAGATAGATAGTGCAAATAGATAGATAGATAGTGCAAATAGATAGATAGATAGATAGATAGATAGATAGATAGATAGATAGATAGGCAAATAGATGGATGGATAGATGTTTTGTAATCATTACTGAATATAAACTGTTGACGTCTCTTACAATACGAGACAGAACACAATACCCAGCATTTCCCACTTTTACAGCCCAAACCTGCTAATTCTCAACTGTATCAAAAGGATGAGCAACAAACCGACTTTACCCAAGATTTTAAAACCAAAGATATCCAGCAACTGTTGTATAAATCAGGATTCTATTTCAGGCATTAGGTCTGGTTGCCTGGTGTCATTTAACGCTAACTAGCTACAGGCTAACCAGCTGTCATTATTTATATATACAGATTCTTGTTTATTAAAACATGAAATACTGGATTTGTCTGGAAATCCTAAACATATCAACCATCTGAGTAGAAACTGACTTTGCTCACACATTTATCTTACCCGTTTAGATTCCCTAGTTATCTGAGCTAGCTAGCATCACTAACGTTAACTGTTCTCAGCATCACATCACTCCTGTCAGGTGTAACGTTACGCGCTGGCAGAAATCCGACACAAGTGTGTGCCGATTATTACATATATTTATAAGCGTTTATGTGTTTATAACCGATTCTTAGATGCATTACTATCACCTGTATTCGTCGCGTGGCTGTCCCCGACCCCACACACTGACTCGTCTTCAGATACAGGACTGCCCTCCTCGGCCTCAGCCAGGCTGCTCGCGCCGTCTGCACACGACTCCATTCCGGGTGTGAAAGCGCGCAAGCTAGTGCCTCTGTCCCGCTGTCCTGCAGTCTACCGGGTTGTAGCCGTTAGCAACGCGGGCACATAGTGAAACGATGCGGGTGTGACTGCACGATCTGCTCCTCTCTTCTGCATTGCCATGTAGCACTTTCAGGATTTTTCCCTGTTTAACACAGCGTATAAAGAAAAGAAAATCCTGTCTAATGCTTGGGAAACAGTGCTCTCTATTGGCCACACGTTATACATGCGCACGCGCAGGCACACACAATTCGGCTTCACTCCGGCAATGTACGATATAGGATGCAAAACGTTGTAATTCCGATATTCACCTGACGGTGGCAGCAGACTGACTATGCGTGCAAAGTGCTGTAATTTAATTCAGTTACATTTACAGCATTTGGAAGACGTCCTTATCCAGTGACATACAATTTTTGTACACAAATAAGCAACTGAGAGTTAAGGGACACGTTCAGGGGTCCAGCAGTGGCAACTTGGTGGTCAAGGGAATCAAACCCTGATCTACCTTTTAACAAGCCAAGACCTTGAGCTACCACTTCTCAATTCAATACAATTTTATTTGTATATCGCTTTTAACAAATGGACATGCAACTTACAGAAAATAAAAATACAGTTCAAAATTAATACTACACTTGAAATGTATTTGTACTTTTATTTATCTCTAATAAACAAGCCTGAGAAGGTGGCACAGACAAAACCTTCCTGTGTGAGGAAGAAACCTTGAGAGGAACCCGACACAAGAGGGATGCCATCTTTATTTAGAAACAGTAAATCATGGCTAGAAAAAAAAAGTTACAAACAGTAGACACTGCGTCCTGCGTTAAAATTTATAAAAGCAATTTCTTATCCTTGTTCTTGCACTATTGTTATCAATAAATGTGTGTTTTTGGTGTGTGTCAGGTAATAAAGGTATTGAACTGCTGACTGGAAGATTGCGGGTTCAATTCCCAGCACCACCAGCGTGCAGCTGCTGGGCCCCTGAGCACGATTCTACTCAGAACAGCTGAGATGGAAAAAAAAATAAATCAATGCAAGTTGCTCTGAGAAAGTAAATCTGCGAAATGCCTTAATTGTAAAATGAAGCAGAAAAGACAAAGAAATGTCATAAAGCGAAGGGATGCTTGTTGTTGTGAGGACAGTGCTCAATGATTATTGATTACTGATTATCAGAACTTGTATTTCCTGCTTTATTGTGTTTTGCCTTTTTAAATTTCTTATTGTATCCTCTTCCTGGTGGCTCATGGTTAAGGTGTTGGACTACCAACCCGAAGATTGTGGGTTTGTTTCCCAGCTTCACCAGGCCACCACTGTTGGGCCCCTGAGCAAGGCCCTTAACCCCCAATTGCTCAGTTGTACAAATGAGATAAATGTAAGTTGCTCTAGATAAGGGCGCCTGCCGAATGCTGTAAATGTGTCTGTAAGATAAAGCAGGTGACATTTTTAATGTGGATACAGGTAGCCTGATCGAAGCAGATGTAAGATGTGATTGTGTATTTAAATTCATCTATACAGTGGGCACTATATTTACACCAAGACCTTTGCTGTAGTTCTTTAATTGCTTCTGTAGTCTACATTTCTCTGGCATTTTTTCAGACTGCACTGCTTTCGTAGGTCTCTGGATTTTATATCAGAATCCTGTAAAATTACACTGAGCAGAAAATCATCTCATCATGCTAAGACCTTTAGGGTGATGAGCTACAACAGCAACAGACCACACAGGGTTCTGGCTCCTCTGAAAAGAATAAAAACACATCTGTTGTTCCCCCATGTCCTCAGCTGTTCAGTTTGATTGGAGCAATAAAATTGTGTTTGTGCCCGTGATAGTCTTAGATTCCTTTCATGCTGTTAAAGAAGTTTAACTTAAAGTGCTGTTGTTAAAGTCGTTTATTAGAGTATTGCAGAGTCAAACGTGTAAACGTGTCCGCTAGTTCTTGTTGTGGCTCGTAAACATCGCATCCCAGTGGGGGAAAATTTGGGGTAAATTAATAAACATTTACTCCATATAGATGTCAGTGTTTATGTTTTGACAGCGATATGAAGTAATTCGTTGAAAGCTATTTTAATAAGTAGCATAGAATTTTTTTTTATTTTATTTTTTTATTTTGTATCTTATTTGTTATATACCAAAGCAAGTTTTGTTATTCAATTGTAAAGGGTCAGCAAATCTATATTTTAAATTCGGTAAATCAGTAGCCCATGTGATGGGTTTAAGAAAGGGGAAAAAAACCAAATTTCAATAATAAGGTTTAAAGGTGGTATTATGATTTTATTCACGTGATACTGAGCCTATAAACGTTTCCAAACAAAGACTATAGTTTTTGACTGTTACTGTTATATTCTTGAGACAGTATTATGATAAAGGAAAAATGGGGTTCCTTTCCGTTGACTGCCTGTGTACTGGTGATCTTCCATGAGGAGTTGCACGCCAAATGCATCAGGTTTGTCTTTTCCACACGGTGGGTTTCAAGTCAAACCATCATAAATCCATGGGAATTCCCACAGGCCACATGAATAAAATCGAGCATGGGAATGGAAATAGCTGGCTTTTACAATAAGAGAATATTACTTTACAAATTAAAATTCAGGGGTTACAGACAGTACAGATAAGACATCAGGTTCCATGTCCTAAAAAAAGAGAAATAAAAAATATAAAAGACTTAAATTGTAAATATTACATTACAATTCTTCGTGCTTGACAGATAAAACTATCATACTGTATTAAAAAAAAACCACAGTATGTTATTTAGCTTCTATCTTAGTCTGAAAATATGTTTTACTTACGACTGGATCATTTAGTGGCGAGTATCTCTTCA
This sequence comes from Bagarius yarrelli, assembly GCA_005784505.1. NCBI lineage: Eukaryota > Metazoa > Chordata > Actinopteri > Siluriformes > Sisoridae > Bagarius > Bagarius yarrelli. The sequence continues at coordinate 2,091,448 of VCAZ01000015.1, read as the reverse complement.
CAACCTGGCCTTGTCGGTCAATGAGGAACTGCATAAAACAACAACGTCAACATTTCTCAGTAAATGTTCAGCATAGATTGTGCAAAACTGTTTCTGTGTGAAAATCTTAGCTTAGCAGTTTCTTATAAAATACTAGAATTAGCCAATTGATACCAACATTCATGCCACAATTAACGTCAAAAAGATTATACCTTCCTTCAGTCTGATTTTTAAAGCTAACATGTATAATGCAGTAAGAATAAAAAATCGTTCTTTGTAAGTGTAAGTTTGTGCCTAATGGGCAAGCCGGTGGCATCTGTGGCAAGGAAAAACTTCCTGAGATGAAATAAGGAAAAAACCTTAAGAGGAACAGGACTTAAAAGAGAACACGTCCTCCTATTTTGCTGTCATATTCCAAACTTTATAGATTTATGATTACAATATTAAAACAAAAACAGTTATTTAGAGTTATTTAGTTATTTCATCTATAAAAATAACTGTGTTTGTAAAGTTTATAAAAATGTTTAAAACATATGTATTTCTTAACTATAAGAGAAAACATTATGGTCTTAGAAATGGATTATGGGCCTCATCATTGGTATCATTTCTGTCTGTAGTGTCTTGCTTTAAGTTATAATTCTTAAAGTATTCAAGTTGTGCTTGCTGACAATTTTAAGTTAAATACTTACCTTTGTGAAATTCCACTTGATTGAACTGAAAAACACAAAAAACAAGTTTTAAGCGTCAGGTTTGTGTTACAGACATTATAAAGTGTCACTGATACAGCGATTCATTGCAGTTTTTTATTCGTGTTGTAGCAAAGAGGACTGTAAGAATGTTTTATTATTATTTCATCATTATTGATGATTTTCTATAACTTTAAGGACAAAAAGATTTGTGTAATAGTGAGAATGGACTAAGTGTGTGTAAGTTAGCTGATAAATGTTAGATTTAAATAAGCTGTGTACGCGGTTACTGTTTAGAAAGGTGACTTTTCTCCAGTTGTTAAAGTGCAGACTTTGGTGCACACTGTCGTTAGTAGCTAACAATTTTGGGCCCTGTAAAAGAATGAGGTCGGGCCCTGTAAAAGAATGAGGTCGGGCTCCCAAACATATTCAGTCTGCACTGTTATTACAAAAATACAGATCTTAGAATCGTCCTAACTTTTCCGCCTTAAGTGGTGCCTCTGTCTGTTGGCAAAGAATTATTTTATTTGCATGTATTTCTGCAACTGTAAATAATTATGCAATGACATTTAATGTTTTTATGTTTTTATTGACTATTAATTTATTGATTATTTACACTACTCGCGGTGCGCACACACACACACACACACACACACACGTATGTTTATATGAAAAACACATACCTCATCTTTTACAATTGTTGCCTAAATAGTGCTGACTTACTTTCCCAGGATTCCTTGGCCATTGGGTTGTGACTTTAACCACTTCCACAAGGGATGAGCTTGTGGTCCGTTTACTTTAATCTTGCTAAACATGTCAAACTGCGCACTGTAGGATTTGGCATATTGTTTGATCTGTTCATGTGTGCCAGGTTCCTGATTAATAGACAGAAAAATAATAAAAGTAATATGTTTTATTATAAATACTTACACTTCTATAAATAAAGTCTAACAAGCAGTTATTACTCAACTGTGTGTGTCAAAAAAAGTTAATAAGGTCATTTTCTAGGCACTGGTAGGTAATAAAACATGAACCTTAGCCCTAAACAGCTCAGCTAGGATTGACTTTTACCCCACTGTTAAAACATCACACACATGATTAAATCAATACAATCAATTTGTTAAAGCCATATTAGTCTGAAAGAAGTGATTGGTCAAAATCAGGAATTAAATCTTTAAGCCAAACAGTAACTTATTGTAATGCTAGAAAGTTTGTTGCAAATAAGCACCCCACATACTGTAGCATTAAGGCAATGGAAAAAAAATGAATTAAATTTTTGTAAAGTGATCAGCAGAAAGAAAGCCGTGTTTTGGAGAATTAAACCTAACAGAGTCTTACTGACATTGAGAAATGCGGCCGTACATTTTCAGACAGAATAAAATGACTTTTTTTTTACACAATGTTGTGTATCTTTTATGAATAATGATATCAAATCAAAAATAGAAACAATGAATAGAATAAATAATGATTAATAGAAATATTATATAATATTATTAATGTGTGTTAAGTACATTTTATGCTGGGGTCCTCCTACTTTTCCACGGTATGATCAGAGGTTGAATATTTATTTCTATAGTTATATGTATTGTTCTGTATTTGTGTCTCATTTAAAGCCGTTAATTGTTTTATCGGTATTTACTTATGAAGCCCGAGAAACACAACCTGAAGAAAGAAAATTTGGATTTAACTTTTTATACCTGATTGGCAAACTGGTTACATGGGAAAGCTAGGATGGATAAACCGGTCTCAGCGTACTTGGCGTGCATCTGTACAAACTGAGAATAGTTTACTGGGGCTTTGCCTCATTTAGTGGCAACGTTGGTGATGATAACCACCTGGCCTCTATAGAGAAAACAAATAAAGTCAGCAATCAGTGGTGAGGTTAACATTTTACTCACTTATATAAACAGAACTATTCTGTACTTATCTTCCATTGATTTCTGTTTTGACTTTAGTTCCTACTGGTTGATAGTCTGCACACATATTGACTTCCTGAGATTTTCTCTATTATATTTTTTCATTGCAATGACCTCGTATATGATGCAGTGTTTTTCTTTTATCGCATTCTCAAGGTTTAAAGAGTTTTATATTTTTGCTGCAGTAAAAGGAAACCAGTTAAATCTGGCGTTGGTTTTCACTTGCAGCCCAGTAACCTTGTGCAACCCTGCGCTCACTCATTCATAGTGATCAGTTACCAATTAACTTGTGTTTCATCTTTCTTTCCAATATATCTACTAAAACTTCAATAAATCTAGACATAATGTAAGAAGACAACGACATAAAATAATGTTTTAATGTAAAAGGTCATGTTTGTAACTAATGTCATCATTTTTGTTAAGTTTTTAATGTAAAAAAATGGTTTTATTACTTTACCAATTTTAACTTTTAAGTTAATTTATTATAAACTTTAAACTTTACTAAACTATTACTAAGCTATACGTGTTAGAGATAACCCTTTATCAAAGTAACTTTTTGTTTTTTGCATTAAAAGGTAATTTAATTTGTGTAACCTTGCTTGTTCAAACACTATTAAGGGCAGTTAATAAATTAATCAGTAAAAACAAAACAACAACAAACAAACAAAACCATATTAAGTATCTAAAATTTGAGGAGAAATAGACAAACAGTATCAAAATGTTCAAATTAGCCAGTATTTCCTTGTACTTTATGATGTTACCTACCTGTATTTTTCCAGGGATACTTCATTGCCATCGATGTCCGTGGCAGTAAAGTCATAAATAGATGTGGCTGTTTTCCAGTCCACCACCTGTCCAGACTTAAAAAGGAAAGAATGACAAGAATTACCTTAGTTACGATGTCTAATCAGAAAATTGTTTTAAAAAAACCCTCATTGACACTAATAATATTTTGATATAATGAGATTTCTTACCACTGTTTGCAAAAGGATAGAGAAAAAGAGGGAGGACGATAGGAGCCGCATGGCTGCCTATTTGAAAGCCACTGAAAACCTCTTTCTTTTTAAATCACTGAACACTACACAGGCTTATCACAGTGTGATGCATTGAAGAGAACAGAATGCACCCTGAACCCAGAGCAGCCTGACACAAGCACAAACAGCTGATTACAGCAGCGTGATAGCAGATACTTGTTTTTACTGCATTCACTTCACCACAAATGAGCACAAAAGCCCCAACTGACTGTACACACAGCTAATTTCTTACTAGATCATACAATAAATTGGTCTGGGAAATCCTGACGCCGATCGCTGTGGCAAAATTTTAGAACGGTCAAAAAACTACAAAATGAAAGTTTGTAGCAAATAAGTATAAAGTACGTAGAAGCAACGCTTGTGTGAAAGTTATTTTACCTAAAAATGTTTTTGGTAGACTTTGGTAGCTTAGTGGCTCAGTGGTTAGCACAGTTGCCTCACTGTAGCAATACAGGTTTGTATTCCTGGCAGCGGTCTTTCTGGCTGGATTTTGCATGTTCTACCTGTGCTTGTGTGGGTTTACTCCAGATACTCAAGTTTTCTTTTACAGTCCAAAAACATGTGTTTGGTTAATTGATGATTCTAAATTGTCCAAAGGAGTGAGTGTGAGGTTGTTTGTATGTTGCCCTGTGATGACCTGCCAACCTGTCCAGGTTGTACCCCTGCCTTTTGAACAATGACAGCTGGGATAGGCTCCAGCAGATCCCTGTGACCTTAATTAGGAATAAGCAGGTATAGATTATGGAGGGACTTTGGTAGAAGTTAAGATCATTTTTTACCTTATTTACAGTTTTATATGGGATATTTGTTGTGCCTAATTATAAACAGTATTTAACAATAAATGCACCGTTGAGTGTAAAAGTACAAGTAAATCAAATTCCCAATATGTTTAACAACACTGTGTTCAGTTTTAAAAAAAAATTTCCTTTAAATTAATATCATGTGTTTGTTTTTAAGTGTAATAAATTATGGGGACAAATTTTATATGAAGACAAAACTCTGAGTACAAAAGAAAAACAATGAGAGTAGTTTCACAAAAAAACAAATGTAATAAACCCTAGCAAAAATAGGCAAAATACACCATCCAAAAAGTATGCAAAACCGTAGTCACAGGCAAAAGGGTCAAAAACACGATAATCAGTCCAACAGGGAAACAAACAAAAGAGTAATCCAAAAATCAAAGTCGAAAAAACAGGCAAGAGGTCGTACACAAGAAAATAAAACATGGAAAACAGAAACAATAATTCACGACATGTGATTGGCGTGGCTAGGCTAATATAGCCTAAGTGGTGGCTCATGGTTAAGGTGTTGGACTGCCAACCTGAAGATTGTAGGTTTGATTCCCAGCTTCATCAAGCCACCACTGCTGGGTCCCTGAACAAGGCCCTTAACCCCCAATTGCTTAGTTGTATAAAAGAGATAAATGTAAGTCGCTCTGGATAAGGGTGTCTGCCAAATGCTGTAAATGTAAATATAGCCATAGGCCCCAAAGTAGAGGATGCAGCACAGTCAATACTCCGGTGAGGGCCCCCCCTTTGCTGGTGTGCCGGTACAACAAATTGCTTTAAGGGTTAATAGTTATTGTACGGTTTAACAATTAGTAGTAAAGTATTTTATGAAATGACTTTAAAACACAATTGTGACTAATGATAAACCTGTTCTCCTAGCATGCTTTAGAAACCGTTTCTAACAGACACTTTCTGGAGCAGCATTTTAAAAACTATAAAAAGCTGGTTATCTTATCACTTATATCCGATAATAGTAATAAACTTATAGCAGAGTGTCTAATTCAAAATGTGTAACCAGATACAAAATAAAACACTCTATACTGCTCTTACATGGCCTATTTGATCAAGTTAACATGCGTTGTTTTAACCCTCAGGCTCCCTTGAGGCCCCCCCTCCCCCTGAATTAGTTAATGACATAACCAGATTAACCACTACACTAATTAGACCTTTGTCCTCCAACAGTTTGGCATGAAAATATTTTCGGATGACCTCAACACTTTTTTGGTACATATCTGTCTACTTTAAAAATAACCTACATGTACAAGAACATGTACTTTAAGAACTGCATATAATACACACAGTATCTTAGAAAAACAGTGAGGTAATGCACCGTAGTAGGAGTTGAATTCGTTCCTTTTGACAAAGCTAATTACCTGAAGGAGTGTCAAAGTAAGATCAGATAAAATGAATAAAACAGCATGTAATATCTTAACTTTAATTTTAAACATAACTACAACAAATGTTGCCTAACTGTTTATGACCAAACACTAAAGTTTACTTTACATTTCTAGCATTTAGCATTGAGATCACGGACTCATCATGCTAAATCAGTGTAACTGCATAGTAAGAGCTTTTTTAAAAAAAAAAAAAAAAAAAAAAAGGTTTTTGTAAAAAAAAAAAAAAAAAAAAAAGATAGAAATAAAAACCGAGGTCTTCAGTTGTCTCATGAAGACAATAAGTGGCTGTTCTGACATTGTGTTCATTCCACAATCTTGGTGCCAGAACAGAGAAAAGTCTTGAGGCAGACCTACTAGGATTTAATGAGTAGAAATGGAGCTCATCAGATAGAAGGTTTAGGTCAGTGAGGACCATGAGAATGATGGAATCAGTAGGAAAGACACTGTCCATCTCGCCTAGAAAATGATCCAGTGCATCCAGTATTGTAGATTACAATTACTGAAAGGTTGATTGAAGAAGATACTGACGCTGCATGCAAGTCGAGGGAAAAGATGGATGAATAAGACCCCTACTATTATCATACTGCATTCAGTGTATGCTATTCAGACATTCAGATGACTTTGAGTGGCTTTTTGAGTAATAACGTCCATGATGCTTTAAAAGAAATATCCTTAAGACGGCTGTCCTTATGTCTCCTTCTTGATTATGCAAACACAGCCTATCTAATCAGCTTCTTGCCAATAAAGCTGAAGTGGTGATAACATTTAAACTGTCCTAGTTAACAGTTCTTATATTGCAGGAAGTCTTTCTTCAGTCTTTGCAGGAAGTGGAGATGCTGCTGGGCTTTCTCGATGATGTGGCTGGTGTTGCATGACCATGTGAAGTGAACCAGATGAACACCAAGGAATTTAGTGCTCTGAACAATCTGTACAGGTGGAGCCGTTTATGTTTAGCGGAAAATAGGCACACTGTGAGCAGCAGTTAATTCATAGGTAAAAACATCCTTACCTTAATGAAAATTACATTAAGCTATTATTCAACCACAGTTCTGATCGAAATACTACATAAAAAATAGTAGGTAGGTACCAATATCGTCATACTGTCCAAGTCATCTATCTTTTATAATTTGGTTCTTGTTTAAATCATTCAGATGGTTTTAATGCTATGGCTGATTTTGGTACTTTTTATTGAATAGCTCTCCTGGTTTGGAGGTATGTTAGACATTATTAATGCAGATTCTACAACACTTTTTTTTACAAGCTGTAATTTTGTTTGCAGTAATAGTAATTATATTATATTCTTAAAATATTTGGCTTGGGTAACAGTGCCCTCTATGAGTCACACACCCTGAGTGCAGGCTGTGACATACAGCATCCATACTGCATGCAAGCCACAGAAACATTCCCTATGTTGTCTATACATTACTCTTTAACATAAATTATTCAATATGTATTGTTTTCTATTAAAGTAGAAAAAATGAATTAACCCATCTGCAACCTCACCATCTGCTTAACTGTGATGTAGCACATAAACTATTGTAACAAATATTAGCAACAACATCACAGGAAAAAAAACCGGGGGGTAATTTATTATTCCAAAAACCTAAAACTTACTAACGCAATCTGATAACATTAAGTGACGTATCTCACTATGAGGAACACCTCCAGTGTGACCATGGCAGAAGCTCTAAAATTCTCTTCCGTACATTCATTTGTTCTCTCACTATGGGATATAGACCACTCCGGTAATCACTGGATATGCTGACAAAGCAGACTAAAGATAATCTGGTTAATGAATTATTTTTTTTTGACGTGATCAAAAAAATCCCAATTGGGCTCAAACTCACCCAATCTGGCAACACTGCTCTGGGCGGATCTATGCTAAAAAAACGGCAGTGTCAAACCATGTGACATCACAAAAAACAGCCATCTGAAATAGGCTGGATTTAGGAAAAGGTAAATAATTTAATTATTAGATTAAAACACACTGAGTGGGGATCCTTATTATTATAGGATAATTGTGCACACACTCTGCCAACACACATCTTAGTTCAATAACTTATAGCAGTGCATGTCACATCCGTTGACCCCTTTCAATTTACCAACCCAAAAAGAAATGATCAATAAACTGCAGTTAGTGAATTCATGTTTAAGATCAGTCAGAATTAAATATGTTTACATTCTGTTCTGTAAGTTGTTGGGGTGCAAGTAATTGTGACACATGTTTTGGTAGAACAAGAAGATATATTCAAAATGGATTAACTTTTATTAAAGGTTAGATGTCACTCACATTTTCAGTGCGAGATTTAGCCACAAATACATTTTTAATAGCCTAGGGTGCCAATAATTCTGCACCTTTAGGTCTGCTGTGTATTTGTAACAGTCATAAGAGACTGACATGCCAATAATATTTTTTCCAATTATATTAAGTGTGAAAGAACACATTTATAGTCAACAGAATATGTTATGGATTAATGATGATGTAACAGTATAGTAATGATACCACATACGCTGCACAATGCTCTAAATAAGAAAATATCTACAAAAATCCCAACTGTATTATGCATTACATAAATATGTATCTTAGAGGTCGATATATTAACCTATCAGCTTTTCAAAAATTAAATAAAAAGAACTAAAGACAGGCATTTTTATCAAAAGATAACTTGGGGGGAGGGGAATGTACATTTCTAATAATGTAGGAAAAGCAGGAGTTTTGTTAAGGCCGCTGGTTTCACTTGGTGAACGCTTCTTACTCACACACAACACACACAGTTTGCTATTAATTTAGGTGGATGTGTGGTAAACAGTGACCACACACAAGACATGAACAGAGACATTCCTGAGAAATAATGCAAATAAGGGCATGTACATGGATAACAATGTAAAATCACACTTAAATCAGGACATTATGATCGTGTGGTGTTCAGTATCATAAAACTGCATTACATCTGACAATAAAAGAAAACATAAATCACATTTCCCATCCAGTGTGTAAGTAACTGAGATTTTTAAAACTAGTCCTTGATTTATATTTTCAGCATTTGACCACCAGAGTGAATTATATTTATCTTGTTTTTTTAAATCAAACTGAGCAGTTAAGGGGTTAAGGGTCTTGATCAGGGGCCCAGCGGTGGCAACTTGGTGGTGCTGCTAATTAAACCTGCAAACTTTTGATCAGTAACACTGAGCTACTACCTTCCACTTTCACACAACTCAGTTCAGATCTCAGATCTCAGGACTGTATAAACACTAACAGTCAGCAAACATGATGGCGCTTGGGAATGATGTTCTCAAACTAACTGCATGTTTTTATGCTGTTGGTTGCTACAGTCGATGGTGTTTTGATCTTGAGTTTTTACATGTTGTCATGGTTTGAAATCTAGCCAAAGCTACTTGCTTCATTGTTTATAATTAATACGTGCACAATTTTCTACAACGGGACCAATTGAAATTTGCTCTTGCGCCGTCTTTATCTAAACTGAGTGACAGAGATTTGGGTTACTCTGTTCGGATCTTTAACTTCCACGCTTCTAGTTCCAACAGCACCAACTTTCATGTCATCATCTAGAGAATATTTGTTGTATTTATTATTAATAAATAATTTAATAAAAACCGTGTTAATAAAAACGTGTTTTAGGGTGTTTTTTTTTTTTTAATTCGTGTTGTTTTATTGTAATCTGTGACGGGTCCATCAACAATTTGCAGGCTGTAAACAAGCTTAAGATTGTGCTATCGCTTCTTTAACAAGGGGTAAAGAGCCAATTTGTTTTTACTTCTGATTCACATTAAATTAAAATTTTTAACTTAGTCTTTAATTAACTTTTTTATGCTAATCACTCTCTCACTTTATAAGCTCTTTATACTTAACTTGAAGCTGTTTTGTCTCCTCTCTGCCAGTGTGAATGCAAAGCTGACATTAAAGTCAGCCTGTTCTGTAGCCATAAAGCAAGCCACTATTTTATTATGAATAGAATAACTATTTGCGGCCATTGTGTATTAATATTAGACATTTGGTAAAGTTTTTGGTCTGCAAAAAAGTACCAACTCTGAAGCAGACCACCGAATCAAAGGTTTAGCCTCAGACTGGTTTCTTTGGAGGAAACATGCCTTACAAGTTTAATTTCCTAGAAAGGTTTCTGCAGTACAAACAAGTCTCTTTAAGTGAAAGGCTTGGTTTTTATACCCAGATACTATCTCTCACTGATTAACACTGTGCCTCATTACTGTCAGCCAGGTTGATGCTAAGCTGTGCGAAGCTGGTGGGTAGTTCTTCTGGACTCTCAAGCTCTGGAGGCTCACTCTCGGGCAATGCAGGAGGTTCGCTATCTGAACCCAAGTGATTCTGGTTCTCTGCTGCGGGATGGGTTACTTCAGAATCCTCATTATTGATGTAGGAATCTTCTTCAGGCCCACCTCCATCCTCCTCCAGCTCCGAGTCAGAGTCTAGACTATGTTCAATAGACCCTAGAATACCTGTGGAGCCTTCTAACAAAAAAAACCCAAAAAAACACATCTTAATAAAAAAAAAAACCAAAAACAATAATGATTTTCGCAATGTAAAATTTACTAATCCTCAAATACTCACTCAGTCCCTCATTTGTCTTGTCTGCCTCGCTTTCTCCATGTTCTTCATGGTGATCTGCTTCATCATCATTTGTACCTGAGTCTTCCCCATCAATACTGCTCTCCTGCAAGGGAATGTCACAAATTCAAGTGTTCTTTAATACAAAAGTTGATTTAGTGAATGATTGAGCGGTGCTTCTTACACACACCTGCTGCAGTGACGGCGACTGGACTATACAGATACTGCCTGTGCGATTAGACACAGAGGGGAAGACCGTGCAGTAAAACACAATAAGTGTCTCCACGATGCGGGCCTGATAAGGATAATCCACCAGAGAAGACAGCGACACTGTGGCCCCTGAGGGCCGGGGCCGCATCATTGAGGGCCCAAACACAATGCCCAGATTGCTCGGGCTCATTTTATTGTCCTCTTCCAGCTCAGCAATTCTACAAAGTTAATATATGATTGTGTACAGTTATTGGAAAAAGAAAAAATCCAAACCATTTACATTTTTTTATGACACTGACACAGAGAATAGGTCTTTCTGATGTCACCTGCGGAGATGGCGTACTATGTAACGCAGTGTGGTCATGTTTGCTTTGGGAAGCTCAGTAAGAAGCTCCTTTAGTCTGTGCACCAAGTTCAGGAGTTCAGGGTCTGTCTCTGCACCTAGGTCAACCAGATCAGGTCCTTTTCCAGCCTCAGCACCTTCAGGTCCCACCAGAGCCAGGCTTTCCTTTGCCAGGCCCATTAAACTGTTATACAAGCGAAAAGGCATGATGGGCTCTGGAAGCTGGAAAAATGTACAACATATAAATAGTTATAACAAATTATTACCTATTACACAATATAAAATATATCAAATGCACATTTATGTGTATTATATATATTACATTTATGTGTCTGTATGTGACAGTATTTATGTAAACAGAGTTTAAATTCAAACTGAATTACACAGACACCTTCTAATCCTATAAGCTTAAATGACAGCCTCATTCTTCCTTATCGGAGATAATAGTGAAATTTAAATATAAAAATGTTACCTGTCTCAGGTAGAGCTTCAGCACGTTGCTGATGTCATGCGGTGAGGATTGCGACAGCTCCACAAGCTCCTTGCCATTTTCAAATGCCTGGCACAATTTCTCCACCCTGGTTTTTACTCCGTTTACCCGGTAGATGCCCTGCATTGAGTGAAAAAGAAAAAAAGAAGAAGAAGAGATTTATCAGGAAATTTGTATTTCTACAAACATTTAAACATCACTGGCTATTGATCCTACCTTCATTCTAAGTGCTCTCCTCTCAATCTCACATGTGCACTTTTTGATGATAAAAGGAATTCCATCAGGGCTACTGTTGGACACCTGAGAAAATTCCTGTCCGAAAAGCTGGAGGCGACCCTGCAGTTTCTTATGTCCACACTGAATGGCAAGAGTCTCCAAACAGCGTTTATGGGAAGCCAGGAAACACTGCAACATGCCAATGCGCATGCAAGACAATAATTAATTTGTGTGCATAGTCAGCTCTGTTAGCCTCTGAGCTTTTTCATTTTCAAAACATTTAAACATAAAATTAAATTGATGCTATAATAACATTTATAAAAGAATATTTTTAAAACATTTAATTACAGTCATGCATACCTGGCCCAGGTTTGTTTGAGGCTTTAAAAAACAAAATTAATCTGTCTAGAATGCTCAGCTAACAATACTATACTCACCTCCTCACATTCAGCCCCCTGAAAGTACACATAACTATCACACTGTCTGCATTTCGCTGGAGAGCGCAGTTTGCGTAGACGATGAGTTTGTGCAGCTTTGGATAGGCCTATGTTTCTAAATGGCCCAGTTGGCACTACGATGTCAGGCTCCATGCCATTAATGTCTGAAAGGAAATAGACAAAACAGGTAAGCAAGCAGGCCAATGCCAATGTTTAATATAACTGTACACACATTTTATACTAAACACAGCATAGTAAGTGAACAACATTATAACAATACAGCCAAAGCTAAATTCATTTCTGTAAAGCTGCTTTGTTGGGTCCATTGTCAAATTGTCTATTGTTAAACAGGCAAATAAAATAATAATTTTGACGAAATACTTTATTTAATATTTATATTTTTCTGCATGCAAAAACCTAATTTACATGAAAAAATGACATGAAAATTGGATGCCTTGTAATCTTTGGCTAGATTGACAGACAAAAATAAACACATTTTGGGTCTTACTCAAATACCACATGACTATTATTATAGAGTATACAATATAATTAAGCCTGCTAAATTATAGTGTTTATTCCAAAATCACCCTATAGTACTGCAGTACTGCACCTGATACTGCAGCACCATTATTCTTTCTTTGTTATACACTTTTTTATATATACACAATACCAATCAATCCACAACCCTGTTTATATATTGCAGAAATATGAAACTGAGGTATAGAAAAAAAATGTTAAAGTGGTGATAATTTCATCTTACTGGAGGTTTCAAAATTTCCCATGGCCGCATCTTTTTCATCTATGTCCTCGTTGGATGACATGGTTCCTGTGGATGATGTTCGAGCCATTTTACTGATGTCTCCTACAATGTGATCATGAGAGCACAGTCCTATAACACTGCATGTACAACTTTTATTATGTTACACCAAATGAAATGTAGCAGTGTCAGAACCTGAAACCTTTGTATACCTGCACTGTTGGTAGGGGACCCGAGGTCATTTCCTCCGATTACACTGTCTGTGTCACTTACTGTGGAGCCCCACGATTTGTGAGTCATGTGACCACGTGCTGATTGAGTGAAAAAAAAAAAAAAATTATGCAAGATGCACTGAGATTATGCATCCTCACATTTACATTACATTTCCATCATTTAGAAGTACAAAAGTCAATTGAGTCTCATCACATATGCGTCATATCACAATATTGAACATTTAGTAAGTAGATACATAGCAAAATAAATAATAAAGGAAAAATCAATGCAACATCGTCTCACTGTACATACCTTTTCTCTGCTCCTCTTTCTGAGCAGTGGCAGGATCAGCTGTTTCTCCAGCTGTGACTGTCCCTTCAGAGCTGCAGTGTGTGTCTGTGTTGGAGCTGTCACTGCGCACTCTGGCTACCTGCCTACAGTCAAAATATTATTAAATGATAATAACTAACATACTAACAGTATGGCTGCCATGTCAGCTTAAATTGAATTGACTTTAATTTAAATTATATTATTTTTCAAGCCATCCTTTTCCCTAGATGAAAACTTATTTACAGAGGCGTGGAGATTATTATAGGAGTCACAGTGAAACTAAATCTGGAATAAGATTAAAAAACACAAATGGATGTGATGTGCTGTCCCAATACTTTTGTCTATATAGTGTATATGGAGAGCAAGCATGATTAAATCATTTACAGAAAGCATGTTTCACTTTACTGGGTGTGATACACACTGGCTGCTGGAGGCACAATAAGGCTCGAAGGTGTAGTGGACCTCCGGCTCTTCGCTCATCTGCAGCTCTTTGACATGAGTAGCGTACTGCTGTCCTGGATCGTACAGCTTACTGCTTTCGCAAAGGGTCTGGTAGTGCACGGGCAGCCCCACCGTCTGCATGTGCATGATCTGGTAATAGGAAATAGTGGCCTGGAAGACAAGGATGCAAATTTATAAGAATAGTATAAATCTATAATTGAACACAATTCATCGGTTGAATCTAAAAAAATGCAAAAATAAATATAAAGAATTTTGTGCTTTAGTTATTACAGTAAACCCCTGAAAGAATTCCTGCATTTTAGTTGTTCTGCCAACTCTCAAGTACTTCTTTTAGATTTTGCAGTGCATTGTTGGACACTGAATTTTCTACACAATCATTATAATTTAGCAAAACTAGTGCACTTATGGTGTAGTGTGGTGACCAGTACAAATGGTATCTTCTATGTAACACCATTTTACAGTAGAATTTTTTAAGTTATAGATGATTTGACTACCATTACATTACCTTTTTAGCAGGCTTGTATACATTATAATGTCAATTGTATATTATAATTAATATAGTCTTTTCCAGCAACTACCACAGGTAGGCACTCACAGAACGGAGAGTCTGGTCACTCTGCCTGATGACCTCCTGGATCTGTCTCAGCACTGTAACCTTTGTGTGTTCCAGCTCCTGCTGCTGCTGTGTGGCATCTGCAACACACACACGGTACGTAGCCTCTGCTTCCTCAGCCTGACATGTGGGAGACAGACAAGCTGTTGTTTTAAACCATATTTATTTCCGTATTACAGTTGTTTTTATAAATTGACACTATAAATATTGTACATATAACAGACCTTATTGCGAGCCTCTTCCTCTAGTCTTTTTTTCTTATCCACTGATTTGGCCGTGGAGCTGCTGCCCTCTTCTTCTGCTCTACTAGCTGCCATCTTGGCTTTCTCATATTCTTCACAGCGGGTGATGTAGACCTGTTTAGCCCGCCGTAAATTAGCCTCAGACTCCAACTGCGAAAAATGTGATCCCATTTTTTTAAGGCAAAATCATAAAAGTTTACAAAGCAAAAAAAAAAAGGTACCTACAGGTTTTAAAAAGTTACACAATTAAAATTTTAATTATAAGTGCTGAATTCTTGTGGGTAAAGGTAACATAACGCTGATAATTCGTCACTCATCGTACTGGAGTTAACTGCACAGTACTGCAATAAACACAGGTACTGGGGTGGCAAATTAAAATGTTCTACTCAAGAATATATTCTCCTTCAAAAGTATTGCAATATTATAGGGACAATTATTTTGTTGTATGACTCCCTTCTATTATAGCTAGTAAAATGTTTTCAACAAATTGTGCTACAGTATCTCTTCTGTGGAATTGGACCCGTTGGGCCAGCTTTCTAATGCACTAATAAGCGTTTGGTGCCATTGAACCACTCTTTGGTAGGTACTAACCCTGGCATAAAAGCCCCACAACAGTTGCTGGTTTGAACATCTGCCTTGTCTTTTCATCTATTAATCCATGGCTTATATCTTTATGCTTGATCATTTTTCCTGTTTCCACCCTTAAACAGGTGCCATTATAATCATAATATTCATGTCAATTTTTATCCTCCACTGATTAGTAATATTTATTAATAAAAAAGACAAATACAATTCAATGAATTTTATATAAATATTTAAAAACCGCATTAAAAAAGAATACCAACTAAAAAATTTTCATGTGTTGAATTTTGGACTGTACTGTATATCTTATGGAGTCTCAGTTGGGTAAACAGCATTTACCAGTCAATCGCATTTAACGTCATGGCAAAAAGCAAAACTGGGTCAGCTTTAGATAATCTGATCACCTGTGACACTGTGGGTAACCAGATATTAATAAAATGATAACAACAGCATGTCTCACCAGTTTTCTCTTGGCTTTGAGCCACTGCTCCTTGAGCTCTTTTCGCTTCTTTTCATGCTCCAGCTTACGAAGCATCAGAGGCTGCAGACCAGAGTAATAAAATAAATGTACTTCATATACATACATACATATACAGTACTTTAAAAAGTCGAAGGTTTCAGACAGTTGTGAAGAAATATGGCGATATAAGAATGCCTGCCAGGTGCTATTAATCACTGATTTTATATGTAGACTGAAATACACTTATTACTGAGTGTGAAACACCCAAACTCTGTTACCACAGCTTAGAGAAATGAAGGGAGTCGTCGACTTGTCTGTGGTCAGTTCTCCAAGATGTTTGGGTAACTGCATTCAAGTGTAACTAGCAGAATTGATGCTGTTTTGCAACCAAAGTCTGCTCACAGCAAATACTGATTTGAACTTCTCTTCTGTTTATTTCCTTTTAATTTTGAATTTTATGATAAAGTATTAACACTTTTTCTCTTAAAAGCATTCTTACTTTACAGCATGTTTTCAGACCAGCCTAAAACGTCTAAAGAGTGTTTGGAAAGGTGTCATTTGTTGTTTTATAAGTGGAATTTTTAAAAACCACAAATTACAATAGAAAACAGTATACACCATAAAATCAAATACACTTTTAAAACACATGCCCGTGTTCCAGATGTGTACCTGAATGAAGGTCTGGCTGTGAATGGTGTTTGCAGCCTGGTGTATTCCTGAACTTTGCTCCAGGTCCTGCTCCAGTGCCAGAGAATAGATGGAGAAGAAAGGCATGTGTGGCTAGATGAAAAAAAAAAAACGACGAGTGGCATGAAATACTGACACACTTTGCTAGGGTATATTATTATTATTATTGATTACTGACCGCCCGTTGTGTTTTATTGATTACACAAAAATGTGTAAATTACCAGTGTAATTGTTTGCTTGCATGTCTGATACAGCCTCTGCAGTCCTTTGGAAAACTCCACCTCTGCATTACAAAACATTTAATAAAATGCCATAAAATATTAAACTTCAACTGGTAAACAGATGAATAAAGAACATAGTTAGCATTTCAAATTTATACAACATTTACATCTTACCCAAAGAGATGCGTTTCTCCACGTAGTTCATGAGATCCTTCATGTACTTGGAGATGTACTTGGCATACGTCAGTGCGGAATCAACTCCACCCTCACTACGCTGTAGAAGTATGTCCACCTCCTCAGCTCTCATTGCTGTTCTCTCACACACACACACACACACACAGTTTCAGTTCAGTTCAATCATATAGTCAAGCTTTGATTAAACAGGAACTGAAGTTAGAATAATACCTAATTCAGAAGAATCGTGTGAAGTTTCCATACCAGTGATTCTGTACAGGTTCTCCATAGACTGGCAACACAAACAGAAATACAAACATGCTGTTCAAATATTTCAGGGTAGTTTTTTTCCACACTTCATCTTTCTTAGTGCTACGAGGCAGTTTACGCAATTCAGGATTGAAGATGTGTCCTTTAATCAGCAGAAAGCAAAGAGTTACAATGCTTCACAAAGACATACAGACACCTACCTTGCTTTTCTCTGTGGGCAGTACTGATAAAAGAGTGCTGCTGTCCACTTCTCCCATTAACAGCTCGGAGACACTGAGGAAGAGAGAAAGACAGGAAATAAATATATACATTGTCCTGTGTGCTTCACATGCCACCCATTTTCTGATCTGAAGCAAAAGAGTTTTATGGTATTATCAGTAATCATGAATCTTTTTTTTACAATGAACAATTACTCATCTTTTAATGATTAACATGTTTCTTTTCTCCAAAACATGGTGTAATAGTCTTAATTACATCGAAATGTTTTTTTTTATTTAAGTGATTAACTGTCATGCAGCTTTTCAGTACTAAGTTAGAAAAACTAAGAAAAAGAAAGAAGAAGAAAAAGGAAAATAAATGTCAAAGTATTAAAATAATGTGACTAATAATATGATATATGATGTTTTTTTATTTTAACCTTACTTTTAAAAAATAATCACGCTATTATAATTTAGCTGCACAATTAGTCATTTACAGATTTGTGTGTTACAGTTAACATTTTGTATTATGATAAAGACGTGGCACGTTGATTAAAATCATATGGGTTTTTTTGCTTTTTGGATTGCTGAGAAGCAGAAGAAAGCCACGACTCCACTTCCTGTTATGGCACTGAAGTTACAATCTGTACTAGGGTACCTTTTTTTCCTATAGCTACACTCAAACTGCTGAAAAAACTACTGAAACTGCTAAAATGGATTTGATGTTATTTTCACATCGCAGGTGGAATTCTTGCACAGCCAATCTTACTCAGATATGTACTTGCGGACTAAAAACTGAATCATGTCGAATATCACCTGATATGACTTAAGCGTTCGATTAAATCTGAAAGTCATGACAAACAGATGACTTACTTGTTGCTGAAAGCTACTGCAATGGTCTCGATGGCTTTCTCAAAGTCTTTTTTGTCGGCGTCATTGCAGACTTCATAATGAAAGCCTGAGATCGAACCAAAACGTTAGAGATATTATACAAAATATCCAAAATAAATCTTGTTCCTTTTTACACTTCATACACAGGACAATAGTATTTTTTTGTCTTAGATATTTTTGTTCAGGATGTCTATATCCAGCTTAAAATCATATCATGCATCTGTAACTGCTAAAAATATTTCTATTACGTTAATCATATTTCTCTGGCTCTGACAATACCAAATCACATCTGACCTTTGACCTGCGAGATGAGCTTGCCAGCAGCAGTGAGAGTCTCCACCGTATTAAGGAGTGGATACATGTTGATAATTTGGCGCAGGATCCTCAGCACCTCACCCAGACACTCATGGGCCAACGGGCGGCGGTTCTCCTGTTTGTCTGGAAAAACACACCCACGTGTTACTAACTGAGAAAGGCTGTTTATGTCAGAGATGAGCACAGTAACAGAGCAGCTTTTACAGTTACAGTTGGGAAATCCTACTATACATTTCACAATCACACAAAGAATTAACACTACTTAATTAACAATTCAATAGACGAGTATTTCTCTAAAGGTTTTTTCTGTTCTCAATATTACAACGGTATATAGCAAAAGCGGGAAATTTGATTCTAGTGTAAGGTCCAGGGTATGTATGTTGGTGGGACAAACTCTGGCCCTACCGCAACCCTAACCAGATTAAACCGGATATTGAAGATGAATAAAAGAACAAATAATATCCTAACGTGCACCGACCACTTTAGTTATCATTTAAAAATAAAGATAATATTGTTAAATTCAACATATAAATGACTTTATTTTACAGTTAAATCTTTTACACAACCATATAAATGTAATGTCCATAAATGGCCAAATTCAGGAGACAAAATTAAGACATCTAGAGGAAAAGGGTACAAAATGAAAAAATATGTGGTGTTAAACTGAAGATCCAACATTGAGTATTTTGAGCACATGGGTCCAAATCCGTCTATCAGGCAGCACATGATACTTTGAATCCACTGACACTGATACTCATGTGTAAGATATTGATCTAATCCAAAATGTTAAGATGTAAACATCCATTGCCACATGATACTATAGAACCACATGCTACAAACTGACAGTGAACAAAACATATTTCACAATTATTCCTACCAAACAAAACAAAGCATTGAAAAAAATATATATATTATTAGGAAAATGAACTACAGTATCCTCTTATTATACAACCTACTGTTAGAAATCTTGATTTTTTTAAAAAATATTAATAACAAAGAGTGTAATAGTGTTATTAAGGGTATATGTAAACATAAAACAGTTAAGTTGATCTAAAAGTACTGAGATACACCACCGTTTGCATTACCTCCTTGCCTGTGTCTACATTTTGTTTTAAATATTGACAATTGTCCTCATATGTCCAACAACTTGTCAACCATGTGACGATCAAGCAGGAGCACACGGGGCATATGAGTGACCATAGATTACACAAAATCTGCACACAAAAAAAGTGTTCTGCAACACTTCTAAAAGCCACTTCCTTCTCTGTACACAAAGTAACAGCGCATACTTCCCCTGATCTGACAAAACAAAGCAGCTACTGAACTGAAAACGGCCATGGGTACAGCAAAAAGGAATAATGAAAACAATATAGCATTCAGGACTGTATTTATAGGAGGAATATCGATATAGGGTACAATAATTATGTTACAATAGCGCAGGGTTAAAGTTTTATCAGCTGCATGAAGCATCTTTTTGGTGAGCATGCAGGTGTGATTCTGTGGACTGAGAGTGATAATGACAGAAAGAGTAGAGTTTCCTGTTTGAATGTGGTTTGCCACAGAAACTGTGCTCAGTGCAACGAGCGGAAACTCAGTGTGCTTTCATACTAAAGCCCTGCCCCCATTTTCCTTCTTTCGTCAATCACGTGAGACATCGAGTTAAGGAAACTCCGGGACAAAACTACTTTTGTAACACGTACAGTTAGAAAGCTGTATTATGGATTAAATCTGTCATTTTCTTCACCATTCATCATTTTGTTTCAATATATTTTTTGTGTAATCTTTAAATGTGATCCAGTGATGTAAAGGTGACAGTTAAGAACCCAACGGACTGGAGTTCGACATCACTATTAACTGACACCATAACCAGACTGCGGTGACTGATGAAGGCAGTTTAACTTGCAGTTTAGCAAAATTACCTATTATTTATTATTAAGCTTTGTTTATAAATGTTTTGCAAAACTATGTAATTTAACCAGCATGCCAAACGTAAGCTAGACCACTAAAATGCAGTTCTGTTATATTTCTGGCTTGTCACACACGCTTTTAAAAAAGCATTTTCCTTTACAGGGGGTGGAGGAGGATCCAGATGAAGAGAAAGAAGTGGCATCTAAGTTATTATATGTCAACACAGTGTTAAAGCTGAAGTTATGCAAAATATTCAGCTATGGCTTACTTTCAATGCAGATTAGAAAAGCTGGTATGCACAAAATACTGTACATGTGTAATATTATCCACTTTACATTGCACACTTACTTTCACTTTTATATCCAACTAATCAACAACAAATATAATCAATACTATAATAAGACCTGAAGTACATTAAATCTGTTCTTTGCTACAAAGAAAACAATTATATATGTGACTGTAACTGTGATAGAATTATAAAGTTAACTGCCATTAAGATAAGAAAACCACATACTTTCCTGCATAAATTACATAGAGAACTAAAAGTGCAGTGATGCTTTATCTCTATTAGTAACCTAATACTTTTACTGAAGGCTGTGTAAAAATATCGATACTCCTAATTATTATGGGATGTTCGTACCCCTAGTATGAATACATATTTAAATTATGTTTCAAACTGATTCACGTTTACGTTCATCTTTAATTAAAACCTTCAGTGCATCTCAAATGATTTCCTCCTCCAGTCCTAAAGTTGGCGCTGACTCATACGGTCATTGTCTCAGAAGCAGCATGGCGGAAAATATAAGGGCGTCTCTGGCTTTATGTTTGTTGTATTTTTAGCTATTTGTTTTACTTTTTTTAAAAGGATTGCAATGCATTTCAATGTATTGTATTGTAACATATCAGGAAATATTATATTGTGACCCATGTTTTATGATATGTACCGTGTAATAAGTCCTTGCCAATACACAACACCATTTTTACCTGAAGATAAACTGAACATTAAAAAACTACAAGAATGAGAAAACTTAATAACAAAATCAATAACATCTTATAATCTGTTTAAATCAGAAAGTTTACCCAGAAAGGAGACCCAGCTGAACACTAATGTATACAAATGACAGTATTTTAGAAAATTGTTGTATAAGAAAGATAAAGTGAAGGAGAAATGTTGACTTGGACAGTTACAACCTGAGCACCACATCCTGTCTTGTCACCTGTCTCATCTTACCTTCCAGAACTACATCTTTGAGTTTTTCTACAGCCTCAGCGAAGCGAGCCACAGCACGCAGCAGTGAGGGAATATCCTCTACCTCGATAGCCACCGGCATTTCCACTGCCTCGGTCTGAGGGTTTTGGGCGATCGCGGCCCGGCCGTGACCCTTACTGAACACCCAGGACTGGATCGGCGAGCCTGCGGCGCTGGCATTGCGACTCAGAGCTGTAGGCCTCTTCAGTGTACCTGCTGGTGATGGACATCCCACCAGTTTTCCATGTGGTGCAGAGGGAGTGCCTGGGCAGCTCTGTCCTTCCATGGTTGGTGGACAAAGACTTGCCAGGGTGGAGAAGGATGCAGATGAAGTGGCATCTGAGCCATCTTTCCGAGGCTGTTCCTGGAGAATGGACAGCTAGGTTCAGAAAATAATAATTAAAAACCAATCAACCAAATTGTAAATAAAGTGAACGATAATATTATTCTCAAAACTTGGGTGACTGTTGGTAAACAGACTTTATTTCACAAGAACTCATTGAGTAAGAGTGCGGCCTGCTTCCTGTCGCACCCTACATCTCACACAACACACACTTCTACAGCATGAGCACCAATCGAGCAATAATAAAGCACCGTTTTTCTATCAAATCAGCCTGAGAAGTTACAGCATACAAATACAAATAACGAAAGAAACCGAGGATGTGGAGAAACAGCATATAAGCAGATAAGATCCATTAAATAGGACAATGTAATTGAAGTGTATAGAATTTAGAATCACCAAACATGTAATGTAAAAATCGGACGGACAGTAATTTTAACAAAGATTATTTCTCTATGGAATAAAAAAGGCCTGAAGGAAGAGGCTCCTACCTGTTTTAACCAAACATTGGCTTTATTGGGCAGCAGATCCAGTTTAGTTTTGCTGTCTGCTTTCTTGCACCTCTGCCCCGTTGAATACGGACTGTAGCTAGCTTTAGAACCTGTTCCTCTTTTTAACATCTTTATTATTTTTTTATTTTAAATACAGGAGTAATAAAAACTTATGACCGAAACAGAGTCCATCTTTCCAACTCTTACACGAAACGTACACGCAACTCTAAATTATTAGAAGAATCAAATAAAAAGCCAGTTTGTGTTATAAAACAATATGTAATATAAAAATATAATTAAAATATATCTGTTCTTTAGACTTTTTAGTCGTGTATTTATATCAAAAACGATCTAATGTGCTAAGCTAACCGGCTAATACATTTTACAGTCGATGGCATGATGGCATTTAGCGTAACGATTCACTTCTAAAACTAAAATAAACTATTTAAGAACAAACACACAGGATAAATTTTAACTATTACTTTGTTTTTGTTTTACACAATTAACACGCACTGAATGATAAGTAATTGCCGACGATCCCATCTGCTACTGAAATGCCGTTAATGTTCTCTACATCCCGAACAACATACTAGAAAACTACATAGTATGTTAGAAAACCCGGCCAGCCGCGGGAACGGCGGCGTACATACTATTCTCCCGTACTGTTTAGTAGGTTAGTGTGCAGCCGGGCTGAGTGACAGCAGAGGAAAATGAGCGACTTACTGTTGACGAGCTTTGAGGCGACGAGTTTCCGGTCCGACTTTTCTTCGACACGGAGTGTGTTTTTATCAGCTCTCTTCTCTTTTTAGAGAACATTTTTTCATTCTAAAGATCCGACTTTCAATTTTTCAATTTTAGTTACAGCCTAATACCCCCAACCCACCCCCTTAATCCCCCAGAGATCTTAAACTTGTTAACGATGCTGGTCCATCCGAGTTGGCTCGTGCACGGCTTATCACACACACACACACACACACACACACACACACACACACACGCAGTTGCGTGTACGTTGCGCGTTCACTTTCCTGCGCTCCTCTGCATCGCCGCTAAAACACATCCGCTCTTAAGTGTTTTCTTACTTTTTTTGAAAGACAAGTTAAACACGGTTGCCAGATTGGGCGTTTGGTTTTTAACTAGAATCTTAAACCGCAGGCTTTCACACGATTTTACTTCTGAGAGCAAATATTCGATTATTGACAATACAATTAAATACAACAGAAATAATCCGATTCGATTTGAAAGCCTCTGTGAAAATGCATGTGTGAACAGAATCTGGAGTATACTGGCACATATAATTAATTTGTATAGTTTTATTATAGAATTATTAGTATTACAAATTGATGTGTCAGTCCAGTAATTACATCCCTAGAGATCAGTGTGTACATCCCAGATTCTGCTCAAATATGTATAAAAAAAATCACAAAATGTATACTGTTATACTGTCAAAACTAAGGTTTTTTTTATCCATTTAAAGCAGGGGTTTTTTTTCCAGCCGAACCCTTTTGACCAAATAAGTACCCACAGAGATTTTATGTATATATTTCAATAAGTTAACAGTACATTTGCATGTTTACTTCAAAAACATTTATCATTTTTCCTTTTTTTAAAGTTTTAATCAGTAGTATTTATTGCTATTACACATTTAAACCTTTAAAATTTCAACATGTTATGTTTCTTCTTCTAAAAAAAAAAAAAGCTGGTTTCATACATTCTTGCCAGTTTCTCCAGGAGAAGACCTGACCATTAGCACCGTCTGTGCATGTCAATCCGAATTTGATGTAATCCTTATTGTTCTTACGCTGTTTTTCTTGCTTTGGTGCTTTTTTTATGCTAGCTTTGTGCTTCTGGTCTTATAAATTGAACCTGTCCA
This sequence comes from Bagarius yarrelli, assembly GCA_005784505.1. Classification (NCBI taxonomy): domain Eukaryota; kingdom Metazoa; phylum Chordata; class Actinopteri; order Siluriformes; family Sisoridae; genus Bagarius; species Bagarius yarrelli. The sequence goes on along the minus strand of VCAZ01000015.1, from coordinate 2,067,092 downwards.
TTTTGCGTGACTTTTCTGTCCATTTCGCGGTTTTCTGATATCGTGTCCGTTGTCAAATGACAATGTTTTTGGTAAATATAAAATTAGGAATAAGTAGTTAGTATTTTTTTGATTATTATTACGTAACCATTTATTTTTATTTTTTGATCATTATAATCTAATCCTATGCTTGTCATCAACTCACGAACCCCCTTGCAATTCTCCTGCAAACCGCCAGGGGTTCGCGAACCCCAGTTCGGGAAACCCTTGATTTAGAGTAACATCCACAGCCTATAAATTCCTATAAGATATAAAAAATAAATAAATGATCCACCAAGCAAGTCTAATCCTTTACAGCTAGGTGCTTTTAGAGAAAGTGAGATTATTAACACATTTATTCAAACCTTTTATTTGTCAGAACAACTGTCTGTTATGGAAAACGCATCAATATTTTCGAGCCAATCAGACTTTCTAGACTGTCATCAATGCTGAAATGTATTATAAACACTATACTGCTAATTTGGGTCTGTTGCCAACACGGGTATATTAAAATCTAGTGAGAAAAACAAACTCCGATCTGGCAACCCTTCACACCAGCACTAAGGAAACTCCATTTACAATATCAGTCCAATAATTAAGCAACTGTTATTTAGCAAATAAATACTTTATTTCTATAATTAGTTAACAAGTAGAATTTGTTATTAAAGTAAAATATACAGAAATGGTTGTGAAGTTGCTTGTGGTATAAAAAGTATTAGAATACTTTGGGACGTGTTTTTAGGAAATAAGCCAGTGCCAATAATCCCAGTGGTGACAGTAATTCTATTTCTTATTGGGTCTTATGAACATTTATTATTACCCCCTTACCCTCTAGCAGTATTTTACATTTTTTTTACTAATTTTTACTGCCCTTTTAATCAGTGCATAAGACCTGTATTATTATTTGTATTATTACCAGCAGTGACATAATAGTTCACAGTGCTGGTATGAGTGTGATTAGTCATGGTCATACCATATAGTGGTCTTTCTCTCGTTAAAAATAAAAATTCTAACATCAACTGGTCTACTGAGAATAATCACTCAATCACCAAATGCACCTAAATAAGTAGGTTTATCTCATCCAATATGTGCACATTTTATTAATGTCTATTTTAAATTAATTTAAACTATTTTTAATTTATAACATTTTTACAGTAAATAAATTATACATAAAATACACTACTGATCCTGGAAGGTGAATCATATTGTTAAATGTATTTATTTAAAACAGTTCACATTTAAAAAACACAGAGCTGTAATGTAATACAGCAGGTAAAATATACACTGGACATGAACATGCCCAATGCTAATAGGGGTTAAAAGAACCCCAATGTATGCAATACAGTCCAGCAAGAGGGGTTCAGAACAGGTCCATGAAGAGAGGTCAATGACAGGTAAAAGAAAAAAAAATTCACATTATTTCTACAGATGTGTCTGTCCACGTGTCTTCCACGTTATGTGTATTAGAGCTCGGTGGCAGGACCCCATTCAGCGTCGTCAGAATCTTCTCCATAATCATTATAGTTATCACTGTCTTCTGAACTGTCGCTGCCTCTGATCTGAGTCCTTCGAGACAACATTGCTTCATGATGTGCCAAGCTTGATTTCCCAAAAAAGATCAGTAGGATAGAATAGTCAGGAAAATCTGGAACATTTTAAGTAGCAAATATTATGTAATTAACCCTCAACATGATACTTACACAATTAAAGGGGTCTTCGGTGGAGTAGCCGTGCGCGCCTAAACACGAAGAAAATATATAAATATTCATGCAGGTGTGTCCCATGTTATATCTATATATAATCTATATTTTACAACTCTAAACATAAAGGAAAGCATATAGATGTGATACCTGTTCCAGTTTCTTCTCTATATCAGACAGTGTGACAAGTGGTTTGCTTTCACGAGGAAGTGTTATGGGATCTGGAGCTCTAAATTCTGGAGGGCCATCTGAGGAGGGTGTCTCAGGCTCAATGTCTGAGTCCATGGCTGGGATTGTTGCATTTTCCAGTGGTGAGGTTTGGGTCTCAGGGGTGTAGCGAATGGGAAGCACCTCCTGAGGGGGTAGAGTATACTCTGGCTCCGCCTCCTCCTCTTCATAGTAAGTCTCAGGCCCAGGGCTGGGTATGCGCTGTACGGCTGGTTCCGAGGAGCGAGCCAGAGCCGAGCTGCGGCGCCACATTGTGTCTTGTTGTGTCGGCTCCTCCAGATCCTCGTTATCCGTGTAAGTCTCGCCATCAGTGTAAGGCTCACCATCCGTGTCCTCATAGTCACTGGCACCACTGAGGTAATCGGAGGTATCATTACGGCCGAGCACGTCTAGGTCCTCATTGGCACCTTCCTCCAACTATACATAAAGATTAACTTATTAGTACAAGTTTTGATGAAGAACATGTTCCCCAACCTTAAAGGTGGAGACTTGCTCCACCTTTAATTAGAATGTTATGAATATCATATAATAGGTAATGCTAAACAAACAAATTATATAATAAATTAGCCAAAATGTTTATAATTAAATGTCATATACTATATTGATAAAAATACTGAAAAACTATACTCTAAAGAATATTGTAATTTCACACATTTATACATAAATAATGCAAATCTTCAACCCTTGTGCAGCATAAATGATTTGCAGAATCAAATTGACTATTAGATATTAGATTTTAGGTTATGTGTAACTTCTTGAATTAAACAATTATTAGCTTTTTTTGCCAAAAAAAGGGAAAAGTCTTACTATCACTTCTGAGACCCAGACAGGCTTTGATTGTTGTTGGCGAATCTTCTCTTTAAGAATTTCATACCACACATTTGAAGTGGGCTGCAGATCGATGTGTGCTGAGAAAAAAACAGAAATGTTATGTAGGTGATTTATTTTTAAACTAAACACAAAAAAAAATTATGCATTTGAACCCTTGATGTGTGATGTGTTATCTAAAATTCCAATAAATAGGAACATTATTTTGGAATATCTAAACAATATTTAGAGACTATATTAAGCTCTGTATACTATTCATGTGCATATATTTGTACTGAGGGGTCTGGTGGAACTTCTTCTACAGTAAAATCTTGCCTGGCTACAAATGGCGTAACTGATTCATGCAGTAGTGTTGAATGTGTGTGTGTTTACCAGCAAAAAGGTGGGCATAATGTTTCTTCAGCTTTAAAGCCTGAGTGTACAGTTTGCGTGAACTTTTCATAGAACTGGGATCGTATCTCTGTCTCATAGCTTTCACATCTTTGCGGCTGTGTGGCTCCAGGTACAGCACTATAGGGTGATACTGGATGTAACTGAGTCTTTCCACTGCAGTGGGTGTAATGTCCAGTAGAGGGTGCTTTTCCTGTAACAAGGAAAACAAATCAACGTCATAAATGAATCTATAGGTGCTTGTTTTAACATAAATGCACAAATTTATGAGCTAATTTACCTGCTCTGCTATCCTTTTTACTGTTTCCAGCTTAATGACAGATGTAGCATCTTCACCACCCCTGGACACCATTTCTGCAAATATGCACAAAATATACCAAACCCAGTCATAAATTCTGTAGGGCAAAAAAAAAACAACCATTGGATCTCAATTAATACAAACACAAATAAAAATGGCAGGCTTACCTGCTACCTCAAATTCATTTGGCATTTCTCTAGCAAGTTTTCCATTTGCAATATCGTTTAAGGGGCCCATGATGACGATCGGCCGTTTAAAATTGGCTAAAGCAACAAAAAAAGATGATAAGAATCTTATAATCTTATAAGATCTTGAATCTTTAAAAAAGGTTGTAAACTGAGCTTTATGTAACTGGAAATATATGTCAGTTTCATGTAAATGTATTTGTTCCATCTACTTACCTTCCCTGAGCACAACTTTCTCATATGCTGGAAACTTGCCCTGGATGGTCAGTTGAAGAAGGTCCTCTCGTGTCCTTTGGACAGGCTTCTTGGCCCCCCTGAGACCTCGCAATTTCCAAAACTCTGCCCTGGGAGCTGCAGTCTGGCGTTCAGCCAGCTGAATTCTCTGAGTCTGCTCCACAATGGCTAGATTGTCAGCCCTGACACACAAAGACACAGCATCATTAATTGGAGCTATATGGCTGATAGCTTTGGGGTGAGGGAGAAAACGTAAAGTAAAATGTATTATTTTTTTTATAAATATATGCTATGTAATAAGTATATGCTGCTAAAGTAATTATTTATACATGAGATAACTTAACAGGTGCTGATATTTGATAATAATAAAGGTGAAATCAAATAATATATAATGACCATAGCTATCTGCATAATGAGGAGTAACGGCTTTAAAGTGGTATAAAATGAAACAAATAACCACATTAATAATGGCCGTTATTTCCCCACCTGGTCTGGTTGGGTATAGTGCCCTTGTCCAGCTCATACAGGTTGGTTCCCATCCGAACAGCCAGCCAAGTTCCCAGTTTTCCACGATGCATTGTATCTAGCACACGAAAAACTTCTCCCCGAGTGAAGCCCAGGCCGTGGCTTTCCTCTGGCTGGTAGTCGAAGTGGGTGCGGATGTAAAAAGAATCCCCTAGGTTGGACTTCAGAATCTTCTTATAAACTAAAGATATGAATTGCACATAAGCCCAGTTAGACTCTAAATACAATTCCAAACACATTTCTTGAAGGCTACTCTTGAAATGTTACACAGAAATTCTCCTAAACTATTTATGAATGCATTTTTGCCCATATATACCATTTTCCTCCTAATAAAAAATCCTGCCTATAAAGTCTGACAGTAAATATTACACAGGAAACATCTGAGCCTTTTCTTAAATTTAAGATTTAATTATATGTAAGGCATATTTGGGGGAAAAATTATATAAAGTTATATCATTATCAGAAGAGAATTAGCGTGTACTCACTGTCCATTTTGTTTTGAATGAGCATGTCAATGCGTTCCCCAGAACGAATGTTCATAAGGAACATGGCGGCCTCTTCTCTGGTTAAGTGATTGAAGTCAACCCCATTAACCTGGGGAACAGTTAACCACTAATTGTTAAAACAATAGGTACTGGAACTGAATGTTACATGACCCAACAGGAATTGAAATCTGACCTGCAAGATCTGATCTCCCTCTCGCATGCCCTCATTCTGAGCGGGGCTGTTAGGCTGGATTCCTCCGACAAAGATGCCCACATCGTTGCCTCCTACAAGTCGGAGACCTAAATTGCCCTCTTTAACAAACCTAATCATGTTCTGGTCTGAGCTGTATCTGCAATGGAAAAGAATTTTTGAGCAAATTACAAAATTCTGCCAAAATTTTGTGTTTCTACACTAATCTGAAAACTAAACTTTGCTTACCCAGTGTTTGGGGTAGAGCCCGCATCAGGTGGGAGGGAGTAAAGAGGCTCTTCTACAGGCTTGGCTAAATACATGAGCAAAAACACGATGTTACTGCCTAACCGAGCGAAGCAAAAGGGAACATGCTGCACACACTCTGTTAGTTGCCTTCAACATGTTTAAAAGGAAGATAAATGACTTGTTAGCATAAAAATCAGTAGGCTTCTCAAACCCATTCTTAATAAGTTACTTATAAAAGAATCTGCGCACGATCGTCATCCTTCACTGAATAAACAGTAACACTTGTGACTTATGACATTGGATTTAATTGAAGGGGCTGTGATACATACCATTCAGTCCGGTGTCATTGTGTCTTGATAGATCAGATCGGCATGTGTTGACCTCTGGCAAACTAGAGAAGGAGTACAATGTGCAGTAAATAAACATAAAGAATAATGTAAACAGTCCCAATTGTTAACATATTCAAATGATATTGTATACAGCCAGAAACTTTCTAGAGCTATTCTAAGAATTATGTTTAAAACATTATTTCAAAAGCATGTAAAATGACCAAAATCAGAGATCAACTTTATACTGTAGCAATATAAGGTACATAAGGTGGGTTCCATAGGACCAGTTATGGCATCCCAAAATAAATTTAACTAATCTTCATCATATTGATAACACAGTCACCCAGGCAGAACTGTATCTGATCATTTGAATATGGAAATGCGTTTATTAAATCGTCTCATACCATAACATGAATGGAAAATAAAACTCAGGGTGTCTCATCCTTCTTCTAAATTCGTACTGGATTATCTTCTACTTTAGAATATTCTAGATTATTAAGATTTTTTCTTAAAGGTGGTTAAAGGGTACCTATGATTGCTGCTGCCTGATCTCCTCAGTGGAGAAAGTGCTCTTTTAGACTCAACAAGGTCTGAGGATTAAAGCAGTACAAAAATGCAAAGCATTAAACATGATCGAGACATGAAGGTGTTAAATAAGCACACAGGTGAGTGAAACATTAACGCCAATGTGTACAGACCAGATGGAGGTCTGGGAGGTGAGGAGGATCTGTAACGAGACTCTGGATTGCTTCGTACTGGTGCCACTTGAGTTGGAGTGACAACACTGAAACACAGATAATCTTTTTATTCAATTTTACTTTTTGTAATGTCTCCATTTAAAATGTAAAATATCATGTAAAAGAGGCTTAAAAAATGTTCTAGCTATTTTATTCTTTAACCCTTTCTCCAAACAGGTTTTTATGCCTAAGTGGAATGCTTACTCCTGTGTACGTGTGGCTTCTGGGACCGGACTGGGAACCGCTGCGTAACTTACATCTGACTCAGACTCCGATGGACCTGCATGAACATACATTTTATAACATACTCATAAATCATTTTTTACTAAATAACTCACTGTGCTAAAATGTGTGTATTTACATTATGCTCACCTCTTGTAATGGGTGTTGAGGGTTTTGCCCATTTTGGGACCGCAGCCACGGGGGCTAATGCTATCTCAGGTGTGGTCCTGCCAAAGCAAAAGGAAGAGGTGAGGGATATAAATTTGGTTGTGTCAAGCTACATTAAGGAAAATGTAGATGATAAGAATGTAAAATGATACAGTAGCATTAATAGGTTGGCAATAATGGTGTGTGTTTAGTGTGTGTGTGTATATATTTTATTTGAAAATGGCATATTATGGCACGGCTTCTAATAGGAACGCAGACAGCACTGTTTATCACAGCAATAGTATAAGATCTAAGCTTTACTATTAAGCCTAGGGAATTTTATAGCTCTTAAATTACATCCATTTATTTCTGGACTATCGAACTGTCAATTATTTTGATATTATCATTGTAGGATATTCAACTTATAACCTGACATCTGTATAGACTCCTGTATACGTCCTGATACATTCTAAATGATTCAAGAGTTCAAGTCATGACTGGTACGTAATAGGTCATTAAAACAATTAAATCAAATTAAAAAAAAATATTATATGATTTGGCTAATTTTTACAGTAATTTTTTTCTAATCACACAAATATTTATAGTCTAATTTAATGCGACTCGACTAAATTATCTAACGGCTTTAATCATTTCAGGATGTTTTCTACATCTTTGATAAAAATTTAAATATGAAAATGTAAAAATGTGTAAAATCTAGCACAGCAAAATTAATGCAAATACAGTCACATTTTCAATGTGATATGGTTCTTTTTATTTAGGATCACAAATTTATTACACTGCAGCATAATGCTACAAAAATATGCAAACAAATATGCGAGTAACAATCAAAATGAGAAAAAAAACTTGTAAACAATATAAAAACAATCATTAAAATCAAAAAAATCCAACAAAAAATAAACCCATGCACAAATTTGCCTACATTCTACAGAAACATCTATAGAAAATAATTATCGGTTAATTTTTTTTTTTATTATTAAAAGCAAAATGATTTAAATCTTGAATGCCCAGAAGATTAGTGGTCTTGTTTGAGAGGTTCTTGCTGGAGTTCAGCATGTTGATTAAGGAGGTGAAGCAAAACCTTCCTCATCAATACCTGTATCTGTTGCGCGAGTCCTGGCTAGACAGTGTTCCTGTTCTGAGAGCCGCTCCTGAACTTCCTTCTGACTCCGACTCATCTGTGGAAAACCAGCGATAGCTATAACTTGTTATTTTCTGTCCTTATATTAATGTAGTAAGGGTGGGGTGGGGTAAATAAAAGAAGTGAGGGTAAACAGGGTAAACAGGAGGAATATTGTAGAATGGGTCTTACCCTGGGGTCTATAAGGGGACGAACTGTGGTTAAGGAGGTCCAGGGAACGGCTGCGAGAAGATGACTTCAAAACAGTTTGGGGAAGATCAGGAAGTACTCTGGGAGAGGGAGAGAAGGACAGAGTTACAATGTGTGATGTGGTGTGAGCCATAATCCACTGTGTACCTTTTAACAATTTCGTCGCTTTCAACACTGTGACAGTCAGACATCATAGACTTTAGCTAAGGATGCGCCGATACTGATATTAGTATCGGGGCAGTTACTGAGCTTATGTACTAGCACTCTTAACACTCAATACCAAAGACTGATACCTCTTGTGACATTATTGAAAGAACTTTAAGTGCATTAACCTGACAAAACATTTGAAAATTAGAACACAGAAGTGAGTAATGCAGTAATTTTATTACTCGGCAACCAACCCTGAGCCAAACCCATGCAAGACAAATAATATTACATCCCAAAAAAACTACAGGTATCGCTATCAGTATCGATGAATACTAGAGGAAAAAAATATTTGTTCTCATACTCTTTCATAGTCTTTAGAAAATGGTGCATCTCTTAGCCACCACCTGCTATTTTTTTAATACAAAACTGCCACCAGTCCAGTCCTTCTGGGTCAAAGGATTTGCTTACACTAAATATAAAGTTACATTTGTAATACAGAGAGGGAAAGAAACATCTCTAATACAGTAAGTCTTACTTGTATCTGGACTGGTCGGTCCTGGAATTCTCCCGTCTTGGGGGTGGAGATGCACTGCGGTCTGAATCTGATTCTGAAACAGCTGAAATGTAAAACATTTTCTTAACAATAACATTATTTACAACTTAAAACAACAATTAATTTTAGACAGACTTGAGAAATATTTAATTAAGTAATAAAAAATGTAAAAAAAATTATTAGAAATAATGTATAAAAAAAGTGAATTAACAACAGTGTAGGGACGTTGTAAAAAGTGTTTGGTACAAACCTTTCCGTGGTCGCGGCAGTGAGTAGGAGCTGCGAGGAGCGTTCCAGTTAGTGACAGGAGAAGCTCGAGGATTAGGCAGAGCTGATACTCCTGAGAGCACCCTGTAATGACAACCACTCATTTATTCTTTAAATTAAAGTAGGCATACAGTTTATCTTACACATTAACATTAAATAAGCAGAGTCTGTGTAGCAGTTTAGAGAAACTTGAGGCATGTTGTGAAACAGCACAACTTTACCTGTACCGGTCTGTGTTGTCGTGTTTAGCCGGAGGAGGAGATCTGCTTTGGTCTGATTCTGACTCGGAAGAGACTGCATGAAACAAGGTTGTAAAGTTATTATTATTTTTAATAATTCTTATAATTCTTATTATTATTAGGGCCCGAGATCAGCGTGTTTGTTTGGATGACAGCTAATTGAGACTGACCTCTGCGCCGTGGCACAGAATAGGAAATTGGTGCTGTCTTGTTGGAGCGTAAATGGGGTGAATCAATAACTTTTGAGGAGGGAGGCGTTTCAGTTCGGGTTCTGAAAGACAAAAGGCAACAATAAATAAGGCATTTCCTTCCTTAAACATCAGAGTCTTCCCGCTGTGATGCCGTGATGTTTACCTGCGTGTGCGACGTTCTCTGGTCTGTGCACGAGACATTCGGCTCCGAACAGGACTGTCCGTATCCAGATCAGAGATTTCTAATAGGAAATAAATATTTAGGTTGTTTTAGTGTATTCACTGTGAACACTGCAATGAGTGTGTCTTATTTTGCAACTCACCCTCCAGCTCGGAGCTGCTGCCACCACGTCTCTCGTCAGCACTGTTCTGAGGGCTGTCCTCCACTTCAGGAATACTGACCAGGAACTTCCTATTGTCCCTTAGCACCACCATAGTGAGTTTACCTCTCGACTTCTCCACCAGGTGTTTGGTCTCCAACAGGGAGAGGTTCTCTGTAGTCATCCCATTAATCTAAGGACAATGGATAATAGTAATATTTTTAAACCAACAAAAAGGCTAAAACTAGAAAAATATATCAGACTTCTATCAAAATAGAAGAATCTCACCTTGAGAACAAGATCTCCCTCCTGCAACGTGCCTTCTTTAGCAGCCAGACCAGTGGGAGTCATGTGCTTGATGAAAATCTGACTTCCTAACTTCATCCCGTACTCTAAGAGTAAAAGTTTTAAACAAATAATTCAATACAAAACCTACACGATCTCTGCCTGGCAATACACATATAAGTATATCATAGTTCCTGCACAGGAAGCCTTATATAAATATATGTACATCATCTAAATACCCTAGAGCACAAGTTCTTAACTCCTGTAAGTCCTGTAGAACCCTGTTATTAACTGCTCAATCACACTACAAAATGCAGGGGGTATTCCAGAACCAAAGTTAAGAATGTGTGATGTAAAAGAAATAAAATTCATCTCTCTATTCTAAAAGTGGCCTCATTGCCCGTCCCATCCCGTCCCCTTACCGTCTGTAGGTAAGCTTCATTAGTGTGGTCCTGATGGGTTTCTCTATAGCATCCTGACTGGGCAGTCTCTTAAAGCCGGACATTAGTGCCAGGTCGTGGCCGTTATGTTCAGGTGTTGTACTCCGAGGGCGCCGTCCGTACCCAGAATCTGATCCGTGCCTAGGTTTCCGCTCATCCAGCAGGTTTGATTGTGAGGAAGCTCGTATGGGCTTGCCGCTGGCAGGGACCTGAACTGTGCGAGGCCTTTTCACTGTCTACAAAAGATATACCAGCCCTATTAATTCTCACATTAACACAAAAACTGACTACAGAAGTAAACTTGACTCCTAAGATCATTGTATTGTGTGTGTGTGTGAGAGTGGGGTTACTCACGATGTTGGCTGTTTTGCCACAGCCCTTGAGGTGCTGAATGGTGTACTGTGAGGTGGTGTTCTCCACCGACACTCCATTCACCATGACTATCTGATCCCGTGTCCTGGACAGACAAGAGTAAATATATATGTAATCTTCTTTTTGGGATTTAATCATGTTTAAAATGAAAATAAATAAATAAAAAAGAACAGAGCTGTGGAGCGACCTGGGTTTAATTCTGGGTCGGGTTTAATTCCGGCTTGGGAAATTAAGTTAGGGCTAAACCAGTAGTTTCAAATATCCACGGTAGGACTGTAGAGTTATTGATAAATTTAACACAAAGCCAATGTAAACAAAGAAAGATGGTGCAACATACTCTAACGCTACTTCCTGGTTAGGACCCATCAGATTAAAAAAAACAAAGAGCAGACAGTAAAAGAGTAACAGAATAAATTTTCTTTAGAATCAACTTTTAATCCATTTTATCTTCATAGTACAAGACATTTTATCTTCATTGTAAAATAACACAGCAGAGCGAGGTGCTTAGGCTTGTTGGTTTTTTCATACATAAACATGACGGGTCATACAGGATTAGCCTGGAGGTGCAGACAGAAGTCGTGTGTATGTGAGGAACTCACTGTAGTCTGCCCATTGCTGGGCCGCCTCGAACCACATCAGATATGATCACAGCTGTGTCTCCATTGCTTGGATTGGGTTTATCCCTCCCACCCGAGATAGCAAAACCAAAACCTAATTTGGGATCCTATTAGAAAACAAACCACAGAGGGGTAAGGAGAAAATATGACAAGAGAATATGTTTCAATGAGCAGAACAGATAGTCTAAACGTATCACATGATTTGAGACGTTGAAAAATGCAGGGTGTGTCCTGGTGAGATAGAACGTACGGCTGTGTTGAGCCACAGGTAAACAAACATTCTTTCTTTTACGTTTACTTGTCAATGCGTATTAAAGTTCCCTCTCCTCCTTAACTCTTTAGGGAATATAAAGCAAAACTAAATGTGTAGGAAAGCTTATAAGAACACTTACTTTATTTAGCGTCACTGTGTGCTGCTCCCATATTGTCATTTCCTCCATGTCTGCCTTAAAAAAAAAAAAAAAAAAAGCAAACACGTTTCAGCAATGCGAGACCTCCTGTAGTGTTCGAATGCAAATCATCAGTATTCAGTACCAGAGACCCCCAAATGACCTAATGAAAAAAAAAAAAAAGAGGAACTTTGCTGAGTGTACACGGACCGAAGGCTTTGGTGTTTTTTTCCTCCCACTCCCTGAATTAGAGGAAGAGTGACTCAGCCCGAGCATGCTCTCACCTGCTTTCCACATTCCTGGAAGGCAGGTAAAGGAGGCGGGGCCTGTAACACAACACCTCCCTTTCAACAAAAACGCACAGCACAGTCTCAGTGCGCATTCTCTTCATGACTAGCATGCCTGCTCGTTTCGATAGCAAATTCAGAGATTAAAACTGACACACGATGACACACAGGTCACTCAATCACTCTCACACTCCCACCTGTAACACAAAAAAAATGAAACCAATCCCAGCTTTAACCAAGCCTTTTGGGTTTTTCCTTCTCTTCCTAACGTCTCCGTGTACTGACACATAAATCATATAGATTTCAGTCAACACCAGGAAATCTAGTTTGTACAGTGCCTTGAAAAAGTATTAATACCTTTGAACTTTTTCACATTTTGTCACTTTACAACCACAAACTTAAATTTTATTATTTTGTTTTATGTAACAGACCAACACAAAGTAGCACATAAATGTGAAGTGGAACGAAATGATACATGGTTTGTATTCAGCCCCCCTGTACTCTGATATCCCTAAATAAAATCCAGTGCAATCAATTGTCTTCAGAAGTCACCTAATTAGTTAATAGAGTCCACCTGTCCTTTAGACTTAGCATAAATGCACCTGTTTATAATACAATTAGATATACAATACATCTGAAGGCTGTAAACCAGCGTTATTGTTCGCCAGCACTCTTTCCCGGGGCTGAGACAAGCTAGTTATCTTCTGGGTTAGCTGAACTCTCCCCACAATGTCCTTTTCCCAGAAAAATCCACTTTAAAATGTCCAAGACCAAGTCAATTTCTCCTCCTCAGTCAACCATTGTGGGCATAAAAATTCTAATTTAAATGTACAGACATGTTTCTGTAGTCGAAGTGGGCTGTAACAGTTTTACTCTGATCAACCAATCAGAGGAAGCAAAAATGCTGACGTCACCGTGCGCCAGCTAGCGGGGCCCCGTGAAATGGATTTTAAAATCTGATTAGTTAAAGAATTAAGTCTTTAATAACATTAACCAATTAGCAATCTGCTACTGCTTATATAGTTTAAGTTACATGAGCAGCACTACTGATTCTGAAGGCTTTGGCGGATTGGATTAACATGGCAGCACATAGAAACTGAAAAAAAATGTACATCTACATAATGAAAACGCTAAGAAATTAAAAGAATAAACTAGGAATAAAATAATACAATTTATTGGAACAAATATTAGAATTTCTATTTGTAAATGGTATGGTAGGTCAGTTTCTGATATTTTGTAGGCTAGCAGAGAAGGCCTTGCTGGCCCTGACTGCACATCAATCTAAAAAACTAAAATGCTTAAATCATCTTTAAAAATTAAATAAATTTCATTAATAGAATTGGTTTCCTTATTAAATATATTTATGGTAATTATTCAGCAAATTGAATCAGCGTTTTAACGGTTGACTTGTCTTGAAATTCTGTACTATTCTATACTGATTTCTTTTCAGAATGCCGTTCACTGGAAGCATAATCATGTTAGTTAACTGCTAAACGGTAACCCGTGGTGTAAATATCTAACATTTAGTTTACAAATGTTGTTGAGTTTAGAAAACCGGGAAATGAAACCCCGCCCGAGTTTCTATCACACCCTCACTGCTACTCAAGCAGTTGTAATTAGATGATGGCAAAGGATTGAGACTGACAAAAGAATGAAATATAAAGTGGCCATTTCATGAACATGCTTAGATTTCACAGAAACCCAGATAAAGTGCTGGAAGTGAGAAAACCTGAACATTTTTAAGCTCTTGCAAAAAACACAGAGTACCATTGGCCAATATAGCAGATTTATCATTGCACCACATGTAATATTTGCACAAAACAAGTTGGGCATCAAGACCAGCAGGAGGGAAACCTTAAAGAGTTTATGTAGCACCTAATAACAAACAAAGGAAGCCAGCAACCAATTAGAAATCTTGAAACCTTACTAAATATAAATTGTTTTTATTAAAAAAAATACAAACTATACAACAATCTATCATAATATGTAACGAATAAGAACGTACTCTTAAGAGTGTACTGTTATAGGAAATAATCAAGGATGTGGACCTGAAAGATAGTTGCTAGGGCTTTGTAAAAATAGATAAAGACAACCATCACAAATATTTTTCACTCTAGTGTGTCTATATACTTTTATTATCGATACATATCATTTCAGGTTTGACAACTGAAGTTTGTGTAATATTTAACTGAAACCTCAGTTTGGTCAACTCCTCCTCTGCTCTTGTAGTCGCCACTGACAAATACGGTCAAATATTGTCTCAGAAGCAAGCAAGGCGAGAAAAATAAGGGCACTTCCTGCTTTGTATTACTTGTATTTTGTTTTTTTCTGTTTTCCTTTTGCAATATGTATTGTATTGTATATTGCAATGTATATCGTTACCCATGTAACATATCCTGAGGCCCTTGCTATTCACCAAACATTTGTATTGAATTAGTTTTCTTATCCATGTATATTTCTATCTAATAATCGTTCTTTTGAAATGCATGTAAAGAAAGTTAGTTCTTTATTGACCCGCCAGCTACAAAGTGTTGTTTGCTCATCAGTCTGTTTATTTTTTTATTTAGTTATATTTTATAAGTTAAAATCTTATAAGTTAACCACAGCACAGGAAAAACTGAAACACAGAAAGTCCTCAGTTCTGTGTGGGAAATGTAAAAATGTACAGGTTTTATTGTATACAGTCATAAAGTGCCGAGACTCTTTCCAAAATACGTCACCATACCAACACCATACCAGGGTTTGTGTGTATCTTTAGTTCCATTTTGACGAGATTAGTTTTCCAAACCATGATTGAGTGACAAAAGTTATCAGCCAACATCTGGGATATATATATATATATATAGATATATATATATATATATATATATAATATATATATATCTATATATCTGATATAGATCGATATCTGGGCGGTGCAGAAGATCACGCGTTCAGGATTTTTAAAGACACTTATTTATTGCTTTTTAAACATTTTATAAAAAATTGCAATATATAGATATATATATTTACATACACACACATTAATATATATTATATATATATATATATATATATAATATATATATATATATATATATATATATATATATATATCTATATATATATATATATATATATACACCATACACTTTTTAAAGTGATGAAATTTACCATGATTTTATAAAACTGTGTTTTTATATTACCTGATATAAAATGTTCTATATTATTTATATATGACATATATATTAAAAACGTTATATAATTGAGTGCAGAAATGAAAGTAATCTTGCCTGACACACTGATATTACAGTATCAGTCTTAACAGTTAACCTGATTTGGCTTTTTTTTTTTTATTATTTCTTTGCAGGATATCAAAAACTTCTACATCCATTACTGGTGCGCAGAAACCTGAATACTGGCATACTACAGTAGTTCCTATTGACCAAAAAAAAAAAAACGTTTTGGTGAAAACATTGTTGGCAGTTGCAGAGATTTGCATTTCAACTGGATTTGATTTTGGCCAAAAAAACAGTAAGCAATTTGCTGTGGAATTTTTACAAAGGTCATGTAAGAAAAACAAAAATTGGCAGATTCAGACCAGATTAAATATCTATGTTCTATACGACTAAAATTTAAATGTAAATCTAATCCGGTCCGAATGGGGTATGTAAATCATCCACTAGTCCCTGTGCAAATTACTGCAGAAATAGTTCTGTATTACAGTGAAAACTAACATAAATCGGACTCCCGAAACTAGTCAGAGCTGCTATTCTAAAAAACCGGATTGTAATCAACACATTATAACCAATCAGAACAGAGACTTTCTGGTGCTGCCGCATGCATTTATTAACAGTAGTAAGAACGGGGGTTCTAGAACAGTTGTAATCCATAATGTTGTAATACTTATAGCAACAGTATCTGTTCTAGAACCCACATTACATTTGCAGCATTTGGCAGATGCCCTTATCCAGAGCGCCTTACAATATTCCTTGTTTTACAACAGAGCAATTGGGGGTTAAGGGCCTTGCTCAGGGGGACACTAGTCTTTACTTCATAAAAGCATTACTAAGACAAAAAATAAACAAAATAACCTTAAGGACGCTTATAATTTCTACTGCATAGACATTGGTGCTAAAGAACCTTGTAAAACGTTGGGGTAAGTGCAGAACAGCAACCCTCAGACTGTACTATTATAAGAAACTCATATGCTGGATGTAGATTCTTTTGTACAACATGTCACTTAGCCTTTACTTCGCTTACCTTACTTACTGATAAACCATATGGCAACAAACAATCCTTCAGGCATCAGGTGCAGTAACAGGGGTTAAGGTTCAAGTCTCTGCATGGCAAACAGAGCGAAATCTAACCGTCAACAATGTGAAATGATAAAGTACCAACCTCAGCTGTGTTCATGTGCCACCTACTGTGCAGTACATGCAGGAAACACGAAACCTGTCTGTGGACTCATCGATTCATTTAACCTTACATCCATCTTCTGTAGATAGCATATTATACCAACTGATCCACTGCCTTCTGATCACAGGTTCAGGAAAAACACCTTAAGCAAAACGCACCTGGCTTTCCCATTCCCTAGATACTTTCGAGTGTGGGATTTGCCAAGAAATGAGGGTGGGACATAAGTTGCCCTGGCAATTAAGGGCTTGTATTGCCTTAAGAAGTGGTATAATGATATATGATGACAGCAATGAATCACCTGGTAACCAGGCTGTGTAAATAATAAAACAATCATAAAGCTCCAAAACAACGCAGGACTCACGGGGAATCCATATACATGAAACAGAATTAATATTCTGTTGACCTAATTAGAAAAGGTCACTGCTGGAAATGACAGACAGACTGCTGTATGTACACACAGCGTTAGTTACACAACTAATCATTACCGCGGCTGGTTAATAAATGATAAAGATTAGGAGCGAGGCATTTACTGCCAGTTTGAAGGAGGCTTTGGTATGCGCTACATAGTTTTAGGTTCAGGAAGCAGAGATTCTTTTGTTTCTCTGCAATAATCGAGCATGTTATCTGATCTCAGAAACTGTGCCCCGTAGAAGAAAAATGCTCAATCCCACAACTTTTATAACAAATCCGGAGATGGGATGCAACCACTATTCTTACTTTTTACTGTAGAGATCCAAAAGCCCTTCACCGATTTGTTCAGCTGATGCAGATTTAAGTGGTGGATCATGGGGGGTTCTGGTGCAGGGTGTGCATTATGTACATAGTATATGTAGGGGTTGGTAACACCAAAAACATTCATTGAAGCTGAAATGTGGTCACAATCTGCCTGATAATAAGGTGGTTAAGAAACATTTCCCATGCAGGTGTTTAAAGATGATGATCATTTCCAGCTAGGGAAAAAAAACTAGCTTATGGACTCTTGTGGAAATTTACATTTACCTCATTTGGCGCTTATCCCGAGAGACAAACAAAGAGTGCTCAGACTGTTTATCAACGAACAGATCATTACAGGTTCACTAGATCACAAAGAAAGTGAAACATAAAGTCCAAACTGTTGGAAAAAGAGTGACTATTGAAAGGAACTTTTCGAGAATAATTGCAGGTAATGATGAAAGATGTGAGTCTTGAATCGTCTCTTGAAGACTGTCATTAACTCGACTGTTCTGACATTGATAGGAAGTTCATTTCACCATCTTGGTGCCAAATTCACCGATTTGTTCAATGTCATAATGTCATAATGAGCAAATCTAAATGATTAATCTAAAGAATCTAAAAATAGGAATAGCAAACGCATCTCGCACAATTATCCGGTGATTCGTAGGAAACATTAAGGTTCGTTTCCAAAAAAGCCACTTCTGAATACAACACCATGGAAAAGATTTGTGAAATGTCATGTGATATTCAGTGAAAGGAATGCTGGGACGGCACATACTTTTCTATCTGTTTCTATTGTAGGTACATTTAATGTTGATACCACTTCCTGTTAATACAATGTTAGACTTTCTCTAGTCAACCTAAGAAAGCGGGCTATTCCTAAACACTGAGACGGGAGACACCTTACGAAAATGTGACCACGTCCCCTCACGATACTAATGATGGGATGTTATCAACACATTCATGGTGCATTTATTATCAAGTTTAGATTAATAGGTTTGGATTATTTGCTATAGACATGACATATGCTATAGGATTACCAATGAATAGTTTATTGAAACGAGTGCATTACTATAAAGCTTGGAACGATCCCTTAGGTCAGAGGAACAGGTAAAGAAAACTGAGAACAACAGCTTGGGGGTACAGGTGAGCAGTCACTTGGTCCAGAACAACAGATGGGCTGCATACTTACAAAGTTCACCTGATAAATACAGAGCTTTGTTTAGAATACACATCGATCGGGTGGTAACGTTTGTCGCAGAGAAAACTTCCCACCCTGGGGGGCAAAGCGCTTGAGAGAACACAGCTGTCTCTCTCTTTCTCTCTCTCTCACACACACACACACACACAAGACAATACAACACACTCTTAGGGTGTAAGGGTGTGTCTTTGCGATAGTATCAGTAAACATCTTCAGAGGTTTCAACCTGTTTCGTGTTTTTCAGTCGGGTTGTTTACTTAAACGCCACACAGCGTCCTCTCTTTATTCTGAGACAGCTGGGATAGACTGAATAGATTTAGATGAATGAATGAATTAATGGACGTTTTACATTTAAATTTCGGGCATTTGGCACTCGGCCTTCATTTAGATCAACTTACATTTAACTCATTTACATCCCACTGAGCGGTTGATGGTTAAGAGCCTTGCTCAGGGGCCCAGCTGTGGTCGCTTAGTAGTGATGAAACTCAAACCTACAATCTATTGTACCACTTCCACCATGTTTAACTAATAACAACTCTAGTCTACACAGACACAGGTTCAGGAGTGTGTGTTTGTGTGTGTTGGGCAAACGTTTCGTGTCAGAGTCAGTCGCTAACACAGAAATTTGAGACAAGAAGGACTATAAACGCATTTAAATCCTTTGGATAGTTGGATGATGATGTATTGTGAAACCAGGTGAAACTAGAAATCTGGCAGAAACAAGTGAAGGTGGTTGAACCAGAAGGGCAGGTTAAAAATTACAGGGATTGTGTGTGTGTGTGTGTGTGTGTGTGTGTGTGTGTGTGTGTGTGTGTGTGTGTGTGTGTTCACTCACCTGTTTCGACCGCACTGCCCTATACACCTATTCAGTGTAGCAGGTGTGTTTAATTACTTCTTGCCGTTATTTTTAACAATAGTAATTTTAATGTAGAATTAATGACACAGTCGTGTGTCTCCTTACTCATAAGCTAAATATACTTTTAAAGAAAGTGCCCTTTAATGAGTGCCCTTAAAAGGAGGGCGCATGTAGTGCCCTCTGTCGAGAGTAAAGCGTGATTCGGTTTCAGCCCATGTTCATGTTCATGTTCATTACACAACAATAAACCAACAACGTGTGCAGTTTAATCTCACAACCAGCCCTTTTCCCACCTGATTAATTCTACTGAGATTATTCCTCTAAAAACCCCCATCAACACCAGAACATCCCAAAAAGACAAAGTAAAACTGGTAGCCGTAGGCGACCGTAACCGTGACTCGGGGTTAAAGGTCTTTGAGACATTATTTATCCATAAAACAACCATGTTAACACATTTAAACAGACAAAGACAAAGTCTTCCTGCACTCCAAACACTCCATTGACACACAATGAGCTCCTGTCACCGCATATAACGCTACATTACCAACTCCAATGTTTATGAGAAAAGCAAAGAAGACTTTAATTGTGGAAGAAGAACAAAAACACAGCAGATAAAAGAAATCGCGTTTTTTTACCTGTGAAGAGTAACACTGGCGAAATCCACCGCTTTTACTTCCACACCTGTTTCTGTTTCTCCCAGTTTCACTGCACCTACTGTCAGGTGTCGTTTACCTACAGACACCGTGGGCGTGGCATCCGGTGACGTCATCAGGACACGCCGTCTCGCGCAATCGTTAGTTAACTCATTTGTTTTGACGTTCATTAATTCATTTTCATCATTTTTTAAATTGAATGAATTACATTTGATAGAATAGAAATTGAATGACGTATATGTAATTCTCTATTATATTCAGTGATTTGTAGAAATAATCACCTGTTGGATCAATAGTCTGTTTTAAATGTTTGTCTTTAAAAACATTTTTTTTTTTTTTTTTTTACAATAATTTACAGAATGTATATTGAAAAATAAAATTAATTAACTGAAAATTAAAGAATGTAAAGTCAATAGGACTGCCAACATTACCACCACTAACAAAAACAACAGCTTGGTGCTGATAAGCTCATTTTGGCTCGTGTTGGGTGATTTACAGCAAAACAGTGAAGCATCTATTCATTTCCATTTTTCTGTACATCTACATTTATATGTTTTTCTATTCAACTGAGCATTTGAGTGTTAAGGGCCTTACTCAGGGGCCAAGCAGCGGCAAGCTTGCCCCTGCACTCTTCTGACCAATAATCCAACACCTTAATCACTGATTTAACACTTACAACAAGCACTTCTTATAAAAAATACTATATGAGTTTAACCTTACTATACTATATATAGTACAGTACTATCCTGTGGCAAATACTGTAGTGTTTTTAAACCTTACTCTAATAAATATCCCATAGTAAAATGCAATGATGTGGTAATTCTTTGTGGTAATTCTACTATGGTAAAATAAACAAATTACTACATTTATTACTAGAGTGAATGGTCTACAACTCCATTCTACTGTATGTGTGATGAACTGTGGATCAAAACAAAACACAGAAAATCCCAAAAACGAATAAAACAACGTGTTAATAATCCGTTTATTTTATTGCTTATTTTTTGTTAAAAATCTTCAGCTTTGTTGTTCAACTTTTGTCAAATTAATGATCTGACATTGGTGTCTGTTAGCAATGGGAATCTGTCCTCTGACACTGAAACACACATTTCCCCATTGGCTGAGGCGGATAGTAACGAATTACATTTATTTTTATTTTTAGAGTATATTTATTTATGTGTACTTTTAATGTTACTTAAGTACATTTTTAGTTTGAAAAAGCTTACATACACATAAAGTAAAAAAAACCAAAAGTTTCATGATGCAATAAACGGTGTGTGCAGCATAACCAACTGACATACAAAAATTCCAAACACGTAGTTAAAAACGTCAAAATGACTCCTATTGGTACCCCATTAATAATCGTTCGGTATCTATGGGCACTTTAACCTTATTGTAAAACCACATTTCACTCACTGTCCAAATAGTTTTCTCATATGCGCACTTGTGCAGGAAATGACAAATATCCAGTGAACCTACAAACAAACAAACAAACAAACAAACACACATTCATGAACATTGATTTTAAACATCTGCACATTTTTATAACCATTTAACACAAAACTAAATAAACTGAACAGCACAGGGACATTTATAGACCAGTCGGAACACCTCACTAAAGTGTAGAACATCCATACTAAATCAACCCTGCATTGTTTTTCCCTTAATTCTTACCTAAATAATGAATTTACATATAAAATGGTTAAATAAAGTATATTTTTAAAGGAACTGATCTTAGGAGGTAGAAAAATAGAGACATCGGAGATTTGATTGTAAATGATGTGATGTCCATCATTTACAATATTTAGCAGACACTCTTATCCAGAGCTCTTACATGTTATCTTATTAATACAATTGAGCAACTAGGAGGGCCTTGCTCAAACAATGGTGGCTTGGTGGATTTGGGAATTGAACCCACAATCTTCAGGTTGATAGCCCAACACCTTAACCATGAGCCACCACTACCCCACTTGCTACATTTACATTTACAGCATTTGGCAGACACTCTTATCCAGAGCGACTTACATTTATCTCTTTTATACAACTGAGCAATTGGGGGTTAAAGGCCTTGTTCAGGAGCACAACAGTGGTGGCTTGGTGGAGCTGGGAATTGAACACCACAGGACTGAGATTGACTTTACTTTAATTACTCTGTTTTATATAAGCAGAACAGAGAGAATTTGGATGAGAGGGATGTAAAAACTTGCCAAGTAGTTTAAAACTCAGGGTTTTTGCTTTGTGTCAATAAGATCAAAAGTAACTAGTACCTTTTTTTTTTACTTTTTCTTGAGTAACTGTTTAGATTGTTACTTTCACTTTAACTTGAGTAACTGTTTAGATTGTTACTTTCATTTTAACTCGAGTAGCTATTAAGATTGTTTAGCTCTGTTTCCCATGGAACAACTCTTGTAAAATACGGTTTCATCACTTCACTATAGTTCTTTCTGTGTTATGATTTATATATTAACTAAGTGTAAATACTAACTACTAAATCCTGTAGTAAATACTATAATATAATGTAGTTTACCACAGTCCTCTAGTTTACTCTAGTAACTTGTAAAGCCTACTACAGTATTAACCCCAGTTTATCAATTCACCAGAGGTAATACTATAGTACACTGCAGTAAGATGGAGTAAATACGGCAATAAACTACACTATACTACATCTTACTGTCGGAAATCCGAAAGTATATTATGTGTACTTATAAGTATGTTATATCATGTGCAATGAAGTTGTTTCACATACGGGTCTTAACGGGATAAACCCATCTCAGTGTGAACACCTCAAAAATCCACAAAACTAAATAATCTGTAGCATGAAATTCAAATCCTCGTACTAATCAGGGGCTTAGATGAACTTCTATATTAAGGGTCTCATTTACATTAAACATTTGCTCGTTTAACACTATGTAGGATGTAAATACTTACACACACTGACACTGTATAATAACAAAAAAATCCGATTTTCTGTACTGAGTTCTCAGAAGTATTAATAGATAATCTCAGCTCTTAGGATTTCGAAGCCCAATAAAATGAGGTGGTTGGATTAAATTTGCCTTATTTGCAAATACCAGGGTGAAATACGTGACCTAAAAATAATGTATTCTTTTAATTTATCTACCAAAAAAAAGACAAAAAAACCCCTTGCTATTAAATAATAATTGATTTGTACAGTTGCCGACTTTTGGAGCTTGTTTTTATGCAGATTTATCTTGTAAAAAAAGATAAAATTAGTAAAATAGTTACTTAATAAAGATAATTTTTTTTAACCGTGAACTAATAGCTTTTATTTTTTAAATTGCAAATATAATAAAACTTTTCTGATATAAATAATTTAATTTTTTTACTCCTCTCCATTTTGCGCACTTTGAGGATTAAGAAATGTGCATTTAAGAAAATAATTAGTACGAATAAAGAATTTAATGTAAGAAATAATATAATACGCTATAATATAGCCAGTGTAAATGATACTAACAGTATTTAACAATCTTGAATGTAACTATAAATAAATAAGTCTGTGTTGGTTAATAAACTGAAATGATTTGGAATATTGTAGTATTTAGTTTCCTTTTTACCCACTGAGCTTCTCTAACATGCTCTTACTGTCGTCTCATAGCAATAAAAAAAAACAAAACATTTCAGCAATTGAATCATTTTATTCATTGCATTGTTAATAACAAACATTGCACTGCAGTATGTTCATTTTTTATACTTAGAAAATGTCTTTTAAGAAATAGCTGAAAGGCACAAATTGTATTGCAGTATGTACATCTCAACATCAGATATCAAATACATAACGCAAAGCAAATAGCAGAATAAAAAAAAACACACCTTGGATATTATATCATCATCAGTAGCACAGCTCGGTCTGTTTGTGTTAATAAATTAAGTAATTTAACAAATGATCCTTTTTACAATGGTACAGAAAAAGCTCTCCATTACGTCCAAATCTTACAATTTGATTTCTTTTAGTGCAAATTTGACATGTTTAAGTTAAAACATAACAGAGTTCAGACCGACTAATACAGCACAAGGTCACGACTGTGTGTGTGTGTGTGTGTATAACAAGCTAAGGACTCAAATCATGGCAACTGAGACAGCAGTTTCTTTTTATAATAATTATCATCATTATTATATCAATAATACTGTTTTTTTAGTGTACAGTATAGATGTTCCTTTAAGTTCAGCACTTTTTTTTAAAGGCACCATGCTGGAGTTGTCCTAAACACCAAATAAAGAAGATACATGGCTATTTATTCAGGTAAAATGTCTAATTTGGGTTTAAATATTTTACATTTGCTGAAAAATGAAGAATAAAACCAAAAGCACAGGGGTGAACCCATCCATGGACTGCGAGAGCATCACGTTTGTCTGATAAAGAGGGAAAATGTTTAGAGGCAAATGCACAACATGGATGCAAATCTAAACACAAGTCAGAAACAACATCTGCTTTACTATATAATATTGAAATTAATTATTTATACAGAATTTGTTTGTATGTAAAGTGATTTCTTCCTGAGATAAAGAATCTGGTCAGATGCTTCGTATCAATGCCTCAATCAAAAACCGTGTAATACTGAAACACTGACACACACACAGGTTTGTCAGAGCTCAACCTGTAACAATGCTTATTCTGTTATTTCTAAATAGGGCTTCAAGTTTTACTAGACTTGGATTAAAAATATAAAACAAACAAAACGTTATTGTAATATTATTATGACTACTGCTGCTGCTATTAACATTTTAATAATAATATATTTATCTCATGCAGTGCAACAAGATGGTCCAATTGACTTAGTGCTAAATAAGACATCTAGAAACTGGGATGATAAACTAAGTCACAATCCACGATATTTCATAATAAATAAATATAGCAGGTTTTGTCAGTGCTTTAATTACAATTCCTTTGCTTCTTCTTTTTTGGCTGAAATAAATAACTAAAGTGTATGTAAATTTATATTATGTCCCTTCTGAATGTGCGGAATAAGAGATTTTGAATTATATAGGATAAATCTCTCTTTAGCAGGAGCATGCACACACACACACACACACACACATTCATACAGTATGGGAAAACTAAAAAAAAAACGCTGGAGGAAACCCACACAGATGCAGGAAGAACTCTGTGTAAAGCTCTGACTGTTTGTATAGTGTAATGTGTATCAGTAATACTGATATTAACGGCACATCCACAATTGTTAAATCCGCGATAAATCTCTCTTCTGTTCCGTTCCCTTTTTCCTCCGAAACAAGCAGTATAAGCATATAGAAGGTAGATAGAAGTTAAATCACTACAAATAGAGGACACTGAAAGATATACTAATATAATAATCATTTCTAAACCTCAGTCCTGCATCCCTGTGCAGCTTTTTGGTCAAGTCTTTTTGGTCAGTTTTGTTAATCTGTATAACTAAAAAGTGATTGTATACTTTGCTTTTGTTCTGTGAAATCCAATATATCTACACACTGAATGCACTGTAACAGCCCCGGCACATCTATATCCGTCTGTAAGGGTTAAACTGAGCAGGGACGAAGGAATACTTTGTGTTACCTGAGAGCAAATATTTAAGACCAGGAATCGGGTTTAAATTTCAATGAAAAGCTGAACCCTGAATCACTACTGTATTATCTGTATTAGCACAACAAACTTATTATCCTGGTGCATAAAGACAGAAGCATGTTCGACGACATTCAGGTGGACCGCGATTGTTTGTCCCTCTCACCACCAGTCCAGTAATAAGATCAGATAAATAAAAACAATAAATAAAATGTCAATGCATTGTACACAAATATATATATACTGTACAGGTGTCTGTTTACAAGCGTACATTCTCCACTATGTTCTGAAGGCACTGTGCTGAACAGTAGTTGGTTCTTCTGCTCTCTGTACTAGCAGGAGACAGAATTGGGACAGAAAAACTGAGAAACATATAGAGCAGGTTTGGGTTTCTTTTCTGTCTGTACTTTTTTAGTTTTGGTTTTAGCATGACCAAAGATTTAGCCAAAAAAAAAAAAAAAAAAAAAAAAAAAAAAAAAAAAAAAAGAAAAAGCTAATACAGAGATGTGCCAGCAGAGGGCAATGTGATTCAAATCAACTTATCACTTATTTTAGACTTAAGTTTGGAATTTCTGTTGCAATACTCAAGATCTAGCAGTTTTTTTCTGTTTTGGTCTGTTTAAATAAAGAAAACATTCAACCATCTTATTTAAATAGAAGTGGAAAGGAGTAATTTTGTTAGGCTTTATCTAATGACATTAGGGATCTAACTGATTTAGTGACACACCAAGCCAAGTGTCGATTGTCTGAATTCCAGCGAGTGCCACCTTTCTATAATCATTTTGAGACATGCTGGTCATCTCGAATTGTGAACTGCTAGTAGATGCCAGAGGAAATGTGTTTGTCAGGAGAGGGAAAAATTAAAAGTGAGTAGATAAAACCCAAAACATTCTCAATCACAAACGCACTGAATCTCACTGTCTTGCAATTTCAAAAACAAATAAAAGGAAGCGCTGACTGATTTAAACAGGTTCACAGAGCGCTAAAGGAGGCTAAGCAAGACTGCATGGCTCATTCTCATACTGTATATCACTACAAGGAATATCTAACTAGAAAGCCATAGCATTGGTGTGCAAGATTTTTTTTTAATCAAATAAAAGCAAACTGTTACTGCTGTAGTGTAAAAGCACTGATTTTTAATATTGTTCTCAAACAGTGAGTCCCACCCACTAGTTGTCTATTAGCTCGCCTGAGAGGATCAGGTAGTCACAGGTTAAATCTAAGTGCTAGTTAAAGTAACTGCTAGCAAAACCAATATTTGTTCTTTTTTTCCCCACAGGTAAAATCTGGTTAAGCTTTTTATTTTACAAAATGGCTGAAAAGCCCTGATGTCACATAGCTCATGTAGTGTTAATAAATCTTAATTTTATGGCTATACTAGACATGTTGGCAACTCCGTAGGTAGTGGATACACAGGACTGGGCAACCCAAGTTCATTTGTTCCTCTTATACACCTTGACCAGGTAATCAGCAGTGGGTAGAACAGGGGAGGCTGGAAAACAATGGGAACAAAGGAACTTAAGGAACGTGGGTTGCCCAGCCCTGAGTATATACTGTCATAGGATCTAATACAATAAGACTACTGACATCTCCTGGTATGGGCAGTTATATCCTTTCACACAGACACAAAAAATTAGCGCATGTCATTCAAGTTTGACTTGAAAATCGACTTGAGCTAAAACTATTTTTGGTGCTAATTTGAGTGTCAGCTTGGTGTGCCACTGTACAACAGTTAACCTGCTTCCAACACTAAGCTGTGTTTAGGACAGATGCTCTGACTCAGGTACTCTGAACTGAATGACGGACTGTCGGGAGTCTGAGCTCCTCAGCATACTGCTCAGCACCTCTTTGGCGTTAATGGCAGTGTCGTCGTTACAGTTAGCAAACAGGTGTTGGTCTGTTGGTGTCAGGGAGGCAAAGAGTGACATTGAGGAATTAGAGGACGATGGCGTGAGTGTAGAAGAAAAAAGGGATGATGATGAGGAGGAAGGGTGGATGGCAGAGGTGGAGAAGAGGCTCGCTGAGGCAGGTACAACAGTGTGTAAAGAGTCAGAAGAAGAGGAAAGCGTAGAGTGGCATTGTGATAGTTTCGAATGAGTGACATAGTTGAACAACTCATGCTGCACAGAGTCTCTTAGAGCCGTCTGACTCCGCTGCTGCTGGTGCTGCTCCAACTGTGTTAAAGTCTCCATGCTTAAATCAGAGACGAGGTCTGGTCCTGTTCTATGCGGGGAAAGGCAAGAAGAGCCACCCACCGACAGGTCCAGGATGCCCTCTGTAGAGTTCAAGGAAGACAGGGAAACGAAAGACGTAAATAAGGGATCGTTATATAGGGTGGTCAGACTGGAGAGCTGGGGAGGTTGGGAGTAGAGAATATCCATGTTCTGTTCTTCAAACATCCTCTGTTCGGCCAGACGCTTCTCTTGAGCCAGCAGCTCTTTCTCCTGACGCCTCCTTTTCACCTCTTTATCAATACGGTCCAGCTCCTCCCGCACCTGAACTACGCAGTTCTCTGGGATCTTTATACCTGAGCAAACATTGCATAGTTTTATTTTTAGCATATATATATATATATATATATATATATATATATATATATATATATATATATATATATATATATATAAATAAAACAATGCTTTGGGGAAAAACTTTACAGTCCTTTGGCTCACACATGACTAAATTAAAATGATTTATTATATATTAATACTAATAAATATATTAATTTTAAAAACGTTTTTACGAATGGAAGGGAAGAAACTTCACATTATTTATAAAGAACTTAAACCCTGAACTGAATTAGAAAGTTAGAGTATTTTAAATAACAATAAAAAAATACAAAAAAATTAAAAAAAATTATATATATATATATATATACATTGTAATGTAAAAAGGTAATCTATTCCAACATAATATTACAACATAATATTATAAAACTAAAACAATGTGTGTAAAAGAAAAACTAAAGCCTTCCCTTCAGTTGATGCCAATGCAATTTCCTAACCCTAAACTAGTGTCTCTAATTTAAAGATTAACACTATTCCTCTCACACTCTTAACCCAGGGTGACTTTCAGTTCCAGTAGTCTAGCTGACACTCACCCACTTGTTTATGCTCCCTGGTTTTGAGACGGACGATTTGCAGGATGCTGGAACTGGTAATACCTGCAACAACGTCAGCTACACGCTTCCATACACAAAGAAGTGCTCCACAAAGGACGTGGTACTGCCGTAAGCGCATACCCTGCAAACACTCCTGGCCCTCATCAACCTTTTTGCATCGTCCGTTCCTTCACAGAACACAAGCATACACACACACACATACAATAAACAGCCTGTTTCCAAAACAACCCCAAATCAGAAAAGCCTTGATATCATGTGTATTTACATCTTTTACAGATTTTATGCTTGATTTGTTAATATCAGTCAGTCAGTTTGTGCTTTATCTGACAAACAATATATACAAATAAATAGCTATATACACACTCACCAGTTAGCATGGCTACATTTCCTGTAGGAGAAGATGAACTGATTCTCCCAGCTTTTCTCTGCCTCCTCTGGAGTCACCTACAGATTATATTAAAAAAAAAAAAAAATCAATCAAACAATGTTACATGAGACCTTTTGTAATAATCACTGGTGTAATGATGCTGGGACCAAGACACTAAAAAATACACAGGGACTAATATTATTTGAACAGGATAAAACTTCTGGATGTACTGTGTATAAAATGCTACTGTGGGATGTTTGTAGCAATTACAAAATTATACAAAATGAATGATCTGATTGATGGGACTGTTTTTATAAACAATTGTATGAAATCAGACATGTTTAAAATGTTTTTTACTTAAAAGAATTCAAATAGAAATACTACTACTAACTACTGACACTACTCACTACTATAAAATAAACAAGGGACAGAAAGGCAAACCATACCTTGCGGTATTTCTTTTGGATTTTCTCTAGGTTCTCCGGTTGCTTCTGCTTACCCACATTGGGCTTGTAGACAGTCAGGTGGTGACCTCTACCCAGCTCAGCCAGCAGCACACACGGATGACTTCCTCTCAGCTGTATGGTGGACAAACAAAAAGACTTAGTCTGCCATTGAGTTAACTTTAAGCACTGATGTGATTTCTTTTGTTTTCTGTCCATGCCTTTGTATGGACAGCTTTCACAAAAACTCCAGTTAAACCTTTGTCTAGCATAATAGAAGCTACATAATATGTGGGAATATGAGACGGCGATTGGATTCTGCTTAAAAGACTCACTCTGTGAGAAATGTAGAAGCCTTCGTCTGGGTTAGTGAGTGTGTGTGCCTTTTTGAGAGCCTCTTCCCAGGGCATGCCTCTGTCCACACTGATCTGCAAAGCACAACAAAGCCATCACATCAGAGGTGAGAAATTTCAGAAAACAGACAGAAAGAAGCTTCGTGTGGGACTATAAAAGACCGTTGATAAAGTGGTGTGTGCTGTATTGCTATGTTTTTAAAAAAAAATGTGCAGCCTGTAATACAACATCAGGTTTGTAATTGGTGTTGTAACATCTGACCAATTCTTAACTGTTGGTGCTCATACGGTGTATGCTGTTAAATATTGAACAAGAAACCAGTGGGAAACAAGTTACTTATACGATTACTAACAAATTAGTGTTTTGTTGCTGGTTAATAAACAAAATTGTAAAACAATTTTCTTGTTGTTTTTTTTTAATAATAGAGCTTGATAGTGGTGAGCTTGATAATATCGTATGTACGTAGCTTATTTTGAATTTCTGAGAGTTGGCTTTCTGCATCAGTAAAAATAGAAAGTTTTTGGTTCCTAAAATATTCGACATATTTTTTATATGTAACCAAATAGAATTAGGAGAAAAACACAATAACGCCTATTGTGTATTATTCTAACGAATGCGTTTAGTAAGAGCACACTGACCTTATAGAGAATAACATGGCCTTCGTGAGGGTTGCCTGGAGTTAGAAACTTCTCTTGAGTCTCGTTGGAGATCTCATCATTACCAGGGGCCAGATCTGTAAACGAAGAAGGGGGCACATTGCATTACAAACCAAAAACTCTTTAACAGAGGGACAAAACATTTAATGGAAAGGGTTACAGGTAGGGTTACCTAAGATTCCCATATCATATTTGCCTTCCTTCTTGTCCTTTTCAATCAGGTAGTCAAAATTGTCACTGAAGTACTGAAAGAGAGAGTTTTGCTTGTGCACCTCCAGACCCAAAATACGGTTGAGGAACTTAGTAATGGTGCAGTCTGTAAAATAAAAGAAGTGTAAATTAAGAGTATGAGGTGATATGTGTAAGTGTAAGTGTAGTGAATATAATGGGTGGGGAACTCACCTTTTTCAGAGTTGATACCAAAGCGAGCCTCCTTACAGAAAATGCCAACATCCATCATGCCTTGTTTCATGTCTAAAAGTATTTAAAAAAATGAAAATGTACAAATCAATACACCAACAATTTTTCATCTTACATATAAAACATGCAGAATGCTTTTTAATATATAATATAGATTATTTTACCTCTGAAGAACATAGCGTCACCACCTGGATAGTCCTTGGGAGGGGCCACCTTACTCTCAATGTGCCCCAGGATGGCTTTGGTGATCATCTCTAAAGCCCTGCTTCCATACTGGAAAGGTAAACATGCAGTCATTGCATAATGTAGAACTTGTTTATATTAAGATTGTTTATAGTTAGACTTAGACTCACTTTATTTTCAAAGTTGTATTTGCTCAAGTCTCTAGACTCTGTTGCTCTTCGGTCACCATGAGTCAGAGCTCCCTATGAAAGGATACAGACGTTAAAGCTGCTCTCATTAAAACACTGCATGTGTTATCAGATCTAGGAGTCGTTTCTACGCACGACTCCTAATCTTCTGTCTTCTATATTATTTTAGCATGTTTGCTGCTGTTAGCTTTAGTAACGGTGTGCTCTAGAACGCTGCAGTTTAATAAGCATCTGAATGCAGCAAAAGCAGAAACACGAATAAGCAAATATTAGCTGTGAAAAAAAATTAGGTTATATGAATTGGCTTAGCTTAACTGTACCAGATAACAGTACATTAGATTTACTTTCAGTTGGTATGAAAGTGAGTAGGGCGTCTTAAATCCTGAGCATCTCGTCCTATATCAGTTTTCACTTCCAGAATGACTTTTAAGTGGTAGACCCCTTTGAAGTTAGAAATGAGATTATTTCTTTAATGTGGGGGGAAAAAAATCTTCAAAAACAGGAATGACCTCAATGCCCGATTGCACGCAGCAATTCACTACTCAAAGGGAATGTATGATATAACGATAGCATATACCGTAGCAAACGTACTGAAAAAAGATGACCTGAAAATGAGATGAAAATAGTTTCGTTGTTTTCTATTAAATGTGATATTAAATAATAAGGTGATTATATACTTAATGTGGCTCGCAGCATTAGCTGCCAGTGGCCACATATTTTTATTAGGACATAAATGACAAAAAACTAGAAAATAATTAGTCAAAGAGAAATAAAGTGATGAAATGATTTTCGTCTGCACCTGAGGACGGCACCAGTGTAAGATCCTGATATGAAGTTCAATGGAATAATAAGACACACATTCTAAGATATGAGCTGTAATCAATGATCAACAGCTGCTGGATGGTGCATATGAATGAGTTTTGTACATACTAGACTCTCCAGCCTCTTAGCCACAATTGAAGCGAAGCGTCGTTCGCCGGCCAGTTCCGAGATGAGGAAGATGTATTCCGGTGCTGTGACTTGGTTGGAACGGTGAGTGCGACCTGGTTGATAGTGAGAAAATAGTAAGGTTAGGCACAAGCCCTTATCCACAGAGATTTAGATGTATCTAATTATTTTTGACATTAAACAGAGCTATTGAGGGTTTAAAGCCTGGCTCAGGGGCCCAGCAGCTTGATGATCTTCTGATCAACAGGGCAACACCTTAACCACTAATCTACCACTTCCCCTGAACATAAATAATTGCTGCAGCACTGTTGTGCATAACAACTTTTAAGTTCAATAGGGAGTAAGCATTTTATGTAATGTGTATGTAGATGGCTGTTCTGTTCTGTTAAGCAGCACATATTAGACAAAATTAATAGTTAATAAAAATATGAATTGCCTTTTTTAATTTGTAAGAGAAAAAAGTGCACTATGAAAACAATAAGTTATATAAAATCATCCATGCAAAATTTACACAGAATTAATTATAAACACTGTTTTTGGCACTTTATAAGCTGTTTAAGAACAACAGAATCTGGACATATCAATCACCAGAGATAGAAATACAGAATTAAGACTTAGCAAGTGTAAATGGTGTCCTTACCAAACTGCTGGATGGCCCGGTCAGCACTCCAGGGCAGCTCTAACGTCATGTGGACTCGCCTGCGCTGGTTCTTCACCCGCCTGTCCGCCTGTAAAGAGATTCCTGAACTGGCTGCCTCAGAAATGATAGCCACCAGCTGGAAGAGGGGTTAAGAATGAGAGCAAAAGAAAGAGAAACAAATAAAAAGAAGCAAGAGAGACAGTGAGAGTGAGAAATCGAATTCATTTACCCTATTTATTTTTTATGATACTGTCAAATGAGGTTTTGATTTTATAGATAAATTATAAAGGTATGGTAACCTTTTCTCCATTCATGAAGCGATCTTTTTCTTTGATGTTGATGTGGTCAATGGTGTGTCCATGCTCAGCACGAGACTCATAGTGCACACTCCTATCTGGCCGCCGAACCACTCGGCCCTTCCGTCCCGTCATCTGTAAAAACAGATAAAAAGAAAACAGTTTTAAAAAATGGAAACATAGAATTTCATTTCAATTTAATAAAACAATGTGTAGGTTTTTTAAATATGTTATTTTTATGTTTTAAATGACACTGTTTTAAATTAATTTGCAGCTCTAAAGTGTTTGTGCTACAATTTTATTTGTACTGCATTTAATGTATCATCCTAAAAGCTTTTTAAATCATTTAACAGTTTTTTGTGGAGGAATGTTCAAGAAACACACATTTAATTCAGATTTGTTGCTCTAACTGCCCAGTCATTATAAATGTGAGGGCCACAAAGTACACATTCTTTCTCTACCGTCTCTAGCACCTCCACTGCCTAACACAGTGATCATCATTGTTCCTGCATGTGCATTCCAGCACACTCTGCTAGGTTACATCGACCGCTCTGGTTATATTGACAATAGCTGGATACTTTCTGGACAGGACTTTTCCCCAACTTTCCTTACCTCTGAAACCTTTTCTGGACCTCCAAATTTGTCTATCAGCTCATCCAAAGTATTCAGAGGTAGTTCTTTCCCAAGATCAGAGATTTTACTAAGGAGACTTTGCTTCATCTCCTCCAAACGAGCTAGTGATCAGACAAAAAAAACCCCCATAGAATTAAACATTAATTTCACAGACAATCCGTTAGTAAACTTTTCCAATGAAAACTTTTATTATTTTAAAGAATTTTAAATGAAAACTTAAATTGATTTAAATGGTATTTTAATTTCTGTTATTGTAAGAATGTGTTGAAATGTACACCATATGCTGAGCTGAACTGACATTAAACACAATGACATCATACCAGCATGACAGTTGGTTTGTGTAATAAAAATGACATCATCATTATTGTCGAGTAGTGAATCTGGAGACGAGTTGGAGTCGCTGTCCACTCCATCAGACTCTGTGCTACTGTCTTCACTGATGTTAATGATGCTTTTGCCATCCGTAGTCTGCTTGGGGCACTTCGCCTGCCGGCCTTTAGGCTTACCTGCAATTTTTAAGGAAGAAAAAAAAATATGAATACTTAAGCCTTTCTAAAGCTATTTCTAAAACAATTTAATAAATTCCGTTTGATTTAGGGCCAAATTCTGACAGATAAAACACGGTTCATGTTTGAGACCAATCCTGAAATACTATATTGTTTTTAACTGGTAACTGGGAAAAGGTCATGGAGAATGAGCTGACACCAGATAAATGGTTACGGTTTAAAGTGGACAATTTCTGAAGGAATAAAAACACAGGACTTATAATGTTCCACACAAAGTCATGGGTGTAAGAAAAGACCTACGTTTCCTCTTGGCGGCTGTCCCTTTCTCTCTTCTCTGTTTTTCTAAGGGAAAGTGCTTCTGTACCAAAGACTGGAAGACACCCCTAAGAAAAAGAGACAAAACCTGGTACTAAGAATCCACACAGCACATCTACATACAATACTATGTTCAGTATATCTGCTACAGAGAGCAGTAAGTGGCATAAGTGAAAGAAAATCCCATATATGGACTGATATTATTACGAAGCAATGGCAATGACCATAAAATCCAAATTCACAAGATAAGTTAGTATGGCAAACGGAATGTTAATCATCAGTAATAAATTGCAATCTTTTACACTGGAAAGGTAAGTGTGCTATACTTACTCTGCAGCAGAAACAAATTTGTCAAGATGTCCTTCGTTTTCATCAAGAACTTCTCGTGTTCTCGCTTCCCCAGTGGATTGTAAACCGATTACAACACACTGCAAAACAAAAAGAAAATTATTCGACATTCGATTTTGGTTTAACAGTTTTATTTGTTAGCACTGAAACAGAACACTAACACCTAAAAATACTAATAATTGCTTTAGTAGTATGAGATGGCTCACTTTGCCAGCTTCCAGCTCCTTCTTAGCCAGCTCGACTAGACAGCGCACCTTGGAGGCAATACAGAGGTATTTAAAAAAACGCTGGTGGGAAGACCAGAATTGACCCCACAGAGACTTCCTGGACACCATACCAAGAAAATCAGCAGCCTGAGTGAAGACAGCCAAGGCTTCTGCCCACTGATGACCACAAACAGAAAAATTCAGTTTCAATTCCACAGCAGGAACCTCCTGATATTCAGATAAACTTAGACAGTACCACAGACAGTCAAATCATAACCACAACATTAACACAATTACTTGCACGAATCAAACTTTAATAACATTAAAGAAACAACCTAGGCTGGCGTAGTGCTTACAAGTTTGGCAGCTTTATTGTAAACAAGTATAAAGTCATCATCCAGACTGATCTCCTCAATGCAGAAGGACACCCCTGAAAAGCTCAGCTGCCGTGCAATGTACATTCCATTCACCTTCATGTCCATGGCAACAATTTCCATGGCACCCACACCCCTACCAAACAAATGCAAACAGCTATTGAGAAAACGGTCTTTCCATACCGATAACTATCTATTTTACATTTTTACAAACCTCTTCTCTATAGCATGAAGGAAGTCATCAAATGTCTTGAATTGAGTTCCTTCTCCCCAGATGCCCAGGCGACTCATGTAGATCATGTTCTTTGGCTCAGAGGCACCTGTGAAATAGGAAGAAACTCAGCCTTTGTGAAGAAGACAAAAGTTTTCATGAAGATGTAAAGGCTTTTTTGGAATACTCACCTGTGGCACTGGCATACACAACCCTGGCCAGTGGAAGTTTGTTCTGAAGCTGCAGCACAGCTTTGCCCATTTTGGTGGATGTGGCATTCTTGGCTTTATGGCATTCATCGAACACAATCTGTAAACAATGAGTTAGGGAAACATAGCAACCAGCCAGAGATAGGTAATGCTAATCTTTATACTTGCTGGACAGGTATTGTGAAAACTTGGGACAGTAAAGGATACAACCCCATCAAAATCAGGTCCACACCAGTCCAGAATCTGCTTGAGTCTGGTGCGAAGCTGGCCTCCTGCCTGGCTCTCTCCAATCAGAGCAGAGTAGGTAGCAAACAGAACCCCCTCTGAGGTAGCTGTGTCCCCATACTTTATCTGACAGGACACAGTGATACATAAATAAATGAGGTTTATTGTATGAATGTACTGTTAAAAAAGGTTACAATGTGAAAAACTAGAGTAATGAAATAGAGAGAGCAAATGTATATTAATTTGTGTGGATCGTCACCTTATTCAATGCATGTACTAAAATATTAGGAGCACCAATGTCCTGAAGATCTCGTTCAGCATCATATTTAAGGTCATTGGATACGCTGAACCTGAAAAAGGCAGAGGTTAAATTAAAGATGTGCCCAATTTAAGGACAAAAGCTAGCAAAAAAAGTAGTAATGAAAAGAACCCACTTTACACAGTTTACAATAATTTCTTTAGTCGAACATGCTGAATCAACTGCTTACCAAAGTGCTTTCCTCCTTCCATTTAGGTAGTTCTCGAGGATTATCCCAGCCACTGTGCGGCCCTTTCCAACTCCAGCTCCATCTCCTAACAGAAAACCGGCTCGTTGCTTGTTCTGTAGAATCACCTCATGTTGCTAATATGTAAACGAAAAAAAAAAGACATTACTGAGGAAAGTCAGGTGATTAAAAAAATGTGTTTACTGCTTAGAGTAAATACAAAAGTGCCCCTAGAGTGTACATTGAAACAACTGAATAATATATTTTGAAACACTCAAAACAATGTTTTTGAAAAAACCTTCATTCGAACCATCTTTTTCCAACTAACAGCCAAGACCTAAAACAGTTGATGCATCAGAACTACTGCT
>VCAZ01000015.1:1782500-2027500 GCA_005784505.1 Bagarius yarrelli | reverse complement strand
CAAGGTACATGTACAGAGCCAATGAAATGCATTTTTCGCATATCCCATCTTAGTAAGTTGGGGTCAGAGCGCAGGGTCAGCTATGATACAGCGCCCCTGGAGCAGGAGGGGTTGACTTGCCGGAGGTGGGGCTTGAACCCCAGGTGTTTTCTGGTCTTCAGATTAACAACTCAGCACCTTAACCATTTGAGCCACCCTGCCCCCTTCAAAACCCTGCCCCCTGCCCCCTTTATTGTTCAGGTGAACACCCAGGTACTTAAAACTGTCCACGACCTCAATGTCAGAGCCCTGGATTGAGTTGCTGGTGCTAACGATATACGCCTTCGACAGTCGGAAACTAGTAAGGCTAACTTTATAGAG
The DNA here is from genome assembly GCA_005784505.1 of Bagarius yarrelli. Taxonomy (NCBI): domain Eukaryota; kingdom Metazoa; phylum Chordata; class Actinopteri; order Siluriformes; family Sisoridae; genus Bagarius; species Bagarius yarrelli. Next base: position 2,027,140 of record VCAZ01000015.1, on the reverse strand, counting down.
GTGTTTAAATTAGCGAAGGCGATGTCCGATGTCGTAGTATGCTCTGGCCCTATACCAATGCGACGTGGTGACGTAGCTTACAGCAGGTTATGGTCACTGAACCGCTGGATGTCCAGGTGGGTGCTCCGAAAAAACAGTGTGGGGCTACATCGATAATTGGAAATCTTTTGAGGGCAAAGCTGGCCTGTTAGGACGGGGACGGTGTCCATCCCACCCGGGAAGGAGCCGCTCTCCTGTCTTGTAACATAGCTCATAGTCTTAGAATAGGACTAGTTAATCGCTGACTACCCAGAGCCCAGGCCAAGCAGCAGACCAACAGGCTAATCCGACCGTCTGCTAGCTGCACAGAGTCGTCACTCAGGGTCCATAATATTGAGACTGTGTCTGTTCCCCGAGCTATACAATATAAATATAGAAAAACCCCCAAAAGTTTGCTTTAGTAATTTAATAAATATAGATATTCGTAACTCAGAGAACACTGAACACACAGCCTGCACCTCTGATCTGAAGCTAGGATTGTTAAACATTAGATCTCTTACTTCTAAAGCACTTATGGTTAATGAAATGATCTCAGATCTGGAGTTTGACATTTTATGTTTAACAGAAACCTGGATTAAACCGGACGAGTATGTAGCATTAAATGAAGCTAGTCCTCCAGCATTCAGCTACATACATCAGCCTCGCCCTAATGGTAGAGGTGGAGGCGTAGCAGTTATTTATAATAATAACCTAACTATTTGTACAGAAACATGGACGTAACTTTAATTCATTTGAAGCTCTCTACAGTAACCTTACATCTGCAGAGACAAAATAATAAGCAGAGCCAATCAATTTCTCTAGTTCTTATTTACAGACCTCCAGGTCCGTACTCTGAATTTCTTAGTGAATTTGCAGATTTTCTGTCTAACCTGGTTGTCTCCGCTGATAAAGCGTTAATTGCTGGAGACTTTAATATTCATTTTGAAAACTCAGACGACCCGCTGAGAACAGCATTTATGTCTCTACTCGACTCAGTGGGAGTAAATCAGTGTGTAATGGGACCCACTCATAAAGCTGGTCACACGTTAGATTTAATACTATCTCTCGGAATAAGTATAAGTAATATAGTAACAACTCCTCAGTGCGAAATTATTTCTGATCACCATCTTATATCGTTTAAAATGCGTCATAATAATAGTGCATCTGTAGCGCCGCGCTACCGCTTTAAACGTACATTTACTTCAACTTCTGCTCAGAGCTTTATTAATTGTCTTCCAGACTTGTCTTCTGTCATTGGATCGCCGTCTGATCCAACAGAACTCGAGCAGGCGACTGAATATATAGATGCCGCATTCCGCTCTACATTAGATAACGTGGCTCCAGTTAAAAGAAAAATAATTAAAGATAAGAAACTCGCTCCATGGTATAATGAACACACGCGCTCTTTAAAACAGAGCGCCCGTGTAAACTAGAACGTAAATGGCGCCGAACTAGATTGCTGGTTTTCCAGGCAGCATGGAAAGAGGGAATTCTAGCTTATAAAAAAGCTCTTAGTGTAAATAGATCAACGTATCTTTCTAACCTTATTGAAGATAATAAAAATAATCCTAGATTTTTATTCGATACCGTCGCCAAAATTAACTAGGAATAAGACATCCTCAGAAACCTGCACCATAACTGCGTGCAGCAGTGAGGATTTCATGAACTTCTTTGATAATAAAATTGCAAACATTAGGCAGAAAATTAACGTTTTAAAACCAGACCTTTCGAATGATTCTGATGATCAACTAACCGCATCAGATCAGAAATTAGAAAATTTTACTCCTCTGGAAGAGAAAAAACTTAATCACGCTCATCTCTTCCACCAAAACCGTCAACTTGTGTGTTAGATCCGATACCAACACACTTTCTTAAACAAATTGTACCGGCAGTATCAGAACCCCTGTTGAAAATAGTTAACTCTTCTCTCAGCAGTGGGTATGTTCCTAAATCTTTTAAATTAGCAGTGATTAAACCTTTAATTAAGAAACCTGACCTTGACCAAAATGAACTGTCAAACTATAGACCGATATCTAACCTTCCGTTTGTCTCTAAAATTCTAGAGAAGGTAGTTGCGCAACAAACTGTGCTCATACTTACAAAGAAATAACATACATGAACTTTATCAATCAGGATTGTTCAGGCCTCACCACAGCACAGAGACAGCACTGGTCAAAGTAGCTAATGACCTCTTACTGGCATCCGACCAAGGTTGTGTCTCATTGCTTATATTACTTGACCTTAGTGCGGCCTTCGACACTATAGATCACGATTCTTCTCCGCAGATTAGAAAAAGGGAATTAGTAGGAATTAAAGGAACAGCTCTTGCGTGGCTCAGGTCCTATTTAACCGATCGTTACCAGTTTGTAGATTTAAATGGTGATTATTCTGCGTGCTCCCGTGTAAAGTATGGTGTTCCACAGGGCTCGGTTTTAGGCCCACTTCTTTTCTCTCTTTAACATGCTGCCTCTGGGAAACATAATCCGTAAGCATGATATTAGTTTCCACTGTTACGCTGATGACACACAGTTATACGTCTCATCAAGGCCTGATGCGAAAGGCCAGTTTAATAACATTGAGCAATGTGTGAAGGAAGTAAGAGATTGGATGTTATGTAATTTCCTCTTGCTTAACGCTGACAAGACGGAAGGTTCTGGTTCTAGGACCACAGGTAGCTAAAAGTATGCTTCCTGATCACACCTTAACCCTAGACAGTCTTTCTGTTTCACCAAGTGGCAACAGTAAAAGATCTGGGTGTGATTTTAGACTCCAATCTCTCATTTGAAGCCCATGTCGATAATATTAGCAGGATAGCGTTTTATCATCTCAGAAATATCGCTAAAATAAGAAATATCTTGTCGCTTACTGATGCTGAAAAATTAGTTCATGCGTTTATCACATCCAGGCTGGACTACTGTAACGCTTTACTGTCTGGATGTTCAACTAGGTGCATTAATAAACTTCAGCTAGTCCAGAACGCAGCAGCGAGAGTCCTCACTAGAACTAAAAGATACGAGCACATCACGCCGGTCCTATCCGCACTGCATTGGCTCCCAGTGAGACACCGCATTGATTTTAAAATACTACTTTTAACCTATAAAGCTCTAAATGGTCTCGCGCCGCAGTACTTAAGCGGACTTCTAGTGTCTTACGTTCCACCACGCCTACTTCGATCAAAGGATGCAGGCTGCCTGTCAGTACCGCGTATTATAAAGACTACAGCAGGGGGACAGAGCCTTTTCCTACAGGGCCCCTATGCTATGGAATAACCTCCCTATGTATGTTCGGGAATCAGACACAGTCTCAGTGTTTAAGTCCAGGTTAAAAACATATTTATTTAATCAAGCCTTTTGTATTGATTCCCCTTAGATAAAGGAGCAGATCCGGGGGACTCATGGGTGTTGAGTATTAAGGTGATCTGGTATGTTGAGATGCTGTCTTCCCCTCTCTTATTGATCACGGTGTTGATGATGAGAGCGGCCGGTTGCTTAACATATCAGGGAGCCCTCATGTCTGTGTTTCCCTCTGGTTCTCCTTTTAGTTATGCTGACCTAGTTAGTCTTGCCGGAGTCCATCCTTGCACTCTACATTTTTCACTTAATCAATCCAAACCGTGTGATTACATTGTCACTTAACTGTTTTCCTTCTTTTTGACTTCCTTTCACTCTCTCTCTCTCTCTCTCTCTCTCTCTCTCTCTCTCTCTCTCTCTCTCTCTGTTGAGCTACATACGCCACAACGGAGCTGCCGGTGATCCAGACCCCACCACCGGCCCGTCCTGTGGGTCCCTTCCCTGTGACCTGCCCAGCGGATGAGGCATCACCGGGCGATCTAGGACGACCCACTTCGCCATAAAGACGTTTCGGCTGCTCTAAGGACTAATGATTATAGTTGTTTACACACACACGATGTAACCTCATGATCCCTGCAACCTGTTTTCACCCAAATGAGGATGGGTTCCCTGCTGAGTCTGGTTCCTCTCAAGGTTTCTTCCTATCTCATCTTAGGGAGTTTTTCCTTGCCACCGTCGCCCCCGGCTTGCTCATCAGGGACAAACTGATTTATGTTTAATTCTGTTTTATAATTTCTTCAATTGTAAAGCTGCTTTGTGACAATCATCATTGTGAAAAGCGCTATACAAATAAAACTGAATTGAATTGAATTGAATTGGATGGTCACCGGAGTGTAACGTGGTGTCCTCCTCCGAAAGTCGATCACCATCTCCTTCGTCTTACTGGTGTTTAAGCACAAGTGATTGCGCTCACACCAGTGCACAAAGTCCATGACTGACCTGTACTCCAGCTCGTTCCCCCCAGACACACAGCCAACAATGGCCGAGAAGTCAGAGAACTTCTGGAGGTGACAACTGTTGATGTTGTATGTAAAGTCCGAGGTGTAAAGGGTGAAGAGGAATGGTGAGAGCACCGTCCCCTGAGGGGCCCCAGTGCTGGAAACAACTACCTCAGACACACAGTTTCGTAGCCTCACATACTGTGGCCTGCTGGTGAGATAGTCCGATGTCCATGAAGCCAGTCTTCCGTCCACTCCTGCCCCTTCCAGCTTTTCTCTCAGAAGAGCCGGCTGGATGGTGTTAAAGGCACTGGAGAAGTCAAGAACATGACCCTCACAGCAGTTCCGGCGGCCTCCAGGTGAGTCAGCACCCGGTGCAGCAGGTAGATGACAGCGTCCATTGTGGTGCTGACCACAGAGCAAAGGTGGCTGAGGATGAGCCTCTCCATGGTCTTCATCAGATGGGAGGTCAAGGCTACTGGTCTGTAGTGGTTTGGCTCCTTATGGTGCACTGTCTTAGGAACCGGAACCACACAGGAGGTCTTCCACAAGACAGGGACCGTCATCAGACTCAGGCTCAGGTTAAAGATGTAAGTGACTATCTCAGAGTTGGTCAGCACAGTCCCTAAGCAGTCCAGGGCTGATGCCGTCTGGACCTGCGACTTTCCTGGTCTTAAGCCGCCTCAGTTCTCGCCTCACCTGATCTGAAGTTTAGGGAGAGGGGGGTGGAGGTGGGGGGCAGAGCTGGGCTGGTTATGGAGGCGGGTGGTGTGAAGTGGTGAGAGTGCGTGGGGGTGGGTGTACCCGCTGGACTGGAGATGTGTGAAGTGGGGGGAGGAGGGCTGGAATCAAACCTGTTAAAGAACAGGTTTAACTCATTGGCTAAGCCCTGGTCTTCATCAGCTGTCCCCGTGCCTGCTATCTGTCCGTGGCCAGTGATGGTCTTCAGACCTCTCCACATGTCTCGAACGTTGTTCTGCTGCAACTGCTCCTCCAGATTCCTCCTGTAGGTGTTCTTGGCCTATCTGATCTTATATTTGAGTTTGTGCTTAACTCTCCTCTGCTTCTCTCTGTCCCCTGAAATAGAAGCCCTCCTCTTCTCCTTCAGTAGGGCCTTGAGCTCAGGGGTCACCCAGGTCGGGTCGGTACCGTGTTCTCCACACAGAAGTTGATGTAGTCTGTGATGCAGTGGGTCAGGCTGTCGAAGTCATCTCCAAGAGAGCTGCAGAGTGTCTCCCAGTCCGTGGTCTGGAAACAGTCTCTCAGTCTCTCACTGGCCTCGTCAGTCCACACTTTCACATTCTTCTTTATGTGGAGGTTCTCTTCTTACCTTGGATGTATATTCGGGGAGCAGATGCACCAGATTGTGATCAGAATGGACCAGTGGGGGGAGGGGGTTGAAGGTGTATGCATCCGTAACATTTGCATACAAATGGTCCAGCGTCTTGTTTTCCCCGGTGCGGCACTTCATGTATTGGGTGAAAGTGGGGAGAATGGAGGAGATTGAGGCGTGATTGAAGTCCCCGCTGATGAGAAGCAGCGCCTGCGTGTGTCGGGACTGCATGCGTGTCACCGCTCCGTGCAGTCGCTCACACACCGCCGCTGCATCGGCCGATGGAGGGATATACACGTTAAACAGAATAACATGAGAGAACTCCCTCGGGATGTAATACGGCCGAATGCTCAAAGTGAGAAACTCGATGTCCCTGGTGCAAAGTTGTTCAAAATACTAGAGCAAAATACTTTATAACACTTTTTTAATGGATATAGTTATTTAGTCAGATAAATCTAAATCAGGCATCAAGACCTGCAGTGTAAATGTAGCCAAGATTGCCCCAGAGTCATTTCCCAACTCATGCCAAGTGTTCATTGTACAAGCAGATCCACTGTGCCCCTAAAACCAACAGACTAGTTACTAAAGAAGATATAAGAACGCCTTTTGTGACAAGATCTTTTCAGTGTTCTGGATAAACTGTCCCTGTAGACATCATTTTGTAACCATGAGAAACACCAGAAATCCAGCTACTGAAACTGTAGAAACTCAACTGAATTACATCAATGCTAGTGAAATGTAACTGCTCTCTAACTACTGCTGAACACTTTAGATGGTATGGTACTGTATGCTCAAAAAATCCTTTAGATGACACTGTAAAAGGGGGTTTCTGCTATAGCTTGGCACTTTAAGTATGAGAAACCATAGACCTGGAAATTTCACCAAAACAGGTTTGAGATTTTTTAAGATTATTTTTTTTTTAAAAGTCCTTTTTTGCAAATATAGAAGCAGTCAATGAAGATGTCCAAAACTTTGGTGGTTTTGTGATTACCATTAGTTTATGTCAGGCTTTGTTCCAATTGCTTGACAGTGACATGACAGAGAGACATAAAGCCTAATCAATTTAGTCTGTAATCAGATCCCACATACCATACAGCTACTGAAATCACATCAGCCCCACATCAGTATTAGTTTATCGTTATTGGGTAAAGGGGAACCTGGGACACTGTCAAAACCTTTTGCATATATGTTTGTTCATTTTTAAAAAATTTTTTTTTTACAACAATTCATCTGTATCCAACCGACAGTGTTCTCCTCCCTCAAAGCTTGAGATAAAAATGACCAGTGCATCAATTAATTAAAAGATGCTCTCTAAATGAATGCATTTGAGCCTGCGTTAACCTCACAGTCACAATTAGCTGAGAGAAAATTTACATATGTATTTACTGCAGAAAGCACTGTGCTTGCACTGATTGACTCAAGAAATAAAAGGAAATGATAAATAATTAAAAGAAATTTACACATTATCATAAGTTACAAGTTAAATTAAACACAGTGCATAAACATACTAACTTAATTTGAGCACAATCAGAAATTTAGCTTCCTCAGATAACCTCTCCATACATAAAATACATATATATCATTTATTAAGATTTATTCTGTTTCTTAAATTAAAAAAAATAAAAAATCCATTTCTTAAATAAAAAAAATAATCCTATGTCAATCCTACGACAGAGATTGTTATATTAGATGCTGCTTGCGCTTTTATATAGCATGTTTGTATATAGTCAGTCAGGTGATATACTGTCAGGTGATGAGTTAGAAATCAGTGATGTTGATACAATGATAAAAGTTAAAACAACTATAATAGAAATATATTATAGTTCAATGGACGTAAGCAACATGAATCATTATTCGCAGGTTTTAGCGCACGCTTTGAACTGTAAACAGGAAATCAGGATCCCTGGAAACCGTTTAGAGAATCTAAGCAAACACTGCCACTGTTTCATTTAAAATAAAGCTGCCACTGGAACAGAGCGGCAAGAAAGTCACACACTTGGAAAAATCATGGCAGGAAAACTCTGGGAAAATGTGTCTCAAAGAACATTTCAGCAGGAAATCAGAGAAAATATGACAGCTGTGTTTTTACTAAGAAATAACATCACATCCTGCCTATCTTACTGAACTCAGCTCTGACTCAAACAAGAGCAGGCTGTTTGTTCCTGCCACAACAGAAAACACCATGCTAAACCTTTTTTGGAGGAAAGTTTGGTAAAAATGTGTAAGAAGAAGATATGCCAATATAAACATGAACCACATAATTCATTCAAAGTAAAATACATCATAGGCAAGTATATTATCACCTCAAAATAATTATTCCTTCTGTTATCTTTATTTGCTACATATGATAAAAACCATTTTGGATACGTAAAAAATGTTTTATTCGATATTATATTTTATTTTACCGTCGTGCTTATACCAGTCATTGTATTATTTTATCTTAGAGCTAAAAAAAGACAGTGTGGAAAAACATTCGATTGCTAAATACTTCTACTTCACAGACTGATTATGCTTACAGGGCATCAGCAGGAGGCACTGCGATTTCGCATTATGAATTGTTACGAGACAGAACACTTATTTGTGAGATGATCCATGTGTCCCCTCACAGCCTGTTCCTCTTCCACTTCGTATTTTCTTAGTTTCTTGCTTAAACAAGCACTTTGTGTTTCCCAGCAGTGAAAAACTGTTGTCAAAAACAACATCGTGACCATATTTAAACCATGTGTTCATAATCATCAAAATCATCCCTCACTGACCAGTACTAAAACAGCGCCACAAACTCCATAGCACAGAGGTGGGGAAAATAGAATATTTAACATCAGTGCCAACTAACATTACACTCAAAGACTTTAGTCAAGCTTTGCAGCTTATTTTGTATGCTGGTAGCTACAATGACACTTCCATGCTAGGGCTTATGATAAGGAAATAAAAAGAAGCTGTATTGTTTATATCTGCAATCTCAATCACAAAGCTTGTGGCAAAGATTTTAAGGAAAACTAAGCTAATGCTCTACTCATTTGCTGCCGAACCAGCTTGCAGGGAATCCCCCAGCCTTCCACACGAACCACAGGACATTCTTCCACATACTGTATAAATTATTGGGCCTATTTACAATTGGACACTTCATGTGTTTTTTATGATTTGTGTAGCTTTTTGATCAGTCAAAACAGTTGCATTTACACTCGGCCACATAATCGGGTCTCAGTGAAACGAATACGAATTTGATCTTCTATTTCTGTGAAAAATGCAAATACATATTTCCTCTGACCTGAAATGGTCATGAGTGCTTTATCTGTGTACGTCACCATGTTTGCATTTGCCTCTGCTGTGTTTGAGCAAGTCGAATGCATTTGTCCTGTTTTATCTGAAATGCGTCCCAGACCACCTCCTGTGGTGGTTTATATTTATGACCTAAGCGCTGCTTCACAGTCTGCACATACAGAATATAGTGAGTTATGGATTATTTATAAAGAGATGCACTAACAGTTCTTGGTAGCAGGGAGTATCCTCAAAAAGTATAGTGGCTAAGAAATACGTAAATGAATAAAAATGTGGATATTGGAGTATATAATGTGAATTACGGCTGCAGGATATTAGAAAAAGAAATTTCATTGCGATATTTTGTTTTTTTGTGATATATATTGTGATACTATAACCTTTTACCAGGTGGCTTGAATAGCTCTATTTGTAAAGAATTCATTATTTTAAAATGATTGGGGCAAAATATAATACACAAATTCTAAGCATAGATGTAAATACAATAGAACAAAGATACAAATGAAATAAACAGTGCTTTATGTTTTTTCTGAGATTTAGATACAGAAATAATCAAAATCACACTGCATATTCTTTACCGTATAAATTAAATACAATTAATTTTTGTTAAAGCTACAAAAGTTATTGTTTCTTGCATCTAAATGCTTTAATTTGGTCTGAAATATTTACACAGTAATTAAAAAATGAATAAACAAATGTTAAACTTCCACTTGATTATTCAACATTGCAATTAATCTAAAAATCCGCATGCGTTGTGAACTGTGGTGCTATAATATATAAGTAAACTATAATCTTTACTTGGCACTGCATATCCGACGATGTAAGTATTGCAGATGCACACATTGCGATGCAGATGCTGTATTTATATATTGTGTAGCCTTAATGTAAATCAAGTAAATGATTAAAAACATTTTATGTCATTTAGAAAGTTCAGTGTGATTAGGGATATTAGCATGGTATTTGCAAATAATATATATAAAAAAATTAACATTTAAAAAAAATTGTTTGTTTTCCTACAGTATATTTTAATAAAATATACCATTAGTAATAAAAGTATGTCTTAAGTTAAATACCTGTTCAAGCTGCATTAATAACTTAAAAGTGACTTTTAAACTCGGTAAAACATGCAAAATGAATTAATTTGCAATAACTCTGTCCTGTCTTTGTGTATTCAGGAAAAAACAGGCATAAAACAAGCCAAATGCACAGAAAAACAAGTTATGGTATTTTGATGGTTTGAATGACTATCCTTCGCGGTCCATCAATAAATCAGTCTTAGTTTTAAACCCCCAATACATGCCATTTCTATTTAAAGTGTGCTTGTACAAACATGTCCAAAGAGGACGACTAAGCGCTGAATATTGAGAGAAATGTTGGAAAGACTGGGAGTAAACTTCAAACAGTTATTAAACTTGAATTAAATATGAATTAATTCGGGACGGTGATGCACTCAGGAAAAACACTATATAAATAAATAGAACATGTAGACATGGCAATCCCCTCTCCTGACCTCTATATCCTTCTTCATACTGACGGTAAGTCAGCTGTGCTCTGTGACACTTTCCATTAAAAACAGATGTAAAAGCGGTCATCGCTAATTATCCGAGCTCACTTCGAAGGCTGCTAAGTTGTCTCCGTTCACTTAAATAAGAGACAACAGTGTAAAGTCAAAACTGCCTAGGGTGACATGCATGCAAAGCAGATTTGATGAAGAAATGCTGTGTTAGCGCAGTATATAAAGAGGAAATTCAGCAGTAATGGGGTGGCTTCTTGTGTGTGATTTTTAACAATGAGCTAAACAAAAAGATGAAGAAAACAAAACCAGTGGGTGTGCAATTAAAATACATTGTAAGGCACACGCATTCTGCTTGTCAGCCAAACGACTTGGGCTAACCCTCCTGTGAAATTATGCCTCATTATTACTACAATAGATTTGATTTCACCACATAGCTTGACACTTACTGGAGCCTCTAAACAAGCAGTGACTGGAAATCAGCAGTCATGCAGCAGCTTCCTGATGCATTTTAAATAAAGTTAGCCCAACAGGTGTGGCTGAAACAGTGGTCTAAAAAAGGATGATTCAAATCCATTGGAAAGAACAAAAGAAAAATAGGAAATGATAGAAAAAAAAAAAGAACTGAAAGAAAAAGGAAAGGAAAAAAAAATTCAAAAATCATATCACCATAGGTCAAGTAGTGAAACCACAGGTGTCTGTGTTCTAGATCTCTTCACAGCATCTTACATCACTCCCTTCCTGTAAGGCACACGTACTTGTGGTTTAGCTTTAGACTTAAAATAGATCTGTTTGCCCACCGTTTACTGACAGACCTTGTTTTTCTTTCTTTAAGAAGATTCTGAAGCGTCACACAGCCTAATGACACTTTTGATCCAAAAAATGCATATTAATATAAACAGATAAATCATTTTGAACCTGCAATTCACCATGACAGAATGACGTGAAATAAATGCACTTCATACTACTGGTATAAACTGTACTTCTTCATTTTGTGCGTTTTATTTACCCCGAACAAAAAAAAGTCAATCTCTGATATCATTTAAATATCATTGGCCCATGCAAAGATTAAGAATATTAATGAGAAACCAACTTCACAAACATCAAACGTTACACCACTTCATGCAATGGAATGCGTACACATCACCTAAAGTTTTCATTCAAATGTTCAAACTGTCAAATAGCCCAGAGGAAAATTCAAGAAGCGCCTCCTTCCACCTCTTACTGGAAGCCAGCACAGACTGCAGTTTGTCACGTTGATTACCAATGTATGGTGCCCTGACCATCAATAACGCTGAATGTGAACGACAGCTGTTCATCTTATTGAATAGATCTTACTTTTATTAAGAAAAAAAATCGATGGGATTTTTATTTAAACAGGAGGTATATCAAGAAAGGTGAGGCATAAACTCAAGGATGTGCTGACAAGGAAGTTCGATTGTTTATCACGTCACGGAAATAATAGGAGGAAAATTTAAGATTAAATTGTGTACTGGTCATGACTTCCCAGAAACATACTCATCAGGTCACATGACCGTCATCATAAGTGGTAGATCATTTATTACAATAAGTAAAATGCAATAATTATACTTTGGGCTGTTTCGATATACTTACGAAAACTAACTTTAAAAGAACTGAAAAAAAGAAAACCCTGTGCATTAAAAAAAAGCGAAAGTGAAGCTGAGCTCTACCTTGGGAAGTGGACGTCCCAGGTCTGCATAAAACTTAGTCCAAAACTGCATGAGCGACATGAGTCCAGTGCCACTCCGGGAACTCACTGCTGTTTACCTTGAGAAAGCAACACATCCGTCCATGTGCTGGAGAAAAACCCAGCACCGTTAGCACAGCTGTAGCATTCCCAAAGAATGAGCATAACAGGGAAACAGTAAATGACACAGAGAAAGAGACGGGGCCAACACAGCAATCCCACAGCAACGCACCAACAACTCCTCACTCTTACTCGCACACCCAGACATGCGCTCATTCAAAAGCATACACACACACACACACACACACACACACACACACACACACACACACACACACACACACACACACACGCACACACAGGTAGGAGCCAGGCTCACACTGGAGTGCTCTTTGGCCTTCCTACTGAGCCTGCTGCTCTTTTGCTAAAAGAGGAATGACAGGTATTTGCTCAGAATGTTCAGTCATATTGATTGTGGTTTAGTTCCTCAGTGTTGAAGGTGGCAGGGAGGGGAGGGGAGGGGAGGGGAAAGGAGAGGGGGAGGAGAGGAGGAGCTTTCAGGAAATGATGCTTTTGTTGGTAAGTGACTAGAGTTCCTGGCAGTCAAGCCCTCTTTACTGTACATGGTGTAACACAACCGCATTTCTAGTGTAAACAGCGCAGCGCGCAGGATCTCCGGAGCACTGTGGCAGCCGTGTGGCCTCTATTTAATGCTCACAGATCATCATTTAATGATTATTCTCTTTAGGCCAGCGGCTCTTTGGCAAGCACATTATTTCAGCCTCCATCTTTTTGTGTTGAGCCGCACGAGGAATAGCATGGTTTCATTCATCACTTATGAATGGGAAACGATCGAGATAATTAGTTTTACAGAGTCAAGCAGAGAGACAATTTTACAGCTGTTGTGGTGGACTGTGAAGTCTGAAACTGACTGTTTTCTGAAGGATGTATTATTGCAGGAATTAAATTATTCTTTCAAAATGCATCCAACACCCAAATTAAATTAAGAGAGAAGTTTACAAGTATCGACAGGATTTAGCAGAAATTTTGGCTCTAACACTAACACCATTATAGGCAGGGATACGATTTAATCAACGAAATAATAAATCATACAAATAGACAGCAGAATTTTAATTTTATTAACACGATAATAGTTTAAATCCTTTTTGCTCTAGTAACACCTATTTATTTATGTAGATATAGATGTATATATCTATATCTATCTACATATATGCAAATGAAAATGTCAACATTTACATTTTTTTAGTTAAAAAAAATTAGATTCAAAAGACATTGCAGGATGCCTTGATCTCCTTATCAGTTTGGATGTCTCTGGCCGAGGTCCGCTGATCAATGCCTACTGGAAGAGGCTGCTCATGGCAATAAGAAGCCCCGGGACTGTTATGACTGTTAGTCTGAGAGACAGAGCGGCGTCGTGAGTAGGGTCATAGTTGGGAATCCGAATGAACGAGTAGTCATCCGGTACTAATAGGATATCAGAAAGGATGATTCAACCTCTGCAGCCCTGCGTTACATTCAGTTAAGTTCTCTCTTGTGTTGGAGGCGAACGGAAAAAAAAAAGACAGTCATGTTTATTTTGCATGCTGTTTTTCATGATTATATATATTATTATAATATATAAATATATATATTTCCAAGATAAGCTCATTGGGGTTGCTCTGACTGGAAAAAGGAGAAAGCCATGTGGACAGACTGAGAGAGATAATTAAAAAACACTAAATCTGGGTCAGTACTGCCCAGTTGACAGTAAACAGCTTTAGTTTTTTTAGTATAATATCCTGCAGTATTTGACCAAAGGTAAAACTTGCCTTCATACTACAGCTACCATATATATATATATATGGTAGCTGCACAAAAATGCACACACATGCTCAAAAACTTTGAAAAAAGCATGGAGATGCATCAATATATGTATGTGTATGTGTGTGTATATATATATATATATATATATATATATATATATATATATATACACATATATTGATGCATCTCCATGCTTTTTCAAAGTTTTTTGAGCATGTGTGTGTGTGTGTGTGTGTACATGTATCGAGGCCTCTTTTTTCTGTGGTTGCATTGTGGTTTCATGTTCTCATTGCTCTCTGGTTCAGGTAGGTTGTACTATGACTCCCGCTCAGTTAGCTTCTACTCATTAAATCTATGTTTTCCACAATGTATCTTGAACAGAAGCGTGAAGCTGTAAAATAGTGGAGCTAAGTTTAGCATCATTTACATTTACGGCATTTGCCAGACACCCTTATCCAAAGCGACCTACATTAATCTCTTTTATACAGCTAGGCAATTGGGGTCAAAGGCCTTGTTTAGAGGCCCAGCAGTGGCAGCTTGGGAATTGAACCCCAATCTTCCAGGTATCAGTCACTATTTCCCCCAGGAAAGCATCAGGATGTAGATACAAATTTGTGCTAATAAAAGCTTAATACTGTTCTATCAATATAAGCGCATGCTTATCCACTGCACACATGCTCTCACCTTTCAACAAGGAAACTGTAAAAGAAATGACACGTGCAGTAAAGTGTTGCCTTGCATACCAACACCAAACATTTTTACATTCTCCAGGTTGGAAATAACACTTCTGAGGCTTAACACAGTAGCAGCACCTACAGTAAGATCTTGGTCCACCTTTTTGAGGTCTATGATTAAAGAGGGGGTCTTTACATAACAACAATTTTGTGTCTTTAGACAATTTTGTGCAGTTTCAAGTGAATGTTTCGGTCACCATCATGTTAAAAGCTGCATCCGTGCCACACATGGATGATCATACAAGAGACAATTGGATATTCCTAAAACGATAATTATACTTAAGAGTGTGTATGACCAAAAAAGTATACTTTTTATCTCATCTGACCACAACACATAATGTTAATTGTAGTTCTTACAGTCTTGGTGAGGATGAACACTGGGTTAATTGACCTTCTCTCAGCTCCCACTTCCCAACAAATAAAAGGCAATAGAAATATTTCCAGTACAATGAGCCTAATCGCAGCAGGTAATTAATTAGTTATAACTGGCTGCAGAAACAGAGCAGTGTTTGTACATCCTCTAAACTCCACAATATGAGGAACTTCTACTGTATTATCACAAACGGACAACACACTAATCACTGGTGTTCTTTTTATAAAAGGTCTGCACCGTGTGTGTATGTGTACTAGTGAGAGAGAAAGAGAGATAGATAGAGAGAAAAATAACAGGATAGTGTAATCTTTTCTTCTGGTCAACATGGTCAGGATTAGTCAGAAGACATTTCAAGTCTTATGTAGTCAGAGATAAGAAAAAGTGAAGCATAGACTGACGTGGTCTTTACCACCACAACAAACGTACCAGGGAACAAAGGTCATGCATTTATAGGTCACACACGCACATACGATTACACATGTAGATCTGAAGATGTGAATAACATTGCTTTCTTTATTGTTCACTACTTGGTAGCAACCAGACTTGGTCTTAATAGAGGTTTACACTATGGCCGGGTAACTAAACTTCACTATTTAATTTTTTTCAGTTCATGTTTTTAGAATAGTTGTATGGTGTCAAAGGACACGCAGGAAAAGAATATATGATATGATGCTTTTAGTCAGAGAATAAAAAATTCATTGTTGAATAGAAACAACAGAATTTTTTTTTAACATTTCGCCCTAAATCAACTTGAGAGAGCAGCTTATTAAATCCTTCTGTATAGCAAAAAAGCGCAAGGTTACTGTCATGTTTATAAACTGAACAGAATTAATCTAATCCACTCTGACACTACAAAATATGGGTGTAAAGCAATAACAACATTTGTATTTGTTTGGTGCGCCAAATATCAGTATCTGGATCACTTACTGGGAGCGGCCCAAAACCAGAATTTTTAGTTCCTAAGCACTGGTAGAAAAAACGCAGAAGTTAAAAAGTCACTCCAAAAATAGGTCACTCCATAATGACTCGGAAACAAACTAGCAGCTTCCCTAAACAGGTAGAAAGGATACAAACACTCCTGGTTTACACAATGTCACAGGCTTAATATATTACTGCTTACTTACACCAGCTTAAAAAGAGAAGCTTTTTCAACTTTTCATCCCAATAAAACAATAAACAAACATTTTTAAAAAATTTAAAATACATAAAAAAAAAGAAACGCCTCTGTTTACCGCTAGCCACTTCCTTGTTTTTTTAATACAGATTTTAAATTCTGGTTAAAGGTTGGACCTTATGGGTGCTAGGTTTGCAAATGAATAGATACTTTTTACCAAACGTGGCCAAGAAATAGAATCTTGCCTCATTGTTCCGTTACCAAGCAAACGGGTCATCCTTGGCATTAGTATCCTCCTCTTACAAACGGTAACTCCTTTATTACTTTATTTCCCCCAAGTACCTGTCTGAGTTTGCCAGACAACAACTACACGGGCATAGTTATTTGCGAATTAAATTAGTCTTATAGTCTAAATAAAAAATTTTACAGCTAAAGCATGTAGGCTATAAATACCAGGTTCAATTGCACCTGGTAATATTAGTGCATTTAATACAAATTAATTTAATATAATCAACTTACTACAAAACTTTATATTTTATGCTTGTTATAGAGTGTGTGATGTTGCCGTTACATACACTACTGCGATCGTGCGGTGGTCATGGCGACCATAACAACCCTACTGAAAAATCTTTCGGTCAGTAGCTCAACACGCTAACCACTGAGCTTTCTCTTTCTTATCAGGATTGTATGCTGGCTTGGGATATAACAAACAGACTGCTGTCTTAATTTAAACTCTGGATCACACTGCACGATTTTAGTTCTAATTTTCACATTATTAAAAAAATCGCAGAGGGATGCCTGAAATCGAAGGCAAATCGTTGCTCGTTCTGTGAGTGACAATCACACAGAGTAAACAATCAAAGACATGCTATGAAAAACAAAACATAACAGAAAGCAGTGAAATATTTGGCATTCTGAATAACTGGACCTGTCTGCGTTTTCAATCTCGCTGTGTAAATGAGTTCTGATTAAAAAATATCTGAAAAAATATCCTACAGCCAATGAGAGAGAGAGCAAGACACGGGGCAGCGGGAAGTTCGGGGAGAAGTTAAATGCCACAATATCAGAAAGCATGGCTGTGCTTCCAAGAATTTACATCAGACAGAAACAAAGCTTTTGTATCGCAAACATCATGTGAAAGTACATGCTTCACATATGCAATCCATAATATAAACTTTGTTCAATTTAAAAAAACAGTGAGACCAGCGAACAAAAGGCATCTTTAGCCAAAAGCTGAAAAACAGATGCAGAATTCGAATGCAGCATGTAAAATAAGGGCTAAATAAAAGTTACAACTAAAAGAAAAAGACAGGCAATTTATTATTCAAGTTTCATATTTCTGGCATGTATCAGAATGTGTAGCTTGAAGCGTGAAACAAAAATTGAAATCGGTGATGACTTTATCATTTATTTAGTCATAAGAAGCCAGTATATATACACTGACTGCTTGAATAGAATATAAATAAAACAAACACACAAGTCGAACCATTTTAAACTGCAGTCATTAGTCACTGTACAAGCATTCTAAAGTTAGGACACTTTTCCTAAGTTCTTTAATCTGCACTTGGTATAAAACAGTTCATAGTGGCACAAAGTGATTATCAGACCTAATGGCAGTGACCAAATTAAGCCAGGACTAATTTACTTTCTGGGTTGATTGATATGGCAAACAAACAACCCCTTTTTTCCCCAAAGACCAAAGAGAAAGGAAAAGTTGAAAAGCTGAAAAGCTCGCTGTGCTGCAGTGTTTAATAGTCCGCTATCTCTGTGGTGCATGGACATTTTGTATACATAAGCGCTAAAACTCTAAAACCGTTGATAGATAAGTGCAAGAATAAATCTAAAATGTCTCCTGATGCTCAAAACTTTCACTCTACTCACTTGTTTTAGTAATTTAATCTTAAACCTTACGTAAGTACATAAAAACAATGCTTACCTGAAAGACGTCTTCAGCGTAAGAAAGACTTAACAAATCTAGATCAGGAAAAGTGGAATGGCTGAAAATATCCATGTGCATTTCTGGAGTGATGCTGAAACACTGTTGCCTATGATATAGAAAAGCAGTGGATTAAAAAAATTGCTGGAAGAATACAATTATTTCTGGTACATACATTTTTAATAAAACTATAACGTTACCTTTAAAAAAGCAACAATTATGTGCATTCAATTGGTTTTAAATGGACTTCTCTAATGTGGGGGAATAAACATTGTGATGTGAAAATACTGTAATGTAAACCTATTAAATTAGCCAACACACACGTCGTTATTAATTAAAATATTACAAAATATTTAAACTAACTCATGGAAATAAAGTGCGTACATTTTACTTCGCTGTAAAACATCTACAGCAGGCTTTTATGTAAAATTCTCGACTAACTTACTAATAAAATGTTACCATTTTGACATCCTCAGGTCTTATGAGCATGTAATATACTGTGTCTGACTAGAAAGTGACAACACATTTATAAGTACATTATTTTATTAGACTCTCTGTCACTTATAATTTACTCGTACTCGTCACACACTCATTGCCTTCTATTTATGGTACTTTATTGGTGGCCTTTCCCCCCCTATGTGCTTTAAAATAAACACAATTTATCTGTCTCTTTGTTTGTTGTTTTGTCTGTAGTACTAACGGTAATAAAAGCTAAAATAACCCGACCTCCCTTTGATCAAAAAACTTTGGCTGTGTTGTACACGGCAGAAATTTTAAATATATACTGAAACTGTTGAGCTAAAAAGGGATTATATACACAGAATATTTAAGGTGATCTTTAGAAATTAAGAATGCCATTTAAAGTAAAATGAAACGAGAAACTCGGTGCCTACCTTAGGGTTAGCCTGATAAAATCCAACATTTAAACTTCCTCATGCCCTCCTCAGTCCATGACTAAGTCTAGTGCCCTTCAGTGTGTGACGTACATTGGTTCCCTACCTACAGAGTCATGTTCACGTCATGTGACACTTTCAGTTCTTCTTTTTCAGCCACTCCTTAATAGGAAAGCACCACATTCTAAGGAGGTTAAGGACGTTTTATATACTATTGTTCTTTGTAAAGAAAACTTTTCTTAGTGTAAAAAAATGCCGAAGGCATTTAAATGTCTTAGACTACAAAGTTTTTTAATGAATAAAAACATAAACCACTACAGTGGGCTTAGTTTCTGTTTGACTACACACACACACGCACATGTACACACACAACTTGCTGATTAATTCATGAGAATATTTAAGAAAGATAAATATACAGAAACTGAAACTAAACGTCAGACAATAAATTACCTTACTATCATTTTTTTTTTTCATTTTATCGTTATTTCAGTAGAGTAAATACTGATTCTGATATTTGCTGATAGATTTCAGTTCAGTCCTACTATTACTACAACTCTAAAACACGTAGCTGTGTTAGTTTCTTTCTTATTTGGCTAATTTAAAACCATTGTTGATCTGATCAGTTTTTTATCACTTGCCTGAATCGTTTAAATAGTTAATCTACCAGTCACCTGTTTCTTAAAGACATCATGCACAGCTAACTCTGCAGTTTGTGGTTGCACTGCACATGCTGACATTCACAAAAGAACCTTTCTGTTATCATGCTATTTCTCCTGCTGTTAAAATGTGATAAGAATATTAGGTTTGAAAAAAATATTTAGCTATAAAAGTTGATAGTTATCAATTATTGGTAAAAAAAAGTTAAAAACTATAAATCAAATGATAAGTATTTAAATGTACTATAAATAACTTTAAATTTAGAATCTATAAAAATAATGAATACTTTCCAGTCCCTGTCATGGTTAATTTGTTGGTCATGCCTAATGTAAATGACAATAAAAAACCCCCCAGCAAAATTAATGTTTTTTAGTCATTTTAATTAACTGCTCCTTTAGCAGATGTTCCGTTTGTTTGTTTTATAAAAACACAAGTTAAATGTTGATTTGTTGGTCTTTCAGTTTACCTACTGCAGGACATTATCTTTAGTCAAGCAGAATTAACTGGACAATTAGACCCACTATACATCTGTACCCAGGTGATTTTAAGAGATTTGAGTGTTTATAGTAGATAAGCATGGCACATAAGGTAAAACACCCTCTGCTGATCAAACAGAGACACTGCAGGCCTGGCACACAGCCACCGATTTCCACAAATACAACACCAGCCTCCCGGCATAGCGCTGCATGTCTCTGAAAGTTTACTGGAATGTTTTGGCTGTGTAATGCCAGCGCCCATTTTCTGCCTGACCTAACATGACACACTTATCTCATACTTCGTCACAGTGACAGAGGAGGAGAAATAGCCTCGAGTTCATTAATAACACTCAAATATTTTGGGATGGAAAATTAAAATTGCAGTTGAACCTTTTATTAAAATTGTATGAACTTTTTAAACATGGACATTTTCCAAGAAATTAGTCACAGACTTAAGCTTTTATGATAGTAGGGTACAACAACCGCTGCGTACTTACAACGAGTGTACAACACAGATCCTCGTTCCAGTTTTACTCAGTTGCCTTTTACTTTAACGCTAATGTTCCTATTAAACTGAACATATATGCACATCACACAATCAATTGTTTTCCCCAGAATTTAAATTTGAACATTTTTTTCTATATTTCCAGCAGAGCATGTGGGCAGACAGGATGTAGCATTCAGAAAGACGCTATTTGTTATTCATTCTAAAACTGAAATTTGCGTGATGATCGAAGTTACACGCACATAAACCAGAGCGAACTGCATCCTTGACTATTTCTGACACTGAATCATTTGTGCTGAACAGTTTCAAATGAAAACACAGCACAGATGGAACACGCTCGTTTCACGTACTAGATGTTGCTACTGTTTCCCAGGTACTGTTCACTGAGTCACATTATTGCATACATTAAAACTAGCAAGCCCTTTGGACTATTACAGAATTACAACACAGACATTCATAACCTTTATAAAGCAGTCATCAATGTGTTTTTTTTTTTTATGATAAACAAAATGCACGACTGTAAATACGGTGAAGTTTGTATAGATCTGTGTAACATTTAAAGGAGCCTTTAGTGTCAGTGTTTGGGAAAAAAAAGTTCTGCAATACCAAGATTAAATGCCACAATCAACGATGTGGCATTTGATGACTAGATGACTAGTCATCAAATGCCACAATTAGACTAGATACTTACTGACTTCTAGACTGTGCAGACCAATGCAGGTTGAAAGGCGTTTGTGAGAAACTCCATGGTGTGCAACGTGGACTCTGAAAAGGAATTCATGCTTTTTAAAGGAAGGAAGTTTGAATGAACATTGTAAAAATGCACAGGTCAGGAAAAACAACGGCATGCACCGCTTCTCTAAATTTCATAATTTATTATTTAAAAAATATATATTATGTGTTATAAAACACGTGGTGACTGCTTGCCTACTGAGACCACTTGCATACAGGACAAATATCAATATAAAAATCTAAAAGAATGAATTATTAGTGAATGCAAAAACTAAATAAACGAGAAATGCATAAAAACTAACTAAAAAATATTTATTGCATGAAATGAAATAATTGCAGATCAATCAATTACTATAACTGTTATAATTGGCGATTAATCAAAATAAGAGTTTGATGCAGCTCTTTTGTCCATGGGTTAATTAAAGGGTTTGCAACCGATTTAATTTAAAAGTCTGAGGCATGAGAGTACATTTAGTGTATGTATGCAATTTTGGGAAATTTTTGAATGGGTGTTATAGAATGCTGTATAGGTAGGTGCCATTCAAAGCACAGTGTATTATTGCAGCATATTATTGATAAATACTAAGCCGTCCAACCCGTCTTACAGCAATGCAAAATTTCCAGAAGAGAGAAACGGACAGTGTAACCAGCATGCAAACCCTGTATGATGTTACCTCTATAGCAGACGAGGCCAGGCCCAACATTCCAGTATCCAGCTGAGTTCCCTCTGTAGGAGAACAGTTCTGCCCTTCCATGGCAGAGGGAGCAGAGGGAAAAAAAAGCATCAGGTCAAAGTCAGGAATATTCTGACTGACCTTTCTGTCGTCTTTCGGGCATGGCCTAGAAATAAAGAGGAAAAAAATGATCAGACCAAAAGGAAATATAAGAATGCTGATAAAATTTTGGATGTGATTTTTGCACGTGGCACTGTACGTATATATTTTATTTTATTTATATATAATTGCAAAAAGGCTCACATGGACACTGGATGGACACTAGCCTATTACAAAACTGTAATTATGCATTTATTCAGTAAACAAATACCATTATAGTCAACAAATACACACAGACGAGCTGCCCTTAACATTTAAAGTGCAGTAAATATCAAATTTACCTTATTATTTGTAGCATGTATTTCAATGGAAATCATATAACTGACTTAGGCAACCCATTAAGAGTAAACACATCATATGAGTTACCACCATATCTCCTGCACCTACTTAATGTCAGTGTAAAGAAAATGATAATAAACTGTAATGAGATGTATTTGATGGGTGAAATTAGTATGAAAATCAAAATTTCTAAAAGTTCACATTAGACAAGTTTTAACATTAAAATATGCTTTAACAAACTGAAAAAAAAAAGTTTTCATTATTATTATTAAAAATAAATAAATAAAGTATTTAAGATAAACAGTGAGATATTTGATCGTGTATAGTAACAATGTGCAATACAGTCTTGTGTCAGCATTTTATGTGTATATGAGTAGACTTTGTCTAATTGTTTATTCCCTGTAATGAGCTATGGGTGCATGTTACTGATAAGACATTGTATAACTTTCTACTTAAGAACAGCTCGCTCCCAGGGTAACAGTGATGTGTTCCAGTCCCTGTGGTCATTTTAAGGTTAAGTGCGTTAGGAGTAGTCAGAGAAATGGAATAAATAAACATCCTATAGAGCAAAGCAGTAACTAAATCAACCAAGTGAAATGTTTTTTTTGTGACGCATTTCCATTTAATAATCACAAGCCTAAACACAAACCCTCCAAGCCTTCGTTAAGCCTTTATCAAACTACAGATGCTCCTGAGGGCGCAATCGTGTTTCTGCTTGCATTTTTTGAAATGCTGGCACAGTTACCACATCACACTAACTAGGTGTCTATCTTGCAGCACGATCAATATGCTAGTGATCTTTACTGTAGAATGTCCTCTTCCTGTAAAGCATCATTATCATTTCAAGAAAACCCATTGAGCAAATACAGTAAGAAGCAGAATTATGGCCACCCGTGACAAAGATACAGTAAACATCTATATATTGAAACTGAGGCAGCTTCATAAAATATTAAGGTAAACAACTTAATGCAACAGAAGCATTTATAACACCATCATTCAATTTTGTCACAGTGATTTTGTCCATATGTAGCAGACTAATCTGCACTTATAATTCGATTGGTTTTGGTACTCTATGCCTTGATCCCGTTGATCTGAGAGTAGTTGAAAAGTGTTTAAAAATCTTCAACAGAAACACAAGGTCCCTTAGCTGTTCCTGTTATTACTCAAAAGATTCTCCATACCAGCTCGTATCCCACATCAGCACACTTTAAAGTGGTACATCTAAAGAACCACTGCAAATTACCAGAACAACTTCAGCGGCATGCGTAATAACAGAAAAGCCTTTTCCTCTATGATGGAAACCTTCCCACCACATAAGAAAACCTGTGTACCTCATGTAACATCAAATAATTATGTGATAGTGTAAGTTTGTTTAAAAAAAATGAGATTGGCAAAAGTGTTGTCCCATTTAAAAACACACTAAAACCTAAGCGAGTTATAAGTAGAGGGAGAAAAACTATGTACACTTATACATCTACTGAAAAATATTAGCAACAAATCTGCTGCATACAATTTAAGATAGTCATACGTTAAAAATTAAATAATAAAAACACTTTATTATAATATCATCATTGATACCCTAACCCTGTTGATTATATTGTCCCCTCTAAGGATTCCCTAACTATGATCGATATTGCTGTTTCGCCAGGACACAAAGTAGACGACTTTAGACAACTGATTTAAATATTCAGGGGAGTATTCAAATCAGGGCAACTGGAGAAGTTCATCCCAGGTTATTTAGGAGGATGTAGAGTGTTTGGTGGCTCGGGGCTGATGTGTGGAGAAGATAAAGCCAGGAGGATTATTCTAGGACCTAAACACATTTGACACTATGAGTAACTGTGTCTAATGCTGTCTGTTATTTGTCTGCTTCAGTCTTAGAAGGGCAAAAACAGAGCAAGTTACTCCCTCACTAAAAAACCTTTACAGCACTAGCACGTATACTGGTGTGAGTTACACACTTGTGGTTTTACAAATAAGAACAACATGTTTCTACAGATTAAAGATGAAGGCTTAAAGTTTTAAAAGCACATGCTTTGTCCTCTTCTGAAATTAAAGCATGGGGGTTTCCGAACTGTTTTACTTATTTTCCACTCTAGACTTCAGCCCCAGACTAATATTTTGTTTTGTGAGTGGTGGGAGCAGCAGCAGCAGGACCTGGAAGTCATCCAGAATGACTTTGGAAATCGTCTTTGCCTTTGCAGATCACACAGCAGTGACACCGGCACTTTTTCGTGGAAAGAGAGCAGCTCTAGTGTTTGCTCAGTAAAAAGCATTTGAAATGTGTGTTCTTTGTGCTTTCACACACTTACTAGTTTAGTTATTGGAGGTTCAATTTAACCAGGATTGGTGCAAGGATAATGATAGATATTTGATGTAAAACGATACATAAAAAAAAGCATGAATCCGACTGGTATCTCTTTTTTTTTTATCTATTTCTTAACACATTAACCACCTGCTCATTTGTAATAATGTTTTTATATAGTATTTGCTTATGTTTCAGTAATTTCTTTTTCTACTCGAAACACTGCTAAAAATATAACAATTCTAGGCCGCATTTAGAAAACGTGAAATGTCAGCCAACCTGTTTCTGTAGCACCAACCTGTAATTATTTCACATTCTGCTTCTTTTTTTAACAAGGCTGTGCTTCCTTTGGAAGCTTTTAATCTCTGTTTATTATTGTCATTTGACACTTCAGTCTGTCTGGGTGGGTATATTCTTGAGTCTATTATCAAGTCTGCAGCAGCCAATTCGATGCTGGTGAGTCAGCGTGGATCTTCTTTGTGAAATAGGATGGAGCTGCCCTGTATAATGATGCTAAAACATTTTAAAACTTGACTAAAAGTAAAAGAAGGTCAGCACATCAGAGGAGTGACCAGACTTATGCGTTTGGAAAACACAGCATTCCCGTCTGCTAAATTATTATAGTCTTTCCCTTTACAGCTCTTTGCACTTGTTTACCAACATGCTCGACCCACTAACAGCTTCCTCCTGACCACAGTGTGATGCTACGATTTGGTGCACAAAAACCAAGCATGCCTCGTTAGAGCCTGTAGTCCAGCTCCAGGCCACAAAGCCAGCGCTTGACACTGTGCCTCTACAAGCAGAGAATTATACACTGTAGCCACAATTGCATTTAAAATTGCAGCACACAGTGCCAAAAATGATTACTAGACATTCCAGGAAAAGGCTGTGTGAGTTTCAGCTGGAACAGTCCAAACCAACAAGATTGCAGAGAAACAGTAATAGGGTGAAGCTAACGTGTGGTAAAAATATAGCTGAGAATAAGAAGAATGATGAGGAACCCATTTGTCGTGAATGCAGCATAATAAAGACTTTTGTTTTGCTTGTGTTTCCAGAATTACAGGGGTGGCCTCTCCCAGTACTCATTTTCTCAAGCATCTATTAATGTGCATACAGTAATTATCTTGTCATGTGTTTAATTAAATTATGTTAGTAGCTGCTTTGTAACCCGTTAATATGATTGTCTGGGAAAAAAGAACCTGGGGCTGGGCAAGCATAACAGAGCTCCGCCCTAACTGCCTCGAAATGTACAATTTGTCCATCTAATATCTATTTTAAACATGATCTAAAACACTGGAGGTATCTTGTCCCACAGTGTTTAAATTGTTCAGCGAACCTCTAACCCAATCCAGAGACAGTAAACAACTAAACAGAATGAGGAAACAATGTAGGCAGTTCAAGGGAAATCTGGGGGTGGACTAAAGCTGTACTGAATCTCAGGCTTTAATTCTTTTAAGCTTAAACTGTGATAAGAAAGACAAAAAAGGAGATTTCTTCATATACACATAGACATTTTGCTTTACACTTGGTTTCCCATCCCCTTATTAAAGACAATGATCATATTATAAGTTTTGTTAATGTGTTTGAGGAATATTTTTTTCCTGAATATCTTCGTTCATCTTCGTTTTTATTGACGGTCAAATAAGCACACAACCAAATTCTGACTGTGAAAACTATAACCAAAGAAATCGCTATTTCCTCTGGGAGACAATATATGCATGACATTATCTGTCTCTTCCCGCTTAAACTAGCGAGTGTTGTTGTTTCAGATATCTAACATTTTGCATCATTCACAGAGACAAATATACATTAGGGTCAAATATATTTATATATCTATGTCCACATTTGTACTTTTATTTTAGTGGGCCCACAATGCAGTATATTATTTTTGTGTAAATTAATATAATAATTAAGTCTCTCAAGAAACACTAAACAGTTATTTCTGTGGTAGTCTGAGCCTGAGACGTCATCCCCACGGACTGCAGGCTGAATGGCTGATGCATATGGCACATTTAGCTGAAACACTTTAAGAGTTTAACAGGCCGCTGCAAACAACCCAAAGCTGTCTGATGGAAGAAGTAAGCTGTTTCATTTACGTCGGTGGCAATGATTGATTTTTGAGGCATTTGTGAATAAATGATTTACCGGTTGCATAACGGTCTACTATTGTGAGGACATTAACGCATCTCTAAACATGTCATTGGTTGCTTTTTCTGTCAGTCATATGTCCTCTTGGGCACGTTTTAGCCATTCAAATTGGACAAGTTTCCCAGAAATTCTGCCGTCAGTCTGAAAGTCTTACTGTGATAGCTAAGTGGTTATGGTGAGACTGAAAGATTGTGGGTTCAATTGAATTGAGGACCACCAAACTTCCACTACCGAGGCCCCTGAGCAAGGCCCCTGACCCTCAACATCTCAGTTGGATATATGAGATAAACATAAGTCGCTATGGATAAGGATAAATAATGGATAAATATATTTCATTTGAACCTTACGCTGGAAATATGTATCCAATCATAATACTGTCAAATCAACATAAAATTTTAAATTGACCGAGTGACAACATTTTGCAACGCTTTCACCGGATTAAAAAAAAAAAAAGGCAAAGCAAAATACTTAGTCGGTGGCGGGTTTTATTGGCAGGAATTTGTGCCCGTTCTCCAGCTCGGATAACCCAGGATTTTGTACACTGTTGCAGGTGCTCGAGAAAAGGAACAGTCTGCCTATACAGCGTTATTTAAGTGTTTTTCATAATTGGTATAATAATCTGATGTCTCGATGTTTTAATCAGAGCTTGTTTATCCTGAACACAACTTTGCCAAGTTAAAAAAAATTTTGAAACCAAATCATCTTTTTTAAGATCAATGATATTGTCATAGAAACTTCAATTTTGGTTAAAATGTAAAATGTTAGCAAAATAGCTCAAGCTCAGCCAGATTGGATGGGGAGCATCTGTGAACAGCAGTTTTTAAGTCTTGCCACAGAAGCTCAATGGGATTTAGTTCTGGACTTTGACTGGGTCATTTTAACACATGAGTATTCTTTGATCCAAACCATTTCACTGTAGCTCGGCCATATCTTGGTAGGTTTGCAGTTGTGGCATAATTTTTCCATTTTTGGATAAAGGATCGACTGGATTGAATGGAGTGCTACTTGAGATGTTCAAAGCTGGGGATATTTTTTATAACCTAACCTTGGTTTAGATTTCTCCACAATTTTATTCCTGTCTGTCTGTAAGTTCCTTTGTCTTCCTGACTAGTGTTCACTAACAAACCACTGAGGCCTTCACAGAACAGGTGTATTTATACTGACACTAAATTCTAATGGAAATTTAGGGGTATCAGAGTACAGGGGGCTGAATACAAATGCATGCCTCACTTTTCAGATTTTTAATTGCTGTATATCATTTTCGTTTCACTTCACAATTATGTGCTTCTTTTGTGTTGGTCTAGCACATAAAATCTCAATGAAATACATTTTGCAAAAATTGAAAAGTGTATATAAATTAATTCAATTTCTAAATTCACTTTTTATGTTCCATACTAATCTTGGTTGCACTAAAGCTATGCTGAGGCTGTCCTAATATCCAGTTTCCCTTGTGCATATTAAAATGTTACAGATCACCCATCACCTAGAAGCAAACTGACAGATGGCCATGGTCACTATTACACACTGCTATGACTTTCTTCATCCTTTCACTAATATAAAGGATTTATTACTGAGTGGTCTCGTGCAAAACGATTTAGAAGAACTCAAATGAGAATTTGTGATCTGATTTTTGACCTGCTGGCAGTTTCATCCCACTAAAGTCAACAATATCCTTCATCAGAAGGATAAGAAAAGTTTGCTCATGTAAATTTAAAATGGAAATTTATCTTTGCAGTTCCTTACATCACCGATGTGGTAGCTTCACCATCACCATTGGGGAGAAATTCTCTGCAATTATGATGCGGATAACTGAGAACAAATCCACTTTCAGTTCAACAAAATAAAAGCTGTCACTCTCATATCAAGTCGGCACTATTATAACATCTTTTAAAGAGGTTTTCTTAAAGAAGAGTTTTTTCTGTGACCTGAGCATTTCTGGTCCCTGTAAATAACCTGCCATAAACAGTGTACTCCAGCCAATACTACAGCTGCTGTGATCTGAATCAATAAGACAATAAAATCATTTGCTAACGTATAAACAAAACAAAGGGATTGAGACAATAAATAGTGTGCGGTTTAATGGATCGCCAGCACTTATATCGATAGAGATTAATGTTCAAGCTACAGATATAGACTTGAAAACTAATTAAAAAATAGATGAACAGGAGGGTGTGAAGATGCTCTCCCCTCCTCTCACACAGAGCTCTGGGCTTATAAGGCTTTTATTAAGTTACTTTTCATTTGCTCTGGATATGTAAATAATGAAAATGAAGAATGGAATCAAAATAAATTTATTTTAATCACACTATTTAACTATGTTTAAAGCCCTGATCCCTTAACCTATGAGCTTATCTGTAGATATATTTGGTCTATTTATTTGATTAGTTTAGCACTGTTCCAGAAGTTCTTATTTGTTCAATAATCACACTGTAACATCATATCAGCGATATCAACACCGGACATGCCAAACCATACAATTTGCAGAAAAATATCTGTTTAACAATAAAAGTGTCTGATGGTGATGACAAGGAAGAACAGAGGCGACTTTTACTGGAAGCACAGATAACTGATACAAATCAATAGGAGTGAGCTAACCGATGTGCTAAAAAAGTCAGCGTGGCTTCTGTGGGATCTAGTTCTACTAGAGGAGCAGAATATTATCCGGCCAATAATGTGTCCAAATGTTACTCAATAATAATTTATAAAACTGTTGTTTTACTAAAGAATTATCTTGTAACTTACCATCAAATCAGCAAATAGGATTAGGACAGTATATAAAGGTTGTCCCATAACTTTCCATACATAAAAAAAAACAAAAAAAAAAACATTTTTTTTTATGAAAACCATTTCCCCAGCTCTCAGCCCACTTGATTTTTATCTTTAGGAGCATTTAAAGCCCATGGTATATCAGGAAAAGATATAAAACATAAATTATCTCAAAGAACGTATCCCCAATGTCATTACAAGCATAACTCCAGCTGTGCTTATAGGTGTTCCTCAGCAGTGAAGGACACACATCAAAATGTGTTTTTTAAAACAATGGTAGTGATGTAGAGCACATTATATAAATAAATATGGTTTTCATAATTTATTTTTTAAAATTATTTCTATGTATGCAAACTTATGGGACACCTTTCATATTGTTAGCTTAGAATAAACTGCCAACCGTGATAGATATTTTTATTCTGTGTATACCGTAACGTAAATAAATAAATAAATAAATGAATATTAAATTCATTGTGCAAGGTACAGAGCCAGTGAAAATGCTTTTTTTCACATATCCCATCTTAGTAAGTTGGGGTCAGAGCGCAGGGTCAGCTATGATACAGTGCCCCTGGAGCAGGAAGGGTTAAGGGTTAAGGGTCTTGCTCAAGGACCCAACAGTGGTTGGCTTGCCGGTGGTGGGGCTTGAACCCAGATGTTTCTGGTCTTCAGATCAACAACTCAGCACCATTTGAGCCACCACACTGCCCCAACATAGCCAACTCATGTATATACATCAATTATTATTCATGTTATTATTTTTATTTTATACTTGTAAAATAAAAGTTCCTATTTCGTTTAGTATATTTATCAAAATTAAAAAAAAAAAAAAGGTGAAGTTCTTTTTATTTCTAAAGTATTTAAGTAATTTATTATATAAAGCCCTTTTTGTTACTTTTCTGGAATAACTACCTATTTAAATAACTGAATTGTGAAAATATATCATTACTGTGGCATAAAATTACTCGTTATAATTATACATGCTGAATGACAAGGTGGAAAATAAAACTGATGCAAATCCAAAAGTATTTAAATCCTCAAACTAATTTTGTTAATTCGGCTTTGTGTAGGAACTGTAAAAGACGTCTTCCCTAAAGGAATTTCCTGAAGGCTTTTAAATTATTAATATAACTGATTCCTGCTGGTTCTTGTTCAGGGCAGGTTAAACCTCAGGTGATGTTATTGGCCTGCTTTCTTGTGAAAGTTGTTTTACTGCTCTTGCAAAAGTTCCTTCACATTCACAGGAACTCTGTCACAGTTTCGGTGTAACTAAACTCAACTCGACTTCTACAGGTAGTTTTATGTCTTGGACCCTGTTGTGCAGCCGGGCTCCATGTGACAGATTTTACATAACAACAACTGTGTGCAAACAGGTGGAAAATAAATACTGAAAATGTGAATTTTTAAAAAAGTGCCTGCAAAAATTTTTTGGTAAAAAAAAACAAAAACAAAAAAAAGAAAACAACAACTGTAAATCCCAAATTTAGCTGTCAGGAATTTTTAGGTAAAAAACAACTCTGTGTGTTTTGGGGGCAGAGTAAGAACAATCCTAAATCCAGAAAATATGACTCACCTTAACATGGTCTCTCTCTCTCTCTCTCTCTCTCTCTCTCCCTCCACTCTCCTCTCTCTCTCTCTCTCTCTCTCTCTCTCTCTCTCTCTCTCTCACACACACACACACACACACACACACACACACACATGTATCACTTTTTATTTCACACTTTCACTTTTTGATCCAGTTGATCAAAACTAAACAATTAAAGTAAAACTATCTTTAAAACAAAACAAAAAAGAGGAGATCTAAATGATTAGTTATGATATCTATATGATTAATCATATACACATCATAACTAATCATATACACATCATAACTAATCATATACACATCATAACTAGTTATAATCATAACTAGTGTATCTATATAACTAGTTATAATGTGTATATAACTAGTTTATAATGTGTATATAACTAGTTTGGATGTGGTTATATGAATTAGTTATAATGTGTATATGATTAGTTATGGTATGTATATGATTAGTTTGGATGTGTATATGATTAGTTTGGATGTGTATATGTTAGATTAGTTATGTATGTATATGATTAGATTAGTTATGGTATGTATATGATTAGTTATGATGTGTATGTTATATGATTAGTTTGGTGTGTATATATGTGTTATATGTGTATGATTAGTATGATTATTAGTTATATGTTGTATGATGTGTATTTATGGTATTATAGTTATGAATTGTATGTATATGGATGTATTAGTTTTGGATGTGTGTTATTATGGTATGTATTATTAGTTATGGTATGTATATGATTAGTTATGATGGATGTTATGTGTTATATGATTAGTTATGGTATGTATATGATTAGTTATGGTATGTATGTTATGATTAGTTTATGTGGTATATGATTAGTTATGATTAGTATTGATATATGATTAGTTATGTGTATATGATTAGTTATGTATATGATTAGTTATGATGTTATATGTGTGTATATGATTAGTTATGATTAGTTATGGTATATGTTATGTTGTATATGGATTAGTTGTGTATATGATTAGTTATTATGGTTATGTGTTATATGATATATTGTTATGATTAGTGTATAGTGTATATGTTAGATAGTTATGGATGTGTATATGATTAGTTTATGATGTTATGTTATGATTAGTTATGTATGTGTATTGATGATGATTATGATGTATGTTATGTATGTAGATATGTGTTATATGATTAGTTATGATGTGTATGGTAGTATATGATTATGTTATGATGTGTATATGATTAGTTATGATTTAGTATGTATATGTATATGATGATTATGTTATGATGTTGTGTGTATATGATTATGTTATGATTAGTTATGAATTATTTTTGTATATGATTAGTTATTGTATATGATTAGTTTGGATGTGTGTATGATTAGATTAGTTATGGTATATGTTATGTATGATTAGTTATGATTAGTATTATGATTATATGGATTATGGATGTGTATATGATTAGTTATGGTATGTGTATATGATTAGTTTATGGGTATGATGTATGGTATATGATGATAGTTATGATGTGTATATGATTAGTTTGTTGTATGATGTGTGTTATATGATTATTTTGGATGTGTATATGATTAGTTATGATTAGTTATGTAGGTATATGATTAGTTATGGTGTGTATATGATTATATGTTATGGTATGTTATATGATTATTAGTTATTATGAGTTATATGTTATATGTTTGGATGTTATATGATTAGTATGGTTTATGTATATGTTATTTATGTGTATTAGATTAGTTTGGATGTTATGATGTGTATATCTAGATTATGTTATGGTATGTATATGATTAGTTATGATGTGTATATGATTATTTTGATGTGTATATATTATTTTGATTAGTTTATGGATGTGTATATGATTAGTTATGTGTGTGTATATGATTAGTTATGGTATGTGTATATGATTAGTTATGGTATGTATTAGTGTATGTATGGATATGATTATTTTGGATGTGTATATGATGTTATGTAGTTATGATGTGTATATGATTAGTTTTTTGGATGTGTATTATGATGTTGTAGTTATGGTATTAGTGTGTATATGTTATGGGATTAGTTATATGTGTATATGATTAGTTATGTATGGTATGTTATATGATTAGTTATGATGTGTATATGATTATTAGTTTATATGGATGTGTATATGATTAGTTATGTGTATGATTAGTTTTTATGGTGTGTATATGATTAGTTATGATGTGTGTATATGATAGTTATGTGTATGTTATTATGGTGTATTAGTTAGATGATGGTGTATATGATTAGTTATGGATGTGTATATGATTAGTATGGTATGTATTGATTAGTTATGATGTGTATATGATTAGTTTGTGATGGATGTGGATATATAATTAGTTATGGTGTGTATATGATTAGTTTGATGATATGTTATTATGATGTGTATATGATTAGTTTTGGATGTGTATGTATTATGATTAGTTATGGTGTGTATATGATTAGTTATGATGTGTATATGATTAGTTATGGTGTGTATATGATTAGTTATGATGTGTATATGATTAGTTATGATGTGTATATGATTAGTTATGGTGTGTATATGATTAGTTTGGATGTGTATATGATTAGTTATGATGTGTATATGATTAGTTATGATGTGTATATGATTAGTTTGGATGTGTATTATGATTAGTTTATGGTATGTATTTGGTATGATTAGTATGATGTGTATGATGATTGTGTAGTTTTTGGATGGTATATGATTAGTTATGGTATGTATATGATTAGTTATGATGTGTATATGATTAGTTATGGTGTGTATATGATTAGTTATGGTATGTATATGATTAGTTTGGATGTGTATATGATTAGTTATGGTTAGTGATTTATGGTGTGTATGGATGTGTATATGATTAGTTTGGATGTGTATATGATTAGTTTGGATGTGTTATATGATTAGTTATGATGTGTATATGATTAGTTATGATGCGCATATGATTAGTTATGATGTGTATATGATTAGTTATAACACCTGATAAAGTTCTGAGTAGTTTGTTTACAGTGCTGTTGATTTAAGCCTGGTTATGAAACGGTTTCATTTTACCTACAGTGAGTCAATAACCTGTTTTATTTTAATCGTGACCAAAGTTTTAATAATGTGATTTATAATATAAAAGTGTCACTTCAATAAACACATATTTGTTTAAAGTAAAAGTTAAAATGTTAAAAAAGGACATTTGTTAAGAGATTTCAGAAACTTTAGAGATTTAACGTAAAAATATTTGGAAAAACAAAAAAAAAACCCGAGCCTGTTTGTCAGTTAGTCGATTATAAGAAGTTAAGTTACCTTATGACAGTGACACGTTCCGGAAAACCTCATTTAAGAGCAAGCAGACGGAAAAGTAGCTCCTTTTTGTAAGAGTAAATATGAACGTACTTTCTTTTAGTTTAACTAACAAACACTCGACCATTTACAACACTTCCACCGCCGATAGAAGAGCTCGCGTCTCAGCTGACGGCCCTGTTTCTTCTCCACTCACATTTCATCACTCCCCGCCTCCACAGTTACTATTGGTCAGTATGCAAACTGAAGGCTTCAACTGACCAATCAGCGATCTATTCGTGAGTACGACGAGCTGAAAGAAATGGCCAGAACTCTCGCGGAGAAATACTTTTCTTCTTACCACCAACATGAAATATTGCGTCCAAACGGATAAAAGAAATCAAGTGACGACACATTAATTAATGTTGTAGGTTAGTAAAAAAAAGACATCATTTTGAGAGTTAACAGTTAATAGTTTGTTTTAAAAAAAACCGAGATATAGGGCGCCATCTGCAGGATTAATGGGCCGCTATTCTAAAAATAGTGAATAAAACAAAAGTAAATTCCGCGAAACGTTTGTATACAAACACGCAGCGTGTGAAAGGCTTTAAAATACACAACATTACACAAAAATATGATATGACTATTTATAACGTGTTCTTTACTGATTGAGAAAAGTCATCCCGTTTTGATAAATAGTTAATAACTAGTCATTGATATACTATTACTCATTCCTGTTTCAATTTTACCTGTAAGTTACACAGGACTGCAGCGGCTTGGTGTGGAACAGGGCAACAAGGCAGATTATTTGCTAAAAAATAAAAAATAAAATAAATCAATAATAATAAAAAATATTACTATAATTAATACTATTAAATATATATATATATAATTATCATTTTTAAAAAAATATATATATGTAATTATTTTTGTTTTTATTATTATTAAATTTTTTTTTGCAAAAATTATATATATTATATAAAGTTTTTACTTTAGTTACATACTTTATGTAAACGTTGGACGTCTAAATACAGGGAGTTTATCAGTGTTTTCATGAATCAAACTTCTTCTTTAATGTAAGAGCACATTTGGTGCATAGTTCTTATTTCACACATGTGGACCTTTAAACCGTTTCCCACTGTATAATTCTATTACTGTGTTTTGGGATCAGTCTGATTAGGAAAAGTGATTTATTTAGTCAGTGTGTTTTACTATATCAGACTGGCAGTGACAGGTGGTGTAGTTGGTACCTGGGCCTTCAATGGGGACTGATACACTTACTCTTAATACCACCACTACTCAAAACTCGACATAAAACTGCGTGGAATGGAATTACTGCGTAATTACTGCGTAAAACCAAGAAACCCCGTTAGGACAACTCTAAACCTCTACACTACACCCGCAACTGTACCACGTACATCATGTGGAGCAGTTCAAAATCAATATTTATCTTAATATTAATATAACATCACAAAAACAAAAACTCTTTCCCAGGCTGAGACAAGCTTTGGGGTTAACCGAACTCTCCTCAGGACGTCTAACTTTTCCGGAAAAATCCACCCTAAAAGCGTATTTTTAAGACCAACTCAATTTCTTCTCCTCTATCAGCCATTGTGGGCGTACAAATTCTAATTCACCTGTCAGAGGATCAACCAATCAGAGGACAGGTGCTGACGTCATTGTGGGCCAGCCTGCTGGCGCTGAGAGTCGATTTTAACAATCTGATTAATCTTTAATAATATTAACCATTTAGCAATCTGCCATTGCTAATATAGTTTAAGTTACACGGGCAGCACTACTGATTTTAAAGGCTTTTTAACATGGCGGCACATAAAAACTGAAAAATCCACATACACGTACTGGAAGCAGTGCAGGAAGAGAAACGCTATGAAAATAAAGAAAATAAAGTGTTGGGAATAAATTACTACAATTAAGGCCAGCAGAGAAAGACTTACTGACTCTGACTGCACACCACGGCAGACTGGAGTGCTGTCAGGGTTAAATGTTTTATTAACTTAATCTTTTTTGAGCACAAGACAGGAACTTTCCAAAGATAAAACATTTTGCATGGCCACTAGAGGACGCCAAGTACTCCTTAATCTCTAATGACAGCAAGATCAAAATAGTTTAGAAATATAACCTGGTTACCAAACGAAAGCAAGAAAATCTTACCCAAATCATTGTAAAAAGCTTTAATAACATCATATCATTTATCACTGTGTATAAACGAATTAATTTCTCACCAAAATCTTGTATTGATGATGGGACTATAAAGCTTTACTTGTATATCCCCAAGTTTCTCAGTGAAGGCCTGGACCCTATAGTGGCTGTGTGGAAATGATGTCGCCTGCCCGAATCCTCGCAATGTCACCTAGGAAGAGCCATCAGGAAAAAAAAAAAAATCTTTTGACATCAAAACCTGGTTATAATCCTGCTGGACCTTCACCTGACCATTTGCAGCAACCCCCGGATCATATTACTGCCACCACAGACCTATACAGTAGGTTAAGCTGCCTCTCCTCTTGCCCTGATATGTCCATCACCCTGAGATAGGATAAACCTAAACTCATCAGACCACATGACATGACCTGACACATGGAGACCAATCTTGATGCTTCCTAGCAAAGTCAATCATTTTTTTTGTATTAGTCTTACTGCTAAGTGTCTTTATCAAAGCTACACAGCTGACACAGCTGAGTTATCCTAGTATTAGACATGGGGACATGCTCTTACTTTTATTATTAAACATACCTTTAAGGTCTGCTGGGTTTCTTACCATCTAATTTAACCTAATAACAATCTAAATGCTAACCAATTAAATTAAGATTGAATTAATGCTCTGATGATTGATGCAGGCCAATAATTCAGATTTGCATTAGGCAAAAGTATAATTTATATATAACTTTAATGTGATTTAATTTTTATTGATAGTTCCAAATTATTCTTGTTTAATAATGCGAATATCATTTTTTAAACAAATTTTTGTTTTGCTATTACCACAACAAAGCCTGATGCATATACAAAGGACATAACATTTATTAGAAACACTGGTATAACGAACTTTTGTTTCAATGGCAAGTGTTGTCTCTGAAATGTAAGTGTGTGTAGAATCTTCAGGCAGGTGAATGTTCTGGGTTCTTCCTGATCTATTCCTTTACATGCTACAGTCTGCTACAGGGTGTCAAATTTATTGTAGGATTGTTTTTAGCTCAAATTGATAACGACTTGACTATTTTTTATTTCTGAATATCTCACCCACATGACAGGCTAGATTTATATATTAGTCTGGATTTTATATATCACATTTAAAAGGGACTTAAGACATGGTCATGCAGACTACATCTACATGAGTTTTCTGTTATAGTTTGTTTGCTGTTATTATCCCCCTCAAGAAACCAGATGAGATCTAATATAATAAATGCTCAAAAAAGTCATCTGTTACAGCACATAACGAAATGTTAATCCTTTTCAAGAATGGAGAAATCAATAATTCCTATCACAGCTGTTAGGTATCTCCGCTAATAGCATCTGTCCTGAGGATTACTGCAGAGTATCTCTAGGAGACTGAAAGAAACCAAACAGCAGAATCAGCTAGTATATCTCTGCATTTAACAGGTGTGTTCTTCCTGTTCTACCATGGATCAGGAAAAGCCCTCCATCACATGCCAGCCATACAGACAGTTTATCAGATCTGCTCTAGCAAACTGATTATTATCAACGTTTTACAGGCGTTTACAGAGGTGCAAATTTGTTGCACTTACATCATTCTTGTTTCTTACATTGCAGCTTACTGTCTCTAACCAATTTTTTATATAAGGGACGAAAAAAGTTCCTAAAATAGATTTAGACAAAATTTTAAATAAATTTAAAACAAGCAACACCTGGAAATGATATGAAAACAATGAACCAACAACGGGACAGGGGACGGACAAACAGAAAGCACATGGCTAGGAAAACAAAAGTTCTAGTATGCCACCAGTATCTTTTGGTTCTGTGGGGAACCCCCCCTTCATGTCTGTTAAAGTTAGTAGTATATATATATATTTTTCTATATTTTTTATTAGTAAATAATTCGTTAATTGTATACTGTACTGTTAGAAGCTAATTTTAAAAAGTTCATTTTTAAATTAGAAAGAAGAAACTTTTCAAACACTTTAATCGTAATATTGTACTGTAGCCTTTGATTTATTTACATTTACCGCATTTGCAGACGCTCTTATCCAGAACTGAGCAATTGGGGTTAAGGGCCTTGCTCAGGGGCCCAGCAGTGGTGGCTTGGTGGTGCTGGAAAATGTGTGGTTAATAAATATTATAATTATTATAATATTCTTTCACTTAGCAGCGCTTTGCTGACAGCTTGAACCAGTCTTTTTCTTTTTTACAGAACTGTGCCTAATAAAGGGGTTTTCAGCAGTGTTCTGTATAAACTCCCCACATGGTCGTGTCTGAGAATCCCAGTAGATCACTTATTCATATAATAACATATTTACATCCATGGGAAATTAACTGAAACTATATTTATATACTTTAAATATGATTTGGAGTAGCATTAAGATTAAGATAAACACTCCTTCACTAGGCTACCTGCAAGCTTTCATCACTTTCTATCACATAGAAACAGAGAAGCAGCAGTATCCAGAGATCTTCACTTATTTTAGCACACAGGAGGAACACTGATAGCTGCTTATTCTATTTTTTCCCCAGCTCTAGACCAAACACCCTCTGACAGTTGTCAATACTTTGGTTTTGTTTGGTTTGGGATTTCAGCTGGGTCAACAGGTTATCCAGAGTCCTTGCTCTGCCTCTTGTCCAGGCATGATGGTAAGCTATCGATTAGGCAGGAGCTGCACTGTAGGGAGTTGATAAGCTAATCTTTCCCTGAGTCCTGACCGGAGCCCTTCAGAGACTTCGAAAGAGGACACAGATCTGAGTGTTTGTTTGTTTGTGTATTTTAAGCTCTGAAGTGTCATTTTAATTAACCTAAGGTGACAAACTGCTACAGACTTCCATACCATCGCCAGAATAGAAGAACATACATGGCTAGTGCTTTTCTTTCACCGAATCCCCTCACTAATCAGAAGACAATAGACAATATATATGACTACTGTGATTGTAACAGAACGACTCGGATGACGGATGATGGTTGGTAAAATGAACACTGTTCATTTACAGTACAGCATGCAATGTGACATAGCTAAGAGCAATAGGAAGTAGGGTCTGTAACAGAAGAGAGAGTGGAAAAATAGAAAATATTGTCCTGATACGTTGTGGATAAAAATGTAGAATGTAGTAGGAATGCTGTGAGTGAGAAAGAGTTTGTTGCCCAATTAGCCAAAATGTCAGAAGCTCTAGAAAGAGTCAGTTTCTTTATCTAAGGCCAGACAGTGTGTGTGTGTAAGTGGGAAGTGTGTTTAAGTGAAGGTGAGTGGTGATTGCAAACAGGTGTGTCCAACTAATACTCAGGGGAAGGTGTGCACTGATGCTGGATGGTGAGAGAGGCTGGTTCATTTGTGATAACACAATACGCTGTAAAAAGATATTGTGGGTTATACTATTATAATATGTTTATTTTTACCCTTTATTTCGGCAAACATATCCAATTTATCTTTTTAAATATTAAAGATTGAAAAGTTTTAAGTGGTAACACTTTAGCACTCATGCTGTAATATCTTACCTGCTCAAACTGCATGTCGTCCTCTCCTCTTCAGATTTATTATGGAACAAAAGTATGAAAGTATGAACCTACAACAGGACAGGGGACAGACAAACAAATATCACATGGCAAGGAAAACAAAATCTATCTATCTATCTATCTATCTATCTATCTATCTATCTATCTATCTATCTATCTATCTATCTATCTATCTATCTATCTATCTATCTATCTATCTATCTATCTATCTATCTATCTATCTATCTATCTATCTATCTATCTATCTATCTATCTATCTATCTATCTATCTATCTATCTATCTATCTATCTATCTACCAAAATGTTCCAGTCGCATGTGCTATATTTTGTGTAAGATTTATAGCACCATGTATTTTGAATGAATTCTTATACATTTAACCCTGTATGTTTATGTAACATAACTAAAATGTTACATTTGCTGTTCTACCATATATATATTAGTACAGTGGACCGTGTTAGAGAGCTGGTTCAGTACAAAGCCACAGCTTTGATTAGAAATGCTGCCCCCTGTGATACTTCTGCCCTTATATAGAGAGGAAGCGGGGAAGATGAACTCCTACTCTACACACCAGGGCTTTGATCATACTCATGTTTGATGCTTGTTTTTCTATAACACCACCGCAAGGCACAAAGCCCCAGCTGGGGCTCCAAGCTATGAAAGAGAATGCAGTGGACATTATAATGGATAGACAAGCAAGAAGAAGTGGGCTGCAGTTGATGTAAATATTTACACACACAAATAGGAGGAAGTAACAATTAAACAGCTTTTTTTTTTTATCAGTAAGATGATAAGATTGCTAATGAAAATGTGTAGTAGCTTAGGATCAGAGCTGCATGATAGATGTTTAGCTTCCTCACATGAAGTAACAACCCCAACTATGGGTATTAACAAAAGTTATATGATCTGAATGTAAATTTGTTGTGTTCCAAATTGCATTACAAGAAAGTCTTCTTAGCTGTATTAAGGTTTCTGATGCTGCTGGATCAGCACATCTGTACAGTCTAATAATAGACAACAAAAACAATCCAAAGACTTAAATTTGATTACAATAACAAAGTAAGGTAAAACCAAAATCACAAAAAACTATGCAGTAGCATTGACTTTATAATGTCAGACACTTTGCTGACTAAGTAAAAAAACATCTAATCACATCAGTATTACAATATTTAGTTGCCATCCAACACACAAAGAAATTTAGCTAATTTCCGTTTATTATATAACATTACATTTATGCAAGTGGCAGATGTTCTTACATTCATCTCATGTTTTAAGATGCTGAGCTGTTAGAGATCAGGGGCCCAGCAGTAACAGCAACCGCACATGTCTTGACACTTAGTTTGGGAAACTATGAAACTATGGGATGCTTAAGGTGCTAACCATTAGTTTAATAATAACTGCTAGTTACAGTTTTGTTAACAGCACCTGACAGTGTAAATACACTATAAAATTTGCTAAGAAGAATAAAGGAATAAAATAAAGTTTGGAAAAACAGGCATTGTTTGCAGGTTTACTACAGCATAAAGTAAATACACTGCTCAAAAAAATAAAGGGAACACTAAAATAACACATCCTAGATCTGAATGAATGAAATATTCTTATTAAATACTTTGTTCTTTACATAGTTGAATGTGCTGACAACAAAATCACACAAAAATTATCACTGAAAATCAAATTTATTAACCCATGGAGGTCTGGATTTGGAGTCACACTCAAAATTGAAGTGGAAAAACACACTACAGGCTGATCCAACTTTGATGTAATGTCCTTAAAACAAGTCAAAATGAGGCTCAGTAGTGTGTGTGGCCTCCACGTGCCTGTATGAACTCCCTACAATGCCTGGGCATGCTCCTGATGAGGTGGCAGATGGTCTCCTGAGGGATCTCCTCCCGGACCTGGACTAAAGCATCCGCCAACTCCTGGCCAGTCTGTTGTGCAACGTGCTGTTGGTGGATGGAGCGAGACATGATGTCCCAGATGTGCTCAATTGGATACAGGTCTGGGGAACGGCTGGGCCAGTCCATAGCATCAATGCCTTCGTATTGCAGAAACTGATGACACACTCCAGCCACATGAGGTCTAGCATTGTCTTGCATTAGGAAGAACCCAGAGGCAACCGCACCGGCATATGGTCTCACAAGGGGTCTGAGGATCTCATCTCGGTACCTAATGGCAGTCAGGCTACCTCTGGCGAGCACATGGAGGGCTGTGCGGCCCCTCCAAAGAAATGCCACCATTACACCATTACTGACCCACTGCCAAACCGGTCATGCTGGAGGATGTTGCAGGCAGCAGAACGTTCTCCACGGCATCTCCAGACTCTGTCACGTCTGTCACATGTGCTCAGTGTGAACCTGCTTTCATCTGTGAAGAGCACAGGGTGCCAGTGGCGAATTTGCCAATCTTGGTGTTCTCTGGAAAATGCCAAACGTCCTGCACGGTGTTGGGCTGTAAGCACAACCCCCACCTGTGGACGTCGGGCCCTCATACCACCCTCATGGAGTCTGTTTCTGACCGTTTGAGCAGACACATGCACATTTGTGGCCTGCTGGAGGTCATTTTGCAGGGCTCTGGCAGTGCTCCTCCTGTTCCCCCTTGCACAAAGGCGGAGGTAGCGGTCCTGCTGCTGGGTTGTTGCCCTGCTACGGCCTCCTCCACGTCTCCTGATGTACTGGCCTGTCTCCCGGTAGCACCTCCATGCTCTGGACACTACGCTGACAGACACAGCAAACATTCTTGCCACAGCTCGCATTGATGTGCCATCCTGGAT
Source organism: Bagarius yarrelli (assembly GCA_005784505.1). Lineage (NCBI taxonomy): Eukaryota > Metazoa > Chordata > Actinopteri > Siluriformes > Sisoridae > Bagarius > Bagarius yarrelli. The sequence continues at coordinate 1,984,119 of VCAZ01000015.1, read as the reverse complement.
GAGCTGCACTACCTGAGCCACTTGTGTGGGTTGTAGACTCCGTCTCATGCTACCACTAGAGTGAAAGCACCGCCAGCATTCAAAAGTGACCAAAACATCAGCCAGAAAGCATAGGAACTGAGAAGTGGTCTGTGGTCACCACCTGCAGAACCACTCCTTTATTGGGGGTGTCTTGCTTATTGCCTATAATTTTCACCTGTTGCACAACAGCATGTGAAATTGATTGTCAATCAGTGTTGCTTCCTAAGTGGGCAGTTTGATTTCACAGAAGTGTGATTGACTTGGAGTTACATTGTGTTTGTGTTCCCTTTATTTTTTTTGAGCAGTGTATATGTACAAAGTTAGAAAAAAAGAAAGAAAGAAAGAAAGAAAGAAAGAAGAGAAAGTGCAGCAGTGAGGAGGGGGATAAGAGGAGAGGAGGACAGGGGGAAGAGAAGAGGGGGGATGAGTGCAGAAAGAAGAGCAGAGTCAGTGTGTTTCATGAGCGAACTGCAGCACAGAGCACTGAATCCTGTCTGCACTTGAGGAACACACACACAGCTGCACTGGGCCGCCTGAGCATTCATGACAGCGGTGAGTGTGATAATGCCATTGCACGCTGGAAAGCAGAACGATATCAGAGATAGATTTATACAGTCACCTTGATTTGTCGACACTGCGGCAGTCAGGGAGTGTTAAGACTAAAGGTATAGCTGGGATTTAATCCTGTGTTACTGCAGCATTACTGCATGAGTCTCTGTAGGACTGAGCTGTGATATATTTTGAAGGAGAAACAACATCCAAAAAAAATTAGCTTTGGACGTTCTACAGCATTTTAACGCATTAAAACCCTGATTAATGTCTGGATAAAAGATGACATATTCGTATCTGTAGTTTCAGAAAAAAAAACTATTTATGTTCCCCATGGTACAAACAACGTAAACATACCCACGTGATACTTCTTATTTAAGATGCAAAAGAAATTTATGATACAGAAGAAAAAAAACAAAACAAGCTATACTGCTTTTGGGTTCAAGCCACTTTCAGCGGTCTGAGACATAAAAATAGGTTCATATTTCTATACTTAATATGAAACCACAAACAAATGCTTCTTTGATAAGATTTGGGGTTTTATTGTTATAATAAGCTTAAATCCAACCCACAAAACCTAAGAAAAGCATGTCAGACATTAACCAACATCGAGAAGAATCCAAAAAGTTCAGTTGTTAGAAAGATCCAGAACTAAAGGTTAAATAAATAATAATGAGCCAAATATATATTCATAGTTTAATTTGTTGTAGATGGTTTGAATATTGTTATAATGTGCATATGTGCTGAATTTGTCTTTAAATATATGTAATATATATATAAGCAGTTAAAGAGGTCCTGGTCTGTGCAAGGGTTGAGAACCAACCTCACAGGACAGGAGGTTATTTCTGACAGTGATGATTACTGCCCGTCTATCTGTGATTTATGTGTCTAGAAGAATCCAGGGCATACGCCAGCATAAAACACACAAAATGTTCACTTAAATTGGATTATAGTTTATCTGTTTTCTTTTATCACACAAAAGATTTATAAATACGATCCTTATTCTAAAGTAAAAACAGTCAAACCAGAAGAAATTAAAGTAAAAAAGGGTTACACTTAAAAAGATCCAGTTTTAATCTTTCAGTATGTCTGTTTATTGCTGTACAGAGTTAAAAAACTCTTATGACTGTGTGTGTTTTGTCTAAAGCTTGCAGTAAAATCATGGTGCTTGGCATTGCTAAGCTGCAGCATGCTGCTCTCTCCTGCCGTGACTGCGTACACAGCTGAGTCAGACAAGGGCAGAAGAAAAGTAGTGCATGTGCTGGGTAAGATGCTTCTCTCTGAATAACTGCAGACACACAGTTAGATGACTTTTAATTATACTTAAACAATGAGTTAATTAAGAATAGCATTAAATCGATGTCTGTCATAATGCAGCATTTATGCTGTTTTTTTAGAGCTTTAAGACCCTGAGAAAATGATGTGCGTTTTTGGAGCCTGTTGATAATCTTCTTGTTCTGCCAGTTGGTTTGTGTGCTGATTTTGGCTGCTCTGATTTTCACACTGTTGTATGCAGTAAAAGAGCACTGAAGATCCTATTAACAAGTCCAACTCGTTTAGCAGCTGCAAATGATACTGAATTGAGTCACCGGTTGCCATGACACTGCTTTTCATTTGCATCCCTTTTTTCCCTCCCCAAACACATCTGTGACTCTTTAGATGTCAGAAACGGAATTAACGCAGGATCGGTTTAGCATTTGGCTTTCTTTCGTCCGCGCTAGTTACTGACAACATTTCAGACCAGCATTCAGTGGAGAGTTTTAATGAGCAGATGTCAGTACTGGTTTTACTTTCACTGATTACGACTGACAAGCTGGGACTATATTAAACCGACGCTTTGTTGAGCTGCCCAGACCATTCAGGCTGAAGCATGGAGAGGCCTGGAGCGTGTCTGGATGAAATCTAGCTCCCAGGCAACTTAAGCAGCTCTGAAGAATCTCCCAAAAGACAACAAGCTGTAGTGTATTTAATGAAGGAGGCAGTGAAGCATGAAGCTTGCTTATATAAGAATTTCTTCTATTTACCACTGCTAATCCTCAACAGGACACACAGGAATAAATAATCCTTCATCATCCTTTGTGATTATACGTAATGACTCATTGGTCCAAACATTAAAGCATTACATAATAATTTATATTATACTTACTCTTGAAAAAAAATGTCATAAAAAGCAGGTAATAGTATGGACGACTGGCAGTAAATTTTGCCTTCATTCTTCTTTGCTTTAGAGGATGATACTGGAGCAGTTATTGTACAGACAGCTCCGGGTAAAGTAGTCACGCACCGGGGTGGCACCATCGCTCTGCCTTGTCGCTACCACCATGAGCCAGAGAACGTGGATCCGGACCGCATCCGCATCAAATGGACCAAGGTGACGGACGAGTTTCAGTTTGTGGATGTGTTCGTGGCTTTGGGCCGGCAGCAGCGGGCATTCGGGCTCTACCGTGGGCGTGTGGAACCAGAGCAGGCAGGACCAGGCGATGCCTCTATCATCATCCACAACGTCACTCTGCAGGACTACGGCCGCTATGAATGTGAAGTCACCAACGACATGGAAGATGACACCGGATTTGTCAATCTAGACCTTGAAGGTTTGAGACAAAAATAATTGATGATGTACATGTATTGAGGTTACATAATAACCGTAGTTTAATGAGATTACAGCGGGACATAACAGTCAGATTTTGGGATTGTCCAAACAGTAGTAAACATGACATGACATGCTTGTTATACAGCATTTAAATTGTATATGGTTTTGACTGTGTCCTATAGAGTAGTTAAGTAGTTAAGCAGCACATTTTTCATTCAGTCAATAATTCTCAACCGCTCAATTTGGTATCTGCAGCCTCATATGCCTGATTATACCCAAACGGTAAATCTTGTGTGTTAAACCGGCACATACTAGTCAAAAACACACAAAAAAAGGCAAACTGGTTTTCCATTTATATTTACAGGTGTTGTCTTTCCATACTTTCCTCGACTTGGTCGCTATAAGTTAAATTATCATGAGGCTGAAGATACATGCAAGCAACAGGATGCCATCTTGGCTTCTCATGCTCAGCTGCACAAAGCCTGGAAGGACGGTTTAGACTGGTGCAATGCAGGCTGGTTAGAGGATGGCTCGGTGCAGTATCCCATCGCTCATCCTCGTGATCAGTGCGGCCGGAAAGACATGCCTGCCGGAGTTCGCAACTACGGTTACCGCCACAAAGAAGACGAGCGTTACGATGCCTTCTGCTTCACCTCGAAACTCAGTGGTTAGTGTTTGTGCACCACAGGTTAACAACGCTATCTGTTCTGTCTCTGTGAACGTGTGAGTCCTCAAGTTAGAGGACTTAACCTTTTTTCTGCTTCTTCTTCTGTGTCTGCTCTCTTTTCTTTCTGGTCCAGGTTGCAGGCAGGCAGGTACTGATTAAAGAGCCTGAAGGAACACCATACGCCATGCGTGGCTCTGACAGAATGATATATTTGCTACAGCATTATTCTCTAAATCAAATTCTGGATGAAAATATGATTTATTATGGTGGCCTGAGGTTCAGAGTCAAACAGGCAGAAACACAGCAAAGAGCCAAACTGGTTTCATGCGTTGGATGAAAAATTTTGTTTGTGGAGGTTTCATTTTAGCTCTCAAACTATATGTAGACAAGTGCTATAATACCAAAAGGGCCACATCCTGCTATTATAGCTTCTCAGGTCCACTTTACAATCCTTTAATTACATCTCCAAATTTACTTTTACAAAAAGCATCTAGTTCAGAAATGGTCTCATCTGATATTATTGTGTCTCAAACTCCAAGACTGACCAGCTGGAGGACCTGTAGAGACAGACTTCAGGGAAATATGGGCAGATTTGGACTAATAGATAGCAAAGCACCAGTCATAATGATAAACAGAGCATTGATGAGTCTGAGAAAGGAAAGCTATTTGCATCCATGCATTTCCAAAATTCTTTAATCAGAACTGAGCTGTGGAGGATTAAGCCAGGCTGAACAATCATAAATTAATTAGACAGCCCAGCGGGTAAGCTCAGATGTGCTACTCATGCCAATTTTTTTGGCCTGAAAAACGTACAATCTTAATCTCAATTTTAAGCAATAGTTCAGGTGATTTAACTTTGAAGTAAGAAAAGTAGTTAATATAGACAAATGTGCAGATACACTTAATCACTCACTGCGTTTTCTAGTCTGAATGATTCTCGAGTATTTTTTACTTTGTGATTCAAAATAACGAACAAACAAAATATTTATGTTTCTCCTGGCGTCTATAGTCTAATACTCTTTCACATTTATAAACAAATGGTACAGCAAATTATAACTTATGATTTTATGTTATTTTTGAATATGTTAAACCGATTCTCCAGTCTAGTCAGTCTCCGTGAAAGGCACCACCTCAATGGACCAACAATGGATCTCAAAACCTGTGCAGTTATTCGGAGATTGTTAGGTTTTAAACTTCGTTAACATAAAGTATGTTTGATTTGAGGACAGTAAATTAATTTTTTATGTATATATTTTTTTTATATATATATATATATATATATATATATATATATATATATATAGATATATATATATATATATATATATATACCGTCTCCACTGATATTCTTCAGCATGCTTTAAAAAATGAGCTAGTTTAACGTACATATTTCAGACGGCTGCAGCCAATCGCAAGACTCGTTATCTCATTATATGTAACATAATGAAAACTAATTATAACAACTACATTTTCATAATATAATAATAACAGGACAACACCGTCAAATGTAGCAAAGTAAAAGTAAATTTCAGCGATTAAAAATAAACTTTAGTGAGAGTAAAAGTAAAGCCAGTTAAACCCTTCAATTTTTAAAAAAGTCTACTCAAGAATGTAACAAAGCAAATATTATGCATTACTACCTACCTCTGTGAGCTGCTTTATTAAACTGCATTTATTTATTTATAGAAATCTGATTTATATGATATTCGAATAATGACAAATGTGAACAGAAACATAGCATTTAAAAAAAGTGATTTAATTGTAAAGCTTTTGACTGTAATAGCTGGGGATATGTTTTTGCATCGTGCTATAACTAAAACCATCCAAGCACATTTTTAAAAAACATGCCTGCCTGTCTGCATCCTCTAAAGATCTTTTAACCCTCTTGATCTTCCACTTCATTTATCTCTTTTTAGGAAAGGTCTACTTCCTCAAGCGCTTCAAGAAGATGAATTATACTGAGGCAGTGAAGGCGTGTCAGCGCGATGATGCAGTGATAGCTAAGGTTGGTCAGTTGTACGCAGCCTGGAAGTTCCAGCTGCTGGACCGCTGTGATGCAGGCTGGGTGGATGACGGCAGCGTGCGCTACCCCATCGTCAACCCACGTGCTCGTTGCGGAGGCCCTGATCCTGGTGTTCGAACCATCGGCTTTCCTGATAAGAAGATCCGCCTCTTTGGGGTCTACTGCTTCCACAAGGATTCAGGCAGCACAGAAACCCAGTCCACACAGGCTCCGATTCCCAGAACCACATCATTTAATAGGAGCATTTGAGATTGCAGTCGCACTGCATTACGTACTAGCACAGCTTCTGTAGCTTTGCAAAACTGACTGACAGGCAATATATTAGTAGCTATATTAGTAGCTATGCTAGCCGAAATGTGTATTTGAACCAACATTATTTCCTCCGCTTGCCTAAAGTGAAATGTCAGTCCTATGTAAGGAGAAAATTGCAGCCATGTCTACATTTACATTATTTAGGGAAAGTTGTAGTTTAGGGATTAGAGTGTCGTACTGCTTATTGGAGAATCGAGGAATTTCCAGGGTGACCAATCTGGCACTGCTGGGCTTCTAAGCAAGTCCCCCATAATTCACCGCTCAGTTAAATATATATATATATATATTAAAAAAAAAAAAAAGAGATAAATGTCAAATGTCATAAATGCAAATTCTGCAGACGCCCTTAATCAGAGCTACTTACATTTTTATTATTTATAAAACTGAGTAATTAAGGAGTAAGGGCCTGGCTCAGGGGCCCATGTGCTTTATGATGTGCTAGCTAAACTTCCTAGCTTCTTTATTCAGCATGATTCATATGTAGCATGGACAGCTAATAAGGATTTATTTCTTGTTGTTTATTTAGTCACCTAGAGAAATGATTTGGAGCAAGCACAGACACTCTGCTAATTAGAACCGGAGTCGGTCAGAAAGCTAACTTAGCTCACGTCATAATGAATGTGGGCCAAAAAACCTCCTGTCATGGTGGGGATGGCAGTGAGAACAGTGAAGCGCTCTGCTTGGCATGGCTTGCTAGTAGTGTAGCACTTCTTTTTGCTGTTGCACTTCAGAAATAAAACATGCCGTTTACTAAGCAGACAACAAGCAGCTGTGAAAACATCATTTAAAGAGCAAAATGCCTTGATAGCAATAACTCGCTAAGCATGTTTTTAGTAGTCATCAGGTGTGTTACATGTTGCTGCTGCTTTACTACCTCGTTAGTGGTTAATAATTGCACTATTCATCCAACTGTGATGTTGCACAATGTTCTCTTTAGTAATGTACTTCAGATTAAAAATATTTTACCGGTTTATGTGCATCTCCATGTTCTTTGTTGACATTTAGGTCTGTGGGATTGGTTGGAAAGTGGGAGCAGCAGTTGCTTGTTGGTAACCATGACGACGGCTGTTTTGGTCTCCTAAAAACTGCCTTATTCATGTGGCTCTTTTTTCCTGGAAACATTTCCTGGCATCTCAGAATTGAGTGTCTAACTGCCTGGATGACACTTGAGAAAACATAAGTGTAAAAAGAAAGAAAATAAAACTGCAAGGTCATGAATTTCGAATGTAATCTTTAAAGTTACCTTTACATAAACAGAAAACAGTTTCCGTTGTATTCAAGTTGTTGCTTTAAATACACACTCCGCACATGCGTTAGTATTAAAAACATCACATTTTTAAGCTGAATATAAATTATATTACAAACCTTCGAGGATTTCTGTCAAAATCAATCAACTCGCCAATCACCCTACACACCCTTGACCCTAAATTTCATCCTTATTAATTCATGATCCCAGTTTAGATCAGGAACAAAAAGGAACAGCAGATAAGCAACACCATGATTCTGAACCAATGCGAGATATTGCTCTTGAGTGTGTGCTCGCTGTTCTTTTGCTCGGCATAAAATAAAATAAGGTGACCTCGGAGAATCTGAGCAGAGCCCAGGGGTGTGTAGAGCTGAAGCAAAAGAGCCTCCATATGTGCCCCATTTCTCATTACTGACAGGAGGCTCGAAATAAAAAAACAAACAAACACGATATAAAAAGGCACACAAACACAGAGGGGGCAAAAAAAATGTAAAATATTAAACAGGGACGGGTTAGGACAGAAACTTAGTCGATACAGATGAGTTAGTTCACATCAAAAACTATATAAAAAAAGATTAAATAATCGTAAACTTGTTCGAGATACGACTGTGACTCGGTGTGTGTGTGTGTGTGTGTGTGGTGTTTTTAAATAGGAGCGTGAGAGTGCGTGGGTAATGAGCTGCAGGTGTGATTAATTAGTACGCTGGTAATTGTGTGAGTCGAGTGGTGGAAGGATTGGGAGAGGAGTTTGGTGTTACAAACATAGAATAATTAAAAGTCAGAGGAGACCAAAAATATATGTTATTAAAAAAACCTGCAACGGGTCTGCATTCATTCTCATTTAATGTTATTATTTACAATACAAAGCTTTAATGTGCAGGTCTTGTCCCCCCCGACCCTCCTGGGATTTCCGCCTATGTTTCTAAGGATGATTTAACTTTAAGCTTCAGATGTAAAATAAAGTGTTTAATGTCTAAGAACGTGTTCTGTAGCTAATGTAGTGAATAAAATACTTATTCAGCTCACTTTGATAAAACTATCTTCCAGCAACTATTTTCCTTTGTTTAGATTTCGCCTGCGTGAAGCAGAAATCCAGCTGTTAAATTGTAATTGTTCGCTGTGAAGAGCACAAATGAAAAAGGAGCAACGCACTGAGAATAAGATTGAGGTGGAAATAAATAACATGATGTTAATAAAATTGTTTAGAAACAAGAAGCACGAGGAACAACAAATCATGATTTTAAGATTTGTAAATGTTGGTGATTTTATGTTTTTAAGCTCTATAATGTAAGAAAAGCAAAATAAAACTCATTTAGAACAAAGAGTAAAACCCACTTATTGTTTAAGACAATAACCAGGCCAGGAACCAGTGAATTAGATCATTAGAATGTGCGTTACTGATAACTGACAGATCCAGAGGAGTTGGCCTCGCTCTGGTGTCAGCTTGGTGGTGCTGGGAACTGAATCCACAATCTTCTGGTTATCAGTCCAACACATTAACCACTGAGATACCAAAGTTAAATTTACATTTACCTATTAATTGAAAAGCACAAAATCATCGAGCTTTTCAATAGTTTCATTAATAATATTCATTATAATTTTTTTTTAGTTTGTGTGACTTGTATTTTTGTGAAGGAAACTTTACTCATGTTTATCTGGCAACACAAAAAAAATGTGAAATAAGAATCTAACATTAAGTGTCATGTTGCAAAGTGGAATCACTGACCTTCCCTCAAGTTAAGTGAAGCCTCCTCGAAGTTCATTCTGCTTTGAACCAGGAAGCCCTGCATCCGGTCTGCAAATCAAGAAAAAGATTGTCAGTGAATTGAAGCATTTGCATAAGTCCGCAGGTATGAAGGTAATCTATTCACCTGGAGAATTTATGGAGATCAGCAGCGAAAGGAAAAAGGCAAACAGTGCACTTGACAGATACACTGGTCGTCCCTGTAGTCAGTGAGGCATAATAATCCCTCCGTATGGAGAATACGCTAAGCTGCTTAATGAAAAAAAAAAATTACGGCTCATCAGCCAAGGACCTACAACAACAACATACATGTGGAACACACAACCCGTGTCAGCTCATACTGGCAACAGCAAAACATTTGGGTTTATTCGCCGTCTGTATTATTTTGCTGATGTAGCTGCTTGTTTTGCATGACATTCTCTTTTAAAAGCTATTAGAGGCTGCAAACTCACCATCAACCATCTGCACAGTCATTAGCCTGTTAAATGCAGTTGCGCTTTATTAGTGTGCACCTTAGTGGAATTAGTATTAGTGGAACTATTCTATTTATCAGGGTTTCTCTTGCAATGATAAATGGGCTTAAAAATGGGCATTAACCTTTAGGTGGCACTGAATCACATGGTGTTAATGAAACGACTGCCTAATCGTCTTGCACAGCTGAGGTGAAATAGAGTCCTCGCCAGTTTAGTGTTTTAACCCTTAAAATGCACAGCGAATCACCAACTGTGTGTTTATCCTTTAGCTTATTAGTAAAATGCCATGTAGCTTACATGCGACTCAAACAGTGGAGGGTGGGTGCATTTGGTACCTGGGCCTTCAGTGGGGATTTACCCGACTGATACACCTCTTAATGCCACCACTATTACGTCGCAAATACAGAAAGCGTACGTCCTAACATCTGTGCAAATCGCTTCCCAAAGCCACACCTCCTAAACGCATGTTTTTATAAATAATATTATTCACCGCTTAGAAAACTTTATAATACAGTTAGTATGTGTTACTATCTAGCTGTAATACAGTATTTACAGTGAAGCATTAATTAGGCACAAATTATTCTATGGCGTGAACACTGAGGAAGTGAGGAGGAAGTGCGGCGTGATTAAGAAGTGGGAAAATTAAAAATCCTTCCTAATTTTCTTTCTATAGAAACAATCGCGCAGTAGTAACTTATTATCAATAAAAAACCTTTAAGGTTATTTTGTAGCTGGATTTGTTATAGGAAAAAAGGCAATGACTTTCTGACCAGTCACAATCAACAACAATCTCAAAATCGATACCACAACTATTTTTCAATACATAAAATCCTCTGTGAAAGAAAATATCTAGAGACTTCAATTGTATTTCTTCACACCATTTTTTCCACAAATTTTCTTTAGTGCACTGAAAACATTGAGTTCCGATTTTTTACCCAGTGGAGTGAAACATTTCAATCTCCTTTCTATCAATGTTAACCCAGCACGGCTATGCTTTTGCTACATGTAATAAGAATAGAGTGTCCTTGAAACCTGCAAAGCCGAGCACACATCAATCACCATCAGTTTCTCTTCTGTAGCTTTAATAAATTGCACGTGCCAAATAAATACACACAGTTACGCTGAAGTCTTAATCAACAGTAGTGAAAGTACTTTTTTAGAGAAAGTAAATGATGGAAATGTTTCCTTATTCATCCAAAGTGACATCAACAATTTAGTCTTTAGGAGATTCTGTCAACTTTATTATACAAGCATTGTATTAGGAACCCTATAATGCTGCACAGGGAACAGTGTAACGAGGTAGTACAGCAGGGACCCCTTGCTCCTAGAACAGTGTTAATTATTCATAGCATGAATTCTGTGAGGTGTAAGAAATGTTCCTTTAATATTCTGGTCCATTTTGACATGATTGCAACATGCAATTCCTGCAGATTTTTCCACTGCTCTTAAAAAAATCCCCATCTCAAAAGCAACTATTATTTGTAATGTGGTGCATTAATAATTTATGACCATGAGAGCTGTCACATTCAACCAATAATTGATTAGTGCTAATATACTAAAGTGGCCAAAAGAAACAATCCGCACACCATTACACCACCTCCACCATCCTGGTTCAGGAATTTTTACTGTTTGTACCATATTCTGAACCTATCAGGGGCGGATTGGCCATCTGGCAGACAGGGCATTTTCCCACTGGGCCGAAATACTTTTTTTTGGGATGCTACTTTTCATACAGTTTTTGTCTGACCAGCCCATAAAATCCTTTTTTCCTTTCTGCTTAAGTAGTTGGTGATGCTGGGGTCTTTGAGATGGTGTAATGAATACATCGGCATACAAAATGCTCTGTGTATAACACTGGCCCATAAGACATTTAATCAGCAGCCCATTGATTCTTTTCCTAATTGATTCAGCTGACCCAATCACAACATCCCTTTTGGGCTCTGGGCGTGCACGCAACGTCAGTGTGTATCTGTCAAAATAGTCCGAGAAAGATGGAAAGCTAACATGTAAGTCGTTGCGGAAAGAATTGCATAAAAAAAACCCAGGCCCTTCAGACAGACGCTGCAAGGGCGTGCAAAAATGTTTCTGCTAGTATGTAGTGCGCTGCTCTGGGCAAACATGCCAGGGCCGATTTTTTTTGTATCTCTGGTCTTTTATTACCAGTCAAGTCTGCGAGCTGGTGTTCACTGAAAACTCATATTTCTTTTTTTTTCATATAGATGTGAAAACCTAACGTGAACTTTTTTTGCTTTTGTTTTTTTGCAAATGTGCAGAAATACATATGTAAAAGTCTGACTTTTGCTATTCTGCCTTGGGCGTAAACAAAACTTATGAAAAGTAGTTTATGGAAATCAGTTTATAATATCAGTGATGACCCAGCATTGAGTATTGAGGTCCAGCAGTCTGACATGGAGAAATAAATACTGGTATTCAAAGATGCTTGCTGCAATTTTTTTTTACCATATTTACTGTATATGTTGGTAAAAAAGTAACTTAAATGCAAAGTACAGTACATACACAGCTGTTCACCTCACCACCATCCCATTATTCCTTTACAAAGACAAGCTTTTAAGTGAAAAGATCTTAACTCGTAGCCTAGTGTTTCCCAGTGTAGAGGTGCATCCCAAAGGGTTGATCCTTAACTCATTACTGTCTGTGTTGAATTTCTGCACACAGACACCCTCGTGTCTGTCTGGGTTTCGTCTGGTCTCCTTACACTTTCCAAAAGCATGCAGATGATTTGTCTGTGCTGAATCTCCTTTAACAGTATCTGTGTGTGTACACGCTGCTCTGAAATGGACTGACATTCCCTCTAGCGTGTAGCGACCTGAAGAAGATCAATGAATAAGTAATGAATAGCGCTTTGTAATTGACAGCATATTCTAATCACTTTAATGGAGGCGGATAAGATAACTTTATAAGGTTTTTAGGGTCTCCAAAAAGAAATATCTACCAAACAAAAAAACGGCTGCATCCCAAAATGATTCTTTTGTTTAATATTCTATACTACACTTTATCTGAAAAGTCTCCTGTTACATGGTTCTCCTGAGCAATTACAAATCAATGAAACATGTTATAGGTTTCTAAAAATTTTAACAGTCGATTGTTATTACATGAACAGCGGACTATCATTGTTCTTCGATGTTCTTCGTGGCACCTTTTCTTCAGAACCCTCTCTTCTCATTCCTTACATACAGAATAGTCTTGCAGCGTTCCCTTGAAAGGCTTCCTAGCAGTGTAGCAATACAAGTACTGTAGATAAATGACTATTAAAAACATTTTTTAAGCAGTCACTGCATTAAGATTACGGATGAAACATTTTTTAAAGATCTTTTTTTTTTTTTTTTTAATCTGAAATGATTTCTGATGAGATGTTAAATAGTCTTTACATCAAGAGCTCTCTGGCAAACGAAGATGATGTCATTTCTTTTTAAATTAATACCAAAACAACACATAGAAGCTGTACTGATCCAATCAAAAGATTTTAATCGATCATTTGTCAGGTAAAGAATGTAACACAACACAAAGACTAGAGATCATCGAAACACCTAAATACTGATCAATACACATGGAGCACACTCATATAGCCTGACTCAACATCAATCGCTAGAACAAAGAAATAACACTACTAAAAATGCTAAATGTTTCTTTTTGCTGAGTTTCCTTTTCCTTTTCCAAATGGCACCCAGAATCTACGCTGGATAGTAAGTCAGACTGTGTGACGGTGATCCATAAGCAACTAAGCAACTAAGCAACAGATTCATTCAAATTTTATTAGAAAAACAAACAGAAATGAAGGAAATGAAAAGTAGAAAGGTAGAGAATATGTACATCACAGAGGCGAGGAGCGGTGCAGCAGAGCTTTAAACATCATCGAGGACTGACCTATCCACTAAACTCATGCGTCAGCCGAACCTTCACTTTTTCAGAAAATAGCTTCTAAAATCTAATTTACTAGTATTCTACAAGAGAATTTAGACAAAATTTTGTGTGGGTTAGAAAAGTAATCAGAGCACCTCACTGAAGAAATTAGCATGATTCCCAGAAAGAAAAAAGGCTAATGTAAATAGTCACTGGAGACTAAACAAAGACTTGAAGTCAAATATGTACAATCACTAAAAGTGAAATGTAAAACTGTGCTTTAATGAACTATTTCTACAATTTGTCTGTGTGGGACAGGGATTATTCCACTAGCACTGCTTGCATAGTCGCTCTGACAGACAGAGGGATCACACAACACACACAGTGCATGTACCAATTATACAAAAATACCAAAAATGACATGTATTATTACAGTGTGAACTTCTATATGTGGATATTTCTGATAGCAAATATTAATCCAAGACCTTTTTTATAAATCACTGTCTGTTGAGCCATAGTACAATCATATTTCATGGGAGACATGTTTCTTAAATGGGGCCATGAACCAGAAACCTAAATAGTTGCGTTGTGATGCTGCCGCAGAATCCTCTGGGGTTTTTGTAGCTCTGTAGTAATTAGTCACAAGTGTTGCCCCAGGAAGAGTCAGATCACTATTAGAGATTTAAAGAAGATTTTCCAACAAATAGTTATGAGCATCCTCTATTCAGAGGCTCATTTTCCTAACTATGGGCCACTCTTCGGGCTGCCGGGATTCATCTGACTGGCTTTCATAGAACAATAGAGTTTTAAAAGTTCTTTATATGACACGGTATGAAAAAAAATCTTATGACACTCAGAATCTCATAGTTTGGGCTGCTCTTTTTAAACATTCTGTGTCTGATTTGATTAATTTACTAGTTTTGACGATGTCAGCTTTAGAAATCAAGCTCTAGGCTAAAATTTTCCCTAAACATGTCATGAACTAACATCCAAATGCCGCTGTCACCGTGCAAATGGCCATCCCGCCATCATTTAAAAACCAGACAAGGAGGAGATTAGTTCGACATTAATTATACATGCTTGGGAATTTGAAAGCATGCCTATTCCATCACCTTACACACGTCCTCGTCATTTACAAGCTGAAAAAAGGCAGTGATGTAGACTTGAGCTGACAGAACGTAGAGCTGGAAGTGTAATCTTCAGAGAAACTGAGGGAGGACAGAGGAAGTGAGATAGGTACAAGCATTGCTGGCATACTGTATGGAGAGTGTACGAAAGCACGGCCCTCTCTTTTTGTGCTGAGCAAGTGGGAAGACAGAGAGCTGGTGCAGATCTTATTCTAGTCAGCTGCTCTAGCCTTCTTTAGAAAACAGGACATGCAGCAGGTTCCTAAAAAAAACTGAAAAGTTATCCAAACCAAGCAAGCAAGCAGCTTGTACAGTTTCGAGTCTCTTGTGACTAGTTTTTTTTTCTGCTGGCCTCTCCAGAAAGTCTTTACCATATGACCTTAAGTGCAGCTCAAAGTAGAACTGAGGAACCTCAATAATAGAACATTTAATCCAGGAGCCCTTTGGCATCTGTTTCTATGTTACACTTGGGGTATTTTGGCAGAATCCTGTATTCAGAACGGCTTATATTTATCTCATTTATACAACTGATCAGTTAAGGGTTAAGGGCCTTTCTCGGGGGCCCAGCAGTGGCAGCTTGGTGGTCCTGGGAATTGAATCCATGATCTTTTAAACACTGATTCTATCCCTAACCCTAACCTTAACCCTAACCCCACCCTTTATTTATGTAGCATGACATCATCTGGTTTTACAGTTTTAATGTTATTAATCACTTTATAATCACTTCTAAACTATACTAGTCAAGGTTAGTGGTTTATATGGGGTACAGTTAGGAGTGTATGATGCCAACACCCCCTTTTCTCTTTCATACAACTCGTGAAATATTTTCCAATAAGCGGCGGAAATCATTCTGCCATGAAAAACCTACTTTTACCCTTAAAATCTGAATTAAAATTGCTTTTTTGGCTGCATGTTAATAAAGCTGATCAAAACTCATTAGGGAATAGTTAAGCATATAGTTGTGTGATAAATTCTATAAATTATAAATGCAAAAAAATAAATAAAGTGGTTAAGGCATAATGATCAATCAAATAATTTAACTCATCTTAAGGAATACACAGCAACTCTTTCAGACGTGTACTTAAAATAATGCCCTTCCAACTGCTAACCAAAGATAAAGAAGATCAAGAAACTTTCTTAATATATGACAAACATATAGCATTAAAACATGTGTGATTGCTTGACTGCTGATCTTGCAGTGTTAAATGAACTCGTGTACTATATGGACATTTTTGTACAAAACTGCTCAAGTAAAGGTACAGTACACAATCCAAAAGAGTTATTAACCCTAAAGGGTATAAATCAACTCTTTGGAGTAGGCTCGTTGTCGATACACTGAAATAATGAACAGATAAACAGATTGAAATCAGAAAAAAAGAGACATTCTTGTCATTATAGTCTATGTGGGGTCTAACAGCGACCCTCTGCTCACAGGTTGAAGAGATAGAGGCTGATGTAAGAACAGAATGTTTCAGACAGTGCGCAAACAAGGAGAACTTCATTGGATCATAGAGGCAGGGGTTTGTTTTTTGGTTAGAAGTGGTCACGGCTGTCATGTCTACCACGATGACTGTCTGAGCCATGTTTCTTATGCTTTCTGCGCTCATGATGAGACTTGTGGTGATGGCGTCTGTAGCGATGGGATCTCCGAGCTGTAGAAAGAAATAAAAAAAACACCCCAACAAATTAGCGCAGAACTGCTGTCCGAACTGCTGGAGCACATCTATTGTGATCTTTAAAAAATGTATTTATGTGTTATGTTAATATAAGTATTATATAAGATATAAGTTAAGTCGCTGTGCAATTCCGCATGGTTACTTACACTTTGTGCAGAGGATTTTAGGATGGTCCCATTTACCACTGGCACGGCACTTGGTGGTGGGAACATGCCGCTGGAGGAAGCCGTCTGCACACTGATAACGCACAACTGAGTGGATATCGTAGTGTGAACGTTTGCGGCCAATCAGGAATGCATTGTCCACTAGGGGTGGGGGGCCACACAGCACTGCAGTAATTAAAAAAAATATATTAGTGTCAAGAATTGTATCTAAACTGAGTGGTTCATTCACATATGCACCTAAAGAATATGAAAATTAGGTTTTGAACCAAGTCAGTCTGAAAGTTGTGTAAAACTTTGCCAGCTAGATGTAATTCCCACACATACAAGTTGGTCCAGTCATTACAAAGCTACATGGCAAAGCGGATTTAAAGAATTGTGTAATAGATGATTATGCTAATAAATGACTACACACTTCCCATCTAAACATATACTTCTTAATAAACTGATTATAAATTAGTATCATTTGCACAGTGGCAGGTGGTGCATTTGGCTGATACACCTCTTAATACCACCAATATCACATTAACAGAACACCAAACCTCTACACTACACCGCAACTGTATCACTTACATCATCTGGAGCAGTTCAGAATCAGTATTTAACTAATAACATGACAAAAACATTAAAAACATTTTTAAGTATGGTCTGAGACCAAGTTCTTCTCCTCCGTCATCCACTGTGGGTGTAAAAAATTTAATTGAACTGTACAGACGTGTTTTGCTAACTATACTTTTCTCTTTTTTATCTATACTTTTTCATTTCTATTTTACTTAAAAATACACAAGTAGAAGTTTCTGTCACCAAAGCAAATTCCTTGTCCCTAAAGCTCTCGGGCCTCGGGAGTGGGACTTTCCAATCTGATTGGTAAGTTACATGGGCAGCACTACTGATTCTGAAAGGTTTGGCAGATTAGATTAACATGGCAGCAAATACTGTAGAAACTGAAATCTGACTGGACAAAAAAATATAACATCCACATACACATACTGGAAGCAGTGCAGCAAGAGAAACGCTACGAAATGAAGAGAATAAACCGTAATATAAATTAATACAATTTCATAACACAAATTTTAGAATTTAGGTTATAAATGTAGATCAGCTTGTGATAGGGTTTAGACCAGCAGAGAAGGCCTTACTGGCCCTACTGCATTTGCATATTAAATTAATGAACAGCTCTGGGTCCCCACATGCAGCAGGTTTTAATAGTAACAAAAGGCACAGACACTGGCAAACACAGGAAGCAACCATACAGCCAAACAAGCAAACAACTAAATGATACAATCAATCAAACAAACAAACAAGGGCTGAAACACAGGGGGTATGTATATATATGAACCAATGAGAATGGGTGTGGTCCAATTAGTGTCCATGGCAACAAAGAGCAAGCAGGGCAGTGCAACAATACAATAATGGGGACACCCACTTACAAAAGTCAAGAACCACAGACAGGGATTGTGACAACCGCAGACAGTCTTTTTAAGACCATTATTTCCTCATATTTCACTTTTTATGGTAATTTCAATGTTTTATTATGCTCTTTCATTACTTGTAATTACACATTAATGAATGTATTGTCATCACACATTATTCTCCTCATTAACAAGGCCTTGTGTTTTTGAAAAGGTTAAATATTGCAGAAATGTTATTGTGGTCGACAAGCAACCGACAGGCAGGAAACTAACAGAAAATTAATGCAAGTGAACTTCCACTAGGCCTCAGATTAACACTCAAATGCTATTACATACATAAGCCAGTTGCATTAAAAACCTGAAATACTAATATTAGAGTAGACAAACTGTATACAGTATACCTCTAAGATCTGAAAAATACCAAACGTCAGCCATAATGTTCCAGGTTATTATTCAGTATCTTGTCAGGCATTTTATTCATTAAGTAAAATAAATAGGAAAGGTGTGTATTTTAAAGGGTGAGGAATGTGATTCAGAAGTCAGTCACAGGTCCTGCTTTAAGGTTATAATAAAACATAAATGCATTTTACTAGTATGACATGTTGTATTTCCAGACCCAAAGAGATCAATATTTTTGCAGCACTGTGAAAGCTGTAGCGATAAAATGTGACAATACTATTAATAATTTTTTTGCCCACATGTACAAAATGCACTAATTTATCAGGAGATATTTAGAAGGAGGCATAAATCATTGCACTCTAATGAAAGACTGCAGAACAAGTTTTTTTAATTGGTTGATACTGATGTCCACAATATGAGCGAAAATATACAAAATATGAGCGACAAAATGAAAAAGGTTCAACCTGATGATGTGCTATTGTAGTTCTTTTCTTTTTCCTTAGATGGCAGTATTGTTGCTTATACACTTTGGGTGTTGCTTTACTTGGACTGCAGAATTAAAAAGACCTACGTCTCTGTGGTGGGAAAAGAATAACTACAAGAAACTAATGTGCAGACCGAACACATGTGTTTACTGGTAATTTCCTGAGAAATATCCTCTGAAAACATCTTTCTGCAATCGATAAAACAAAAAAAAATTCTTTTTTCAGATCTATTTCTTATTCGTTTATTTGTCAGCTGGTTTTGCGTCAACCACATACCATAATGAGACACAGACAAAAAATTGATCTGAGATGTCTCATGCTAATCATTATTGATATACATCATCCTGAAGCTCCTTTGAGCTCTCAATATTACCTCCTCCATGTGTGAACACACTACAAGAGCTCTGTGCTTCTGTGGAGAGACATGCAACGAAATGTCATGAAGAAAAGCCCTACTGTTGTAGGAAATACAAAGGATTGAATCGATATCATTACCGATGAGTGCGTGAGATAAAGAAAATTCATCATCTTACCCAGCCTTTATTATTGTGCTAGGATGGTGAAAAGATGCTCCTGAATTGCTGCAATTTTACAGTTAAAAGTAAATGAAGGCAGCAGATCCAGTAGGGTTTTTGTAAAATAACCCACACAGTGTTTTAAAAAATGCCTGCAGATCCAAGCAAATCAGTTCAATATGTTTCCTGCTGCCTTTATAGAGCTGTCAAATCATGGAAGGTGATTTAATATTATAGTCACCTGTAGGACACTGCCATACTGACTCGTGATTTAGTACCGCCTAAGGGCAGACAGAGCCTTCTAACGGCAGTAAAAATCTTGTAGACTGGCTATTCTGGAAGCTTTATAAAAATACACAATGCTTTACTGCAAAAAAATCATAATCTTAGCAGCTGTAAATATATACCGAATATAGCCAAATACAATAAACCAATTTTCCAACTAATAAACTATTTCCTGTACAAATTTCGAGCGTGTAATTGTTCTCTTGATGTAGGGCTGAGCGATTAATCAAAAACGAATCGCAATTTAAAACTCTGTAATTAGCTAATCGCAAATGTGAATGCGATATAAAAAGTCCCTGAGCAAACACACACTCTTTGAGTGACAGTCATACTAGCCAGTTTGACAGCTTTGTGCGGCCAATCAGCAAAAAACAAAAAGGAAAAAGCGCAGTGAAGTGGGATTATTCCCCCTTCTGAGTCAGAGGGATCACTTCGCCAATTAATACCCCAAAAAAACAGCACGTCGGTAATATGGGATTATTTCGCCTTTGAAGTGACAGACACCGAACAAAAAAAGTCATTTGCCAGTGACATTCATTCTACTAGCAAGCAACAAAGTACAATTTCAAAATTGTTTGGGGCTGTTACACCATATAAAAAGACATTAACGAAACACTAGGAGACTAACGCTATAACCCGCTAGCTTGCTAAAGACATAGTGCCTTTAAATGCAGTGACAAAAAAGGGATTTAAAAACCTTATCCGAGCGCTGGATAGGAGATATAAAATTCCCTCTTGCGCATATTTTAGCCACGTTGCAATCCCATTGCTTTACACTGAATGTAGGATTAAAGTTAAACTGGAATATTACTCTATAACAACAGGCTCGTGGTTTACTAGGACAACCGAACCGTATATTAGGTTCACTGCTCGTTGTCTGCAGATAACAGACCACGCAAGACAGAATATTGCGCATGGACTAAGAGAGTGTTTATCCAAGAGGGAGGGACAGACAGATGTGCATAACTACTGATAATGTAGCTAGACTATTTCAAAAACAGCTGGTGTACAGAAGAAAATGTAATTTTTTTGTTTTTATTGGAAGTGGTTTGCACTAAAAAATATATATTTTGTTTAATAAAACCTAATAAACTCTGGAGTAATTTAATACATTATCTGGTTTTTTTTACACTAAAATGCATTTAGGTAGCACTGACTGCATAACAGCAGCAATAACTATCTATTTGGTAGAAAGGCACACTGCATCTGCTGGACTACAAGGAATTAAGGAATCTATAAAGTATGTGCTGCACACTATTAGGAAGACTGACTCGCAATCCAAATCGCAATATCTGTCTGAAAAATCAAAACGAAATATTTTTCCTAAATCGCACAGCCCTATCTTGATGGCAGCTAACTTTTATTGGTGAAAATTATTTCTTAATAGAATATACTTGAAATATATCTTTAAAAGCTTTAAAAACAGCCCGGACTACCCTTACTACAATTATGTACATGGAATAAAGGACGATCTGATACTTTTGATAATTTTGTGCACTAAAGGTTCTGCCAGTGACGTTACAAGAGGTATCAATCTTTGGTATCGGAGTATTTTTATGAGTATGATTATGAAAACATGAGCTCAGTATCAGGCCCAAGACGAGACAGCACAGGGGAGCTTTCACTCGCCCGGGGGTGAGCAAATGATTCATGTTCTGCTCTCCGCTGAACTCTTCGGCCATTAGGAAGAGGTGAGCCATCAGGAAAAGAATAGCGTAACAAAGTATGAGCTCCATTTGAAAAAAAAAATCCACCAGAGTAACCAAATACAGTCCAGCCAGGCAGCCAAACTTGGCTATTCTGCAAGCTCTGTCTGCACCATATGCAAATATTCAGTAAAAACAAGTATAATTGGTCCACCAAGGAGTGCACTGAAGTGCCTGTGCTACTACAGAAAGACTACAAACTACTTCATGGTATCATTAAGTTTTTAAAAATGGCCATCCTGATAAAACTTTTATTACACTTTTACTGATTCCCTGATTGACTTCTGTCTAAAGAAGCACAGCAGATTCAGGAGTGGGATGTGCAGGTCATTCAATGAATGAGGGTGACTAAGGATATGATATAAGATCGGACAAACTCGTGTATGGAATTAGCTTAACTACATGTGGACAGTATTACTACAAGGGATCAAAAGTGCTTTGAAAGCTCTTGTCAATATGTGTTAATGATGTACAGCAGAAATTCGTAAAAACATACCAACACATGCTCAAACAGCATGCCGAGCAGATTTCTTCCTATTTCCCCCGTTTCCCTCTCTTACACACCTGTGCCTTTTTTGCAGATGTAGGGCAGCTTGTAGTTGCAGGGCACATCGTTCCATTTGCCATTCTCATGGGCGATCATCACCACGCAGTCTTCTCCTCCCGCAAAGAAATTATCCGGCTGGTTCTCCCTCCAGTTCTCATATTGCTGCAGGAGCCACAGAATATTTCGCACACAGAAACAATACGTAAACTTGCTAGGTGTTTAAAAAATACAGTACTGGCACATGTTAAACATATTATGAATTTGTTTCCAGATACAGCAGATGGACCTGAAGTCTTAGAAATAAACAGTTTGGTTTGTAAAATAAAATATTTTGTGGTGTAAATTGTCTCAGATATTACACTAATAGAAAGCTGTAACGTTTAAAAAGCCCCTCAATTGCATAAGAACAGAAAAACTCCACCATAGGCAGGTTCTGATTAAACATAGCAGCTGTCTTATGTGTCTCAGCTGTCTCACCCAACCTTCTGCTTTTTTTAAAACAATTCTGCAGTGTAGCTGTCGTGTTTTCTGCAGTCAGCAGACTACTCATCAAAAAAGGCAACTAAACAATAAAAAATCCTAACGAAGACGTATGTCAGTCAAACAAATTAGTTGAGAACATCTACTGGTAGGTAAGTGAGCAAGCTCACCAGATCCATATTATCAGTCCAATGAAAATCCTCTTCGACTGTTCTGTCATTTAGACCAATCCAAGTGTTCTCGTGGCTCATACCTGTGTATTAAAGTTAAAATACACAAAAGCAAACAATATACAAAGTTAATCAACTAAATAATGTAACTTACAGTTATAAAACATTTTAAAACCGCCAATTTCTCTCAATTGGTTCATAAGCTTTTCCCACCCTATCTAAAGCCCTCCTATTGATCGACTCTTGGAGGGTCATGGTTTGCTTTCTCAAATACACGTTCTAGACAGAAATGCAACATCATCAGGCAGCTACATACAACAGGAGCTATTGTATTTACCGATTGAAGAAAATAAAAGGCCATCCTTTCCACCTAACAGACAAAACCAAATTATATAATTTGGAGCGTATCAGGATTAAATCGTGTAATCTCAGAATGAGAAGGAATTGCTGTGAAGTCGCTGTGAGACTCACAAACACACCACTTTAAACTGTACTTCATGATCACTCACAAGCCCAAACCTATACTTTCACAACCAGTTTCCAGCAATGACTTTTTATATTCCAGTCTCAGACATCATTCAGGACTTAAAACATCAACCATGCTGTGGGGTTACATTCTGATTGTGTTACAATAAACCAGTTGACTTACTTCTTATAAAGTGAATAAGGATACTGACTCTTCAGTCAGAGTGTTAGAGATAAACATCATTATAGGGACCGTTTATCTTTCGAATGCTTCAGCTTGTTTATTGCAGGTGTAGAGGCTGGTGTTTTCAAGATGATTAAATGCATCTTTCAGGCTCCGGAGCAACGCGACAGAAATTGGTTCATTAAGAGATTGTGAGTTCGATTTCTGAAATTGCAACAGCTATCGGTGGATAGGAGTGCAAGAGATCAAATCTGGCCAATGTGTCTACACAGAAGGATGGCACGCTCTTTTCCCTATCAGTCACCGCCACACTATGGAGCTCATGTATGTGGACTATTTGATAGATAACACTTTTCTTCAAGTGTTTTGTGCTGTTTGTGTTGCTTAAGCAGTTGTGTTGTGCTCACCCTCGTTGGGTGCTAGATGTATGATGGGGACAGCTGAATTGTATTTTTGTGAAAATTAAATGTAAGTCAGGCTCCCATTTGGCATGTGCTCTTATCCAGAGCCGTTTACATTTATCTTATTTTTACGGGTTAAGGGCAGTGGCAGCATAGTGGTGCTGGAATCTTCTGATCAGCAGTCTAACGCCTTAACCACTGAGCTATCTGTTAAATTGTTTATTATGAGTACAAAAACATCCACCCAAATCAACTAAAGAAAACATTACACTGTAATATTACAGCAGTATAAATGCTTTTAAGGTGCCAATTTTCTGAACTGCTATTTTAAATCTGCATGAAAGTGTTCCTGCTTACTGTCTACCTTTCATGCTTGTTATTTAATCACTATTAAAAAATAAAATAAAATAATGTGACTTTTTAAACCTTTGTGTTAGTCATGTTTTGGAAATACATATTTCCTAAATTGCTTTGATTGCTGGTTCAAACTGTACAAATCAAACCATTTCATCTCAGTATTTATTTCTTTTCTCAGCACTGCAAGTTAACACATTATTCCATATACTATATTTTTAAACAACTATTCTATTAAGACACCTTTACTTAATATTAAAGTTCTGACTTACAAACTATCATTTCGACGACCTGTCCAAGTGGTTCAATCAAATTCAGCACCAGGAACATCAGCGTTCGTTAGTAATGAATATTGACATGTCATTTGGTATGAAGTTTAATCTTGGTATTTATAGGATGTCCTGTTAAAACATTCCACAGTTTGTCAAATGAATAAAGTGACTCACTGTTGATAAAGTTCTGCTCTTCCCTGGTGTGAATACTAGCCAGATGGCCGTTGTGCTCTCTGCAATCTTTCTCTGCGTCTTCCCAGTTGAGTCTGTGAATAAAGTATCTGTAACAATGGCCATGGAACTTTCTCCAGTTATGATCACAGCCCTCTGTGTCTGTAAGAAGAAAGAAAAGACAGACAGAGAAAGAGACGAAGGGAGAATTACTGCTAAAAATTCCAAGCTACTTTCCATTCTTTTCCCATTCTCGCACCCACACACTCAATGTGTCAATCAAGTAAACTAAAGAGACAAGTCTAACTGTTTTATTTCCTCTCCTTGCCATCTATGTTCTGGCTCTTTAATCCGTATCTGTGCACTTTATGAGTGAACAGCTGAACATTTGCACAAATGACAGCAATCCTGAGAAATGTCTTCCAGTGCTGTGCTCAATGGTTAATTAAGCCTTGTCACATCCTTGTCTGAGCGTCTGAGCAGACTGTCTCCAACCCTCTGGGGCTTTGAGCATCTGTGCCAAAGAAGAGGAATAGTAATCTGCACACGCTTGTGTGTGCTTGTTTGTGTGGATACACACATAAGGGTCATGACTGTGGATGAACAAGAACCGAATGTCTGCATAGGTTTTCTATGCAAGCCTGTTTCAACACCCTGGACAGCTCATCATTTTAGGAGGCTCGGAGCACTGCACCACCGCTTTCTTCCAGCAAATCTAAAGCGACACCTGCAAATTGGCCAGTGCAAATTGGGCCGTATGGGCTGTGATTAGCATGCTCAGCTGCTGAGGGTCCTGGCTGAGAGGAAAGTGCGATGAGCCAGAGCGCTGCAAAGTAAAAAGGTAAAACAGACATGCGATACATCCTCATCCACTAACATAATTTTCTCTGCAATATTAGTTCTCATACCCAATAAATTACATATCTGATTGCTTTCATAGAACATTTATACAACATAGACATAACATGGTAGATCTTCAAGTGTTTAGTAGTGTTATTGAAATTCTACTTGACATTTACATTTATTAAATTCGGCAAACATCGTTAACCAGAGCGACTTACATTCCTTTTATGTTTTTATCCATCTGAGCGGTTGAGATTTAAGGGCCTTGCTTAGGGTTCAGCATTGGCAGACTCTTGGTGCTAAGTCACTAAGCTACCACTTCCACAATATTCACTACCTTTATTTTTTTGTCAGCTTAGTTTTAAAATACAAAAGATATATAAATAATTCTGCATGTTTAATGCGTAGCCCCAGTTGCCTTGCACTTTCGGGGTTTGGGATTGATTTCCCTGGAACTTAACCTGTTTAGTTTGGCATACGTATGAAGAATCTATCATGTTTCTGTACCGAACCTGCAAAAAATGACACTGTTTGCACAACAGCAGTTTATAACACAGCAGATTTGGTTCGCACCCTGTAACTGGGTTTATCGCCGTGTTCTTTCTAAGAGCTGCAAGTGAAATAATTCATATTTTCCTACCTCATTAATAAAACCTTTCGATGAAATGACTGAAAGAATAGGCAGCACCAGTATGTCTGTGCTTATCAGAAACTCATTAACCAGAAATCCTTGCACTGAAATTCAGGTGGTTACGAAATAAGATCTTGTGTTACACAAGTATCCTTCGCTTTTCTCCATTTCACCATGCACAGTGCACAGACCAGCAGCCGCTACATTAATGTCCAACGAAACTCCAAATCATCTGCTTCCTGTGGAGTTCAGCCTGTTATCTTTAGTCGCAGGTGGAATACAGCTACGAGAAGCCCTACAAACTTAACCATAAATATATAGTGTGAGTCAGTGAGCGTGGGAGTGCAGAGTGCTTCACGCTTTTCCTCCTACCTGCTGGACTTTGTCCCAAACTTATGTGGAATTGACTGTTGGGGAGCACATGCTTTCCCGTTTTTCCTATTTTTGATCATACATAATAATGTTTGCACTCACTTGTGCATTTTTATCATAAATTAAAAGTTTAAAGACACTCAATTTAAAAATGAGTACAGTCTCTGCTGAATAGTCACTTTATTTTGTGATTCATTTCCATCCATTCAACGAGCGAAGGTTAAAAATAAAATGGCGAAAAGCTTCCCAGTGAGTGATCGGAACATTTATCTCCATTACAAGTTGATATTTTAATGCTTTAGAATTTAAGACCCGTGATGATAAAAGACTTAACAAGGGGGAGGAGGGGTGACTTTAAGGGCTTGTCTGTTGATGGTACTTTGTGGAAACTGGTGGCTCGCTGCCATTTCTAAGGAAAACGGTTAGCTTTGCCAGCTCTCTGAACATGTTTTTTGTTCTGTGCCAGGATAAATAAAAACCCATCATTAGCAAATGTGTTGTGGATAAGAGAAAACAGGAAACAGACTGTTTGATGTACTAAAGTGGGTGGATTTTCGCTTCTCACCGTAAATAAATATGGTAAAAATAGCCTTTTCAGGTACATAAGAAAAAACTTCAACAAAGTCTAAAGTGCCTAAAGCCATTCAATGTATAAGAGGACATCAAAGCTAGAAAAGAGAGGAGACGTGAAACGTAGGAAAGATTATAGAGAAACATTTTCTCTATGTTCTCTTTTTCTTATCTAACATCTATTGTAGGTTGCTTTCAAATTAGCATTTATGGACGGGAAGAATGCAAGTCAATCTTTTTACATAGATGATGTACCTACTGTTGTGCTTTAGAAACCGGCTTACAGTTAAAGCTAGGTCACCGGCTTGTGGCCAGATGTTGAGGTGTAAGTACATTAACAAATTCCCTTTAAAGATCGATAAACACTACTGTAAAACATAGGGGGTCAAAATCACTCCCAAATGATGTCATAGTCTGATAAACTTCTACATAAACGGTTCCTTTTTAAGTTATTGTTGCTAAAGGTGGTTGTTGTACATGTTTATTATTTTAGGGTGTTTTTCCCCACCTGATTTCTTTGTGCCCTTGCTACATACAGTAAGGTTGTAGCTCAGGGGTGTTTGACTGCTAAAAGAGAGATCGTGTAAACAATTTACAGAACCCTTAATTGCTAAGTTAGTTAAAAAAAAGTAATACGCTTTGGAAAAGGGAGTCTGCCAAATGCCATAAATGTTGTAGCTGTAGTAATTGGAATGCTTAAACCTCAGATGTTAGTCTCAAAATGTGCTTTTTTCTGTCCTTTGTTCTTTCATTCCCAGCTGCCACTCTGCCATATGTACAGTACCTGGTCTCAAAGGCTCAAACAGCACTCACACTCCAACCCAACAGAAAGCACCCATGTGTGATGAGCCTCTCCCTTGATTAAGTAAGCACAAGATACACTCATCTTCCCCCAGTGCACTTGGCAAAGATTGTACTTCAGCATATGGGCAGGAAGCAAGTCTCTGGTGCAACATTACAACAAAAGTAATTAGTTTTAGTTCTATTTATGGTGTAAAAAATAAAATGTTCAGGGACAAAGTAATGCTTATAAATAATAAAACAACATTTACCTGCCAAATTCTACTGATGCCACTACGGAAATTTGTGCTGCTTTTGTATTTAGTTTTTAAATCAATTGAGTAACACTGTGGAAGGAAGGGTGTGGGCAAGAACCAGCTGTGAAGCAGCGCTACTGAGAATAAGACTTTATGCACTTTATATGTTTTCACAGGCTGCCAGATCGGAGCAGAGCCAGAGCAGTGAGCAACTAGATTCCACTTTATGCGCATATTTCTTTTCTTAATATATATATATATATTTTAAAATCACCATTTAAAAATTTCGGATGATAATAAATTGATTAATAGCCATGTGGAGCTCTTGTCCTGCATCCTCATCCCACAACGTACCAAGGATGTCATATATACTGTACAGTACATCCATAAAAAATGATCACCACATTATTGAACTTATTGGAAAAGGAACCAAGTTATAGCAGTTTCTCAGTCTACTAGGTCTGTGCATTGGTAAGGGCCTCGCTATACGGTACCTATCATGATAAATGTGTCACAATATAAAGGAGAAGTGGTGGCTCAGTAGTAAGGTGTTGGACTGATACCAGAAAGACTGGGGATCGATTCCAAGCACCACCACTGTGGGCCCCAGAGCAAGGCCCTCAACCCCCAATTGCTCAGATGTGTAAAAGAGATAAAAGGATAAGAGTCTCTGCCAAATGCTCTACAATACAATACAATAAATTGGCATACAGTACATATTGGCATAATTATTTCAAAATAGCAAAAAAAACTTAAACAAATAACTAAAATACAACAAATACAATGTTGGATAAAAAAATCTGTTTAACACACACTGAGGGTTTTAATCAAATATAAATGTAAATATTTCAATACAACCCTCGGTACATGTTTAAACGTGTAATAATAATAGAGGGTAGAATATCAATACACTATCGTAAAAGAATACATTGCGATAGTTAGCTGTCGCAATGTTTTTACACGGCCCTACAATCTACCAATCTATGTAACAGCTCTACTTTTTGGTATTGCTTTGTCCTCTGTCTCAGGAAACAGGATGGACATTCACTGATTTTGAAAGTGATGCCTTTATCAGTCTAATATTTAATATTATAATTATATAATAAAAGCTATTATTATGTAGCTGCCAAAAGGAAAGAGTGACTTGTCAGTTGATATAAAAAAATATGAGCATCTAAGGCTTGTCATTTGATTTGTCTATTGATGAACTAATTGTTCGGTAGCACAACGAGGCTGCTTTATCCCACCCTGCTCTAACTGGGAATTTCTCAATTTAATATTAAAGTAATGTGTTATTAACATTATGAAATTTTCATTAGGGTGAATGATGTCTAAGGACTCAAGTGGCTGAAATTCATTTGCTGGCACCAGCGTTTCTGATAAGGGACCCCAGTGGAGCTGTCTGTCTCAATTATATGTGTGTCTGGGTCTCCATCTTAGTCCCACTTTCTTCAATCTGCCGATCAATTATCTGTCCTTTAAACAAATGCACCAAGACACTGGTTGGGATGATGTCGTTCAGAATGCGGAGCAAAAACATTTATTAATGGCAGTCCCTTGAAAGGCATTTGATCTGACTACACATTCAAGAAGTGATCACTGAAACTGATTAAATTTAAAGTTGTTACTGAACGGTGTAGCTACATCACTTTATTTACACTTTAATAGTGGCTCAGTGGTGTGTCAACAACCGACCTGCTAATACACTTTACAGTACTGACATCCTTAACTTAAAGTCAACCAACTGTTATCTGTCAGCCTTGCAATATTATCTATCCACATATTTCTAGTTAATGTGTTCTTTATTACATTTAATTACATGTTTGCACTTTTGTATATAATATCTTTATTATTTAGTGAATAGTTATTAATTAATGTGTACTGTACTGATACATTTATCAGCTTATTGTGTGTTCGGAACACATGTACACCATCTCATTTGTCAAATGCCAATCATATGGTAGCAATGCATAAAATCCTGTAGAGCTTCAGTTAATGTCCATATCAACAATGTCCATAGTAAACTAAGTCAAACTAACTCTTCGCATTCATTGGGAGCAAAAACAATTCAGAATGTAGTGATCCTTTAGGTGGATAAGATACAAGAGCAGAAAACAGAATTTCTTTTCAGCGCCTCTTCTGTTGGCCAATATCTGTTAACTACAGATAAAGATCGGGAAAACATCATCTGTTCTGCTAAATGATGATGATGGAGTCAAGTAGAAAAATCACATCCCACTGTACTCTATATAACTTCTAGTAAGGAATGAGTAGCTTACATGCCTAACAGCAATCTTACTTTCTATATTTTCTCATTGTGTACACCGAATAAAAAAAATTAGCTCAGTAAGCCAGAGGCAGCATTAAAAACTTATCAGACTTACATAACGGATTTAATGGCTTTACTCGGTTTCCTTTCTTTCTTTCTCCCCAACTAAATATATGTTGTATTGCAGAGTGAGTGAGAGAGAGAGAGTGTGTGAGAGAGAGAGAGAGGTACTCTATAGAGAGACCTTGAACTATAGCATCAAATATGTTGTCGAGAAATAAATAGTGCTCATCCAACAGCCTTGGGATTAATTAACTTCTATAGCTGTTTTTCTCCTACAGTTTCTCTCGCTATTTAACTGCATATGACTTTAACAAATCAGTTACTCGGTCGGTTTATAATACTTAAGTTATTGATTAGTTAACCTTATAGGATTTAGCACTCATTCCAGGAAGGTGAAATTCGCTTCGGGGTTTTACAAAAGTTGCTTTGCTGACATAAACAAAAGAAATACATCTTTAAAGTATGGGCTCTATGTATGCATTATTCCGCATTTAATGTTAGACTGCTGTTCAGTCGCAGACGTTCCTCGCAAGTTGCTTAAAGTTACAATTAATTAATGATGTTTACTGTTATTTTTAGCTTCTTTTTTTTTTTTTAACATTTGACATTTGTATATTAATCTGACAGCCAACTCACACAATCACCAAAGTTCTAGTTAATTACACCTGCTAGTCATTTCCAGATCAGGCTTACTCTACTTCACTCCCCTATTTAAAAGCACACTCTATTATCCTTCTTTATCTCCCGTATCCTACCTCGTATGTTGTTCCTTAATAAACGCACCCATCTGGGTTTTACCAATCTGTGTCTGCAGTCTAGCATTTCAATACACTGTTGACATGGTCATCTTACCTTGTGTAAAAACTATACAGAAGGCAGTGAATAGCTTCAGATCTCGCTTTCTATGATTATGTGGGCAATGTGTCATTTTGGGGCCTTACTATCGCTGTGGTTTGGTCGCATAATCCTGTGTCTGATCCAAGTGGCTAGAGGAGTAAGGTCCAATGAAAAAAGCACCAAGACAGCCTCGTGTCTGTGTCGGTTGGAGTTAGAAGCTTGATCAGGTGTGTATTTTGGAAATGTCAGCTACACACTCTGTTCTGGTTTGTTACTAAAAACTGACTTGTTGTATATTAACTATCCACCTCTTCTAAATTTTTTGTCTTTGGACAACATGTAGAAACTGAGAAGAGTTAATTTAAGATGATGCTGTAAAATGCGGTACACGGAAGTGGTAGCTAGAAATGCTGTCCTGGCTTTGAAATGATACTTTCATATGTTTAATATCATTATGGTATTGACAAGTTAACTTAAATTCATATATCTAAAAAAAAATTAGCTGTGTCTGTTTTGGAAGCCGTCATGTGCCGCCATGCATAGAATTCTTTCCATCAAGTGCAACAGCAAATGTGTTTGTAAATGTTCAGTAACATTTGGAACATACATGAGTTACCATCTCGTTATTCCACAGTGTCGTTCCAGAGCAAAATGTTTCCTAAAAGACTGTAATTAAAAAAACACTATATCACATGTGCTGGGAGCCAGACTGGAGTTAGCTGGTCTCTAAAGCATTGTGGTCACTTGTCAAGTTTGTCTATGGGGAACTTATTGACTCTGGTCTCCATGGAAACTGGAAGGGTTTGCTGAGGGATGCGTGCTTTAAAAGACCACTGCCAGTTGTATAAGGTTTGTGAACAGAAAGCTTTTAGTTATATAACATGAGAAAATTATTTAAGGTAAAATTCTATCGCTTTAATTAATTACCAATTAAATAAGACTGCTTGCTTGTTTATCCAGTACGTCACCTATGAATCAACAGCAAACGGTTTCCTCCAACTGCAGTTCAAATGTGTTAAAACAAAATTATAATATTGTTTTCAAGACTATTAAAAATAAGCAATCGTTCCTGAAATCCAGTCATTTAGGAGCAGTCATTTGTATAAATATTCATGAGAGCAATATTACCGTTCATAAGTATAATATCCATAAGAACTGCTGTATTATAAATCAATCAGTTTTAATAGAAGGAAAACAATGCATATATTTGCATACAAAAAACAGCAATTAAGGTCTTGTACATTGTACCACTAACAGTTTCTAATATAATCCAGATTTCCTCCTCTTCTCTTCAGCATATCAATTTTTTAAAAATTCATTAGGCTGCTTTATGAAGGAGGCAGAATGGACATAACTGCTCCCAGAATGTCCTGCTACATCAACCCAACTCCACCACAGCAGGCTGCTTTCTAATACAATTATGGCAAATAAAGAGCATTTGTGTGTGTGTGGTGTGGAAAGCAGGAGTTCCTTCATCTTTAATCTGTGTGTTTAGGCTTCCTGACTAGATGTGTAAATGAGAGGGTGGACTGGAACCAAGCAATTGAATAAGGGTGCATTTTTGGCCAGCAGAGCAATCAAATGAACCACTAGTCTTCACCTCTTACTTATTGTCTCTACTGTCTACATATTTTTCTCGTTCACCCTAATGCTTAGTGCCTAACTGCAGAGAGTTGTACAGTATCTCAGCATAGTTTCCTGTATCAATTTCCTTACCTACTTAATCTGTACTACTATGATGAGTGCACAGAGTAAGATCAATGAAGACATGGTCTGCCAGGAATGGAATAAATAGTGGACTTGACCTCAAACTCTCTGAACACCTTTGGGATAACCTGGAAGACTGAATACACTCAATTCCACAGATGACAAGGCTAATTCCCACATCCATATTGTAAAATATTGTGAAAACCTTCAAAGAACACCTGATTGTTTGGTTCGTTTATAGAAAAATGACAGCACTAATCTGAGGTTTTATAAATAATATTCTAAGATTTACGTTATAATACTGAGTATAGGATTATAGCTTGCACATTGTTCCAGATGTTATCTGATTTATTTTTTTTTTTTACACACAATCGAACACACACAATAAAGAATAACAACTGTCCACACTATATGTTAGGAACTGCAATCAATAAGCAACAGAACTGTAGCAGATTTTTCTGTGTGCGTGTGTTTTATTCAGTTACCTTTCTCACATGTGGCTCCTCCATAGCTGGGTAGACACAGGCAAACAAAAGAGTTGATCTCATCAATGCAGGTGCCTCCATTCTGACATGGATTTGACTGACATTCATCAATATCTGACAAGAAATATAAAAACAAAGATTTAGGACGATGTGCTGGATAAAAGACTTATTGTAATGGTTGTGAGTGCACAGCCACGCAAGTATTTGTTGTTGTTTTTACCGTTGTTAGATGTTTTTAACAGTTTTTTAAAAGCTTTGTTTAAGGGTAAAGTGCTTTACTCAGAAAATACTTTCTAAAAACATACCAGAATTAGGTGTACAAAATCTCTGTGCAGTCACTTACATTCAGAAACATTTTCCAAATTGTTGCTTCATTATTACAGCCTGAACTGAACCTGTGATTGCCTGGAATATTTGCGGCTGTAATTTCAATCAAAATTGCTATTTTAAATTTTAAGGCTGTCTATTTAGTGTCTGGAAATATATATATATATATATGTGTGTGTGTGTGTGTGTGTGCTAGCATGTAAACGTCTATATATATAATATATTGATGATGAATTTTTTTTCATCATCAATTCATTTCGTCATTCGTCATCAATTCATTTCATTTTTAAAAATTGAACAAACGAATAAATAAGTAAAAGTATCAATACATAGCCCACCAAACATGAAGGATTTTATTTAATTGATGTTTTTATTTATTCATCTGCTGTGCGGAATCTCAGAGAATGTCAATCCTGTTATACTACACTGTGGCCAACCAGTCCTGAATCTGACAGGATTTCTTTATGCATCAATTTAGAATGCTAGCTGACTAAATGTCACAAAGATCTGTCCTTTTCTGGAAATTTGGTCCCCTCTAAGGGATTTAAACATGCCTACCCACACATCCACAGCCACACCAAGTTCAAAAGGTCTGTCTGCTTGTAATTATTCTTTTCTTCCTGAGTTCAGACCAGAGGGAAAAATCAATTACAGCGCAGTGGTGTACGGTGGCCATTAGTCCACCCAACATCTAAAAGTATATCTCATGGGCTGTGTGGTACCTTATCTGAAGGTAAAGATCAACAGGATCATCTCTTTCTTTCTTTTGCCTGCAGAATGAATGCCCAACTGCTTCACCAATGAACTTTACACAGATAAAAGGTATGAGGAGGAAGCAGCACCCGTCCAAAATAACACACTGAGTTCTGTGTTGTCTGATTGGATGCAGCGCAGGTGAGCCATGTCAAGCCAGACAGTCCATAAAGAATCATGAAGAAGGGATTATGCAGCCATAATAATATATGTATTCTCGAAAATCTCTCCATCACATTAAAACACATCCCTATTTATGCATTTCATATACTAGGTTAGGATTTTAATTACTGGCCACTGTTTTAGATTAACTAAAATGTTTAAGATAAGATATCCTTAAAATAAAACCCACTAAATCTTTAAATAAAGCAGTGACGAGTTAACGAGGACTTTAATGAAGCTCAAAAACTGTGATTTACTCTTAGGAACAAATAGAAAGTATACTAAAGAATAATAAAAAGCTTTTCTCTGAATGAGTGTGCCCGTGTCTATGAGCCATTAATCTGAGCAGAGGAGAACAATGCAGCACGACCCATGTTCCACCAGTGAGTAGCTTTTAACAGCATCGTCTATTCGGCAGCGTTTTTAGGATCTCGTTAATAAATTCTGTAAAAGAGAACACATGGAAATTTCTTATGAAAATGTAAGCTAATTATGTATGTATGTATGTATGTATGTATGTCAGATCACTGCTAATCTAACCTTATCTACACAACAATTGTAGTACAGCTTGGAGTGTAATCCTTGTCACAGTGCACTTGGTGTTTATTTGCATCCATCCACTAATCATAAACATGCATGTACGCCTAATCATAAATTAGACTTAATCATAAGTAACCATAAATCAAGCCTACTTAATCAATTCAGTGAGAAACACTCTCTTGTTGTGCAAACACAACAACCCGCCTGGAGTCTGTTACAAAATCTTCCTGAAAGCCGACAAAATCTAAGAACAGTCTGTAAATAAAGTAGACAGAAATATAGTTTGTTCATTGACAGGTATTAGAAAAATAGCTATTAAAATTTCAACAATTATAGAGAATAAACTCTACCCTTCTCAGAAGAAAATCATTTTTTCCGAAGCTATCTTCCAAAACCTTTTACCACAGTCACGGTGGCCAGCCCATTCAATGACAGGGTCATAGGATGGTATGGCAGCTACACCATATTAGACTGCAAAGCCCTGCACAGGGTAATGAAATCAGCCCCTCATATCAGTGGGTCACTGCCCCCATTAAGCCGCACTGTCTATAAGAAATGCTGTAAGAGGAAGAAAGACAGTATCATAAGTGACCCTGTGTAGCCCTTTCTACACTGCTGCCATTCAGCAAATAATACTAGAGTTTCTGTTCACGTAACTATTCAGCAGAGAGACAGATTCTATTCCCCAGCCTTCAGTAAACTCAGAGTTTCCAACATTTTTAGAACATTTCACTTAAATTTCTGGTAAACTTTTGGAAATTTGAACAGGTATTAGGAATTTATGGGAATTTGTGTAAATTGATTGAAATTATTTAGAAATTTAAGTGTATTTGTTTTAACAATGACATCATTTTGTTGCACAATAGTTTACACACAGCACAAGAAAAACTGAAACAAACATGCATGTGATAGAAAAAAGGTGTATGTTCTGGATAAATGCAAAGTGTAGTAAAGTAAATATTCTATGCAAAGTCCTATGTAAATAGTTTAATAGCACCACTGGTCACCTGTGAAATTAAGGGGAACAATATAGTGTCATGGCTGTAAAAAAAAAAAAAAAAATGCTGTTATGATTTAAGTAAATGGGACAAAAATGTCCACTAAGAGTGTATAATGAAAAAATATTTTTATCTGATAATGCCCAAAAACTAACAACGCATCAAAGTCATTGTTACTAATGTTTGACATGCCAAGATTGTAATAAAAGGTAAAAAAAAAATCCAATCCACAATCACATTTTACATTGAAAATTATTATTTAAGTCATTTTTGTGTGTTTCTCTCAAATCAGTAGGTCACTTATAAAAACAATTAAATATTTAATACATTTCTTAAACATTTACTAGTTTTGATTAGAATCTAAGCTGATTAACAGATTTATGCAAAATAAATCTAATATAATGAAGAATTTGCCCACAGTGTATGCTTGACCTGTTAAAGATTTTAAAATTATATTTCAAATATTCATGTCAAATTAACACACAGTAAAAGTTATTACCAAATTCAATGTGAAAAACGAAACCTGCTGTATGAAAACGTCCCCAACAGTGCACTAGGGTTAGGTTATAATCGATAGGCTTACCTGCAACTAGCAAATTCCCACATTATTCCCATTAATTTCTGTTAATTCCCATTAATTAACATTAATTGCTAGTAGTTTCTATTCATTTCTGTAAATCCCATTAGAAGCTAACAGCCATGAAAATTCCTAGAGTTTTGCAACCCTAACAGTTAATGTTCAGTAACTGTTGAATCAATCTTCTATGTACTATAGTATCCGGGAGGAGAAGTCTTAATTTTGGTACGTGGATAAAAAATAAAAGCAAGTATTATCTTGTTATGAAGAAAACAGGTTATAGTTACTTAAAAGCAGACATAAAAAAAAATTATTGAGGAATTAATGAAAAACTGCTGAGGAAGCACAGCCTATCACTTCCGCATCACTTCTCCAACATCACTACAAGCTGTTTCAAATAAGAATCTGCAGGAAAAAACCAGATGAGTGAAACAACCAGATGACAGTGAGGGTGAAGCTGGAAGCATCTTGCCAAAACGGGAAATGACAGTGGGAAAAAGCTGGCTGCGTATTTAGAAATAACAAGTATCCTTTTAGATCTGCTGGTTATAGAAACCACTCTAAACAAATTGGCCCGTGATTAGGCCAAAAACAACTGTAGGGGCTGCACAAAAAAATATTGGGAAATCAGCCTGCTGAAAGTGCTATAGGGGAAAAAGCTAAAAAAAGTGAGGGGAAAAAAGAAACCCAGAAAAAAAACAACTAGGGGAACAAAAAAATGACTATTAAAGAGCCTCTGAGCCTCTGAGAGGGCAGCAGTCTGACATCAACTTTCCATGCAGGAAATCTCTCAGTGGCTTATGCAGGTCTTGGGGCCTGAAGTTTGGTCTTTCATTTCACGCTTTTCAGATTTATCCATTCAATTTCACTGGCTGCCAAGGCATTTGTAAACGAGCGGCCATATAAAATGTAAACAGCCCCCCGCCTATAATAAATGAGACCTCCAATGCAATCAAGGATTTCACTGACATGGCTCCATGCACGATTTCTTCTGGGCTTAGTGTCCGCTCAGTTGGATCTAATAAAGTGCTAAAACTTTCAGAGGAAAAAAATAGATCAATATGTTCACAAAAAAAAAAAAAAATTCTCTGAAGAAACACAGAAAGCTCCCTGGGATTACAGTCTATCAAGCCGTGCTGCTGGGTTCAAAAGCTGACGATTAAAAATGTAAACGCTCCTGACAGAGGCAGGCAGAACTCACTTGCTATGCAGTGGCTGTCTGCAGACTTCTCTTGGCTGTCGGTATTCTTAAAGCATCTCGGAAAGCTATCAAAACGAGTCTCTTCTTTTCCTTTTTATAACACAGGCAACAGTTTTCACCACATGACCTTATGCTAATGTAGGGTGTGCTAATTTCCAATAGATCTTTTAAAGACAAAACAAAGCAAAAAAAAAAACAAAAAACAAACAAAAAACAGAAAAAGGAATTTGCTTATCATCTAAACATTTTTATTCATTTCCAAACTTTTTGTAAGTGACATTGAAACCTGTGCTGACTGCTCAAACAATTTGTTTATCTTTTGGATTTTCAAAAGTGCTCAAAAAGAGTCGCACAAAATGCTGTACACACACTAATAATTCAAGTCAGGTCGAAAAGATTTGTCAGTAGCCATGGTATTCTCTGTATCTGCCAAACCCTGACATAAAATATGTAGTATGTCTATTTTCTTTTAGCATTTTTTTTTCTATTCAAGGACATATTTGTCTTTTGCAGAATGGCTTGCATGTCCTATTGTTGCTGATTGCCGTCAGTAATAATTAGCTTGGCAACCTGAGTATGGATTTATTTTATACAACTGGTTACGCATTAGAGCTGCGATCGGGAGGGTCGATAGATGTTTTTCAGCCCTGAATTGTCGTGCGTTGAGTTTTTCTGAGAAAAAAATTCTCTGTAAAAGTTAGTATGCAATTACTGTTACTTATCAAACATTCATCTGTAAAAAAGAAAAATAAAATAACATTTTCTGTTAAATTTTACGCCATACATTTTTTTTGATATAAAAAAACCCAACCATACCAAACAAGGTTTAAATAGCTTCCAAAGGTACATGCAACCCAAAAAAGCATTGTATGCTGATGCAAATTTTAATAACTTTTTATTATTAAGATATTTTTGGTGCATTTTTTGATAGGACAGAAAGAGAGGGAGAGGAGGAGTGGGTGTAACTAGAAGGAACTCCACGTTTTTAATTCTTAAGGCAAAATTTTGCATTGAAAGGCATTCGTATACCGAAATTCCGCTGTATTGTATATTTAGTTTTTTAATAAAATAATTATCTTCAAAAGATGTGAACAGAATTTAAATAAAGAATTTAAATAAAGAATTTCTCACATTTGGCCCAGCATTCTGTTGTATTCTTCTTCATACAAGAGACCAAAAACCAATCCTGGGCAGCTTCAAGCAATCACTGGCTTCAGTCAGAGAGAGCAGCTCTGGAGGTTCGAGCACCCATGCTTGTGGTTTTTAGGACAGACAGGCACAGGATGCTGTTGACAGTGATAGTGCAACATTTCAGGGAGCGTTGCAGAGTCTAACGAGTAGATATGTCACGACACCTCAAACTGTTGCTTCTCGGATCTGACAGGTCTTTGTTCTCTGCATGCTGGGATTGGGTCAAGCTTGCTGACTTTTGTTATCTTCAACAGCATGTGCGTGTTGGAGTGTGTAAAAAAAAAAGGAGGTGGGTTCTGGGAGGGGTGTAAACAGAGACTGATAAACACAGCGTGTCATAAGAGATTTGATGGGATTCGGGAAACTATGCTGAAAACAAACAGGAGAGTTTATGAAATCGCACAGGAAACAAGAAAACAATTTTGCTCCTGACAACTTTTTTGGAATATAGCTCACTTTTACTGGAAGTATGAGTTATAAAAAAAGAGGGTCTTGTCCTTAAAACATCTAGGTTGTTTCTCAAGTCTGTTGTACTAGACAGTAAGGAACAATAATTCTCATGGTTATTTAGTGAGGAGAAAATAAAGTCCAGAACACATCGTGCCACAGCCATTAGAGAACAGATCATTAAATGAGTTCATTCAAGGTGTGCTTAAAAAGAGCGCTCAGGCAACCCTAATGGACCTGTAATGTAGAACAGATACCTGAGGAGTCTGGAGGAGGTACAGCTTCAGTGCCTGTGCTACCTTATAAAGCTTAAATCTACAGTGCAGATTTGAGCTTTTATTCATCTTCATATATTACTATAATAATGTGTGCATGTACATAATAAAGCATTCTTCCATTTTTTTAGCTACTCTCCATCAATGTTTGTAATTTTATTGCAGAAAGTAAGTGACAACAGCAACATCATCTCATACATCATCTGGTTATTTTGTCGAAATAATAGAACCTTTTTTGTCTTATTTTCACAGCAGACTGGTTGGTTAAAAAATATGTCAAGGAAAGTATTTTTGTCCCCACATATACTTTGTGTCACAGCTATGTATGGACTATTGGCAAAAAACTTGCCAGAGGCGTATTAGATGGAGTTACTAACGCATTCGTTCACCAACAAAATCTTCCGCCCTTTAGTGCGGCCGGTGGAATTTGTGTCACTAAGTCTGAAATTAGAGAATTGAAAGTGCTATAATTCCAGCCACATTTCTCAGTTTTTGAGCCTACACGTTACTGTGCAATATTACCAAAGCAGTCTGCATGCTTCATTCAAACTAAATTAAGAGACTTTGCTGTCTATGCAAAGAAGCCAGGAAATGCAGTTATAAAAATAAGAGTGGGTTTATATTCAGTTCTTTATTTTGAATTGCCTAAAATGTGTAGTTTGTACCTTATGCTTTCTGTCCATAATATGATTTTGTGAGTTTAGCTGAGAGGTATGACAGGTTGGGGTGGAAGAAGGAAAGGCGATGAAATGATTTTTGAAAAAAAAAACAAAAAAAAAAAACCATCAGAGAGCCATAGGGCTGCTTCACCTCATCTTTGCTGCATCCAGCAATTTCTATTTAACTTCCGGGCAACATAACAATAAAGCAGAAGAAGAAGGAAGCTGCAAGAAAAAAAAAAAGAATCCAGATCTGCAGCAACCCCTTTTATGTAAATATATTTAAATGAAGCTTCCTGTAAAGCAAATACTTATTAAAAAATATTAAAACTAGACCAGATAGGGAGCACACTGTAGACAACTCTTTTTAGATATTATACTGTGCAAGATTTACCATCACTTTACAGTAGCATGTTTACATTTGTTTTTAATTTTCGAGAAAAGTTACAGTCAAGGTTTACAAATTATATTTATATTATAATTACTTCTGAGTTGTTTTAAGTTTTACAGGTGCAGTGTACTAGTGTTGGAAAAACGTTTTCAGTAGCGGATGCAGTTTTTATCCCACACACAGTTGCCTACAATTGCATAATTAAATGATAAAGATTTGTACAGCATTACACTATAATTAAAGATAATAATTCTCTACATTTGAGACTTAGAGAAGTGGTGACTCATGGTTGAGGTGTTGGACTACCAAGCCGAAGATTGTAGGTTCGATTCCCAGATCCAAGCTACCACTGTTGGATCCCTGAGCAAAGGCCCTTAACCCTTTGTTGTATAAATGAGATAAATGTAAGTCTCTCTGGATGAGGCGTCTGCCAAAAGCTGTAAATGTAGAGACAACTTAAAGAATAAAGGAAAGAAATATAGGATTATGTTACATGACCCTATCTAAAGGTGACTCTGCATCTATCAACCTAACTACTCCCCAGGTCCCTTTTCCCTTCCAACATTATTAGTGGCAAATGCAGTTAAGTACATGTGCAAGACCATCAA
Source organism: Bagarius yarrelli (assembly GCA_005784505.1). NCBI lineage: Eukaryota > Metazoa > Chordata > Actinopteri > Siluriformes > Sisoridae > Bagarius > Bagarius yarrelli. Next base: position 1,942,880 of record VCAZ01000015.1, on the reverse strand, counting down.
ATAACCTTGCTCGGCTTGTTGCTGAAGCAGACCTCTGCATAATGACTGTGCATCAGCACCTGTCATTTCCCCTGAAGGCACAGTTAAACTGATGGATAACATCTGCATTTCTTTTTTCCACCTCTCTAAGTACCTACAGGCTTGTTCTAGTGTCTTCCAATATTTTTTGGCTGGACAAAACAGTAACCCTCAGGTAACATAATTTGGTTTCCTCTCAAACTAAGCTGATTTTTTTGACCCAGACTCAATAAATAGTGACAGCGAATCAACATAGCTTTCTCGGTTAAAGTAACCAAAACCATAAATAAAAGAAGATTTGTTAGCTTTAACGACCCATTATTTAACTTCAGCACGTAAGTATTCCTCTTCCTACATATTCAGCTTACCTCATGTGTTTCCAGTCAGGAATATTTTACAGTTTTACCGATAGCCTGATCCAGGGGAAACAGGCCCTGTCCCCGCGGACACTCTCTGATTACCTTATAAATATTTTAGCTACACAGTAGTGATGTAATCCATGCATTATGCAGACATCTCTTCTCAAATAATCGCTGACCACAACTTAGGGAAATCCAATGAGAATAGCATGTCTGGTTTATTTTTTACTGTAACAGAAGGAAGGAAGAAGAAGAAGAAGAGGAAAGGAAGAAGGTGGTTGAAAATATTTCCTTCATCCCATCTCTGTCATTAATAGCCAGACTAGACATAATCGCTTAAAATCGGCTCAAGCATTTGTGCAAATATGCAATTTATTTAATTTATGAAATAAAAGAATGTTAAAGTAAAAATGCTTTTAAAACATTACATTTGGATTGTTTATTTTTATCAGTTTGCAAAATAGATTACCTTTTTTTGAATCAAATTGATGTTCATTGTGACTACAGATCGGCTTTAATTCTTGTACCTGCACATTTGGACAGGTTGTACCGGCACATTTTCAGACTGAGGTCTATAATTAACCAATTATACCAAGCAGGTACTAATGATCATCAATGATCATCGAGTAGATTGAATCAAAGTCATTAATTGTAACAGAACCATTCTGACAAAGCTCCTAAAGCAGACTGTGGATTCAAGATGTGCCGCTCAAGAAGCATAAAGAAGCAGGCAATGTTTAGGGCTGCAGATGCAAAAGTCAGTTAAGAAAACTCAATGCTTATTCATCATGCTTATTGTGATCAGTTAATAATGTCCAGCAGAAAAAATCCACACAGATGTCTTGGGATACCCGACCATTTCATTCATGTGTTGCTGGGATTGGTTTTGGATTGTAGGTTGGTTTTGGCGATTTTCTTCCTCAGCCGTAATAGTATTGTGTTTAGCAGGGATAAGTCAGGGCTCTGTGAAGAGCATTTCAGTTTTTCCAGACAAACCATATCCCAGCATGTTTTCATGGAGTTCACAGGGATATCTTTATGCACAGGGATATCGTCATGCAGTAATTCAGTCTTATTTCCAGTGAAGGAACAATCTCATGCTACAACATAGACATATTAAGACATATAAAAAGACACACATATGTGGGTGTGCTAGTAAGATTGCCACAAACTCTTGGCTGTATAGTTATTATACATTCTGTGAATGATATTATTTACTGCACATGACACTGGTTTTAATGTTATGGCTTAAATGAATCTTAGTTGCACCAAAAGCCACTGCTTGTGTTAATGGGATGCGATTTAAACCATAGATATCAGTAATGAGCCACTACGCTGACTTTTACAACGTCATTTGCATTGTGAAGCTGTTAGCATACAGATGTCAGTAATTATCGGCACACATGCGGTTTAATAGATGGCACTTCCTTTCTGCTATTATTAGTTAACATAATTCAAGCATCGATTGTGCAACGGGGTATTGATAATCATGACCTGTGATTATAAAGCCTTGGTGCCCTTTGACACGGTGGAGCCCAGCTGTGACCTCTGACCTCAAAGCATGTGCACAATTACACATCAAGAGCATTTATTCTGAATATTCAGGGTTTTACGGTATACACCTTTCAGAACATACTACTGCTTGTGGTAGTGACTCTGCTCTTTTAAACTAAAAGGCAAAATAAACAAATTACAGTGGGGGAAAAATATTCAATTAATCGTAATCATAGTAAAATGTTTAATTAATCAAAGTTTTAATTTTTTGCTCTGCCTAACCATATTAAAAAAATCCTGATTTGCCAGAGGATACGCTATAGATGACATCGAAATGTACCTTTTTTTTATCTTGCTTATTTATCAGTAGTTGTATTTTGGATAAATCACAAAATTCTTGTATTTACTTAATCTCCTATCACAATGTAATGTCTCCAAACATCTGGTCATTTTTCAGTACATAACCATAACCATGCATACACCAGTTTAGAGCTAATGTCAAGCATGAAAAATTTAAATGAAATAAAATATCAACACATCACTTAGTTTAAAAGTCCAATCCAAATAAAAAAGCTTTATATAAACTTTCTTAAATGGAAGCAAAATCAGGTTAAGAGAGGTGGGATGAACCTTCTCACAACCTTAATTCATACTTAACTGGTCTTGACATATCAGCATAGAATGCAAATTTCCATTCCAACTCTCAGCAGTCTTTTTTATGAGCTTTCCTTAACAGGATTCTGCACTTTGAAGGAGAGGGGATGGACAGGAAATCGATGACTCGTAGCAAAAGTACAGAAAAGCTCTACTTCCTGCGCTCTGTCTTTTCATAATTAATTTTCAGTTGCTTAACAGCAACACAATGCCAATAATTATCGCGACGCAGTTCATCGGTACGGGATTGAAATCACTGAAAATAAAATGCGAGGAGAAACAGCTGTACGTATTCTGACTGAAAGCGTCAACACGTGCAAGCACCAGTTCGGAAAAGATCTCGTAAAAATACAACCTGTATATTTAAATCAGAATGATTTCAGTCGTAATGACAAAAAAGTGTGTATGTAAACATGGCTAGTGTAGTCACTTTGGGTCTTGAATAAGTTTCTTTAATGCCAAGTAAATGTTTTAACACGTACAGCTTCCTGCTCTATTTGCATCCTGGTTCGCTTTGCCACACTTTGGCCTTGTTGCTATAATCTCCTGTGAGCTAACAAGAAAATTACAAGCATGCCACGATCAAGGACAAAAGACACTCCATGCTACATTATCTCCCTAAGGTAGCAGTGTCTTCGTTGCTATTATCTCTGTAATCACCAGCATCAGCTGTACTTCGCAGCAACATCACAACAAGCTTGTTTCAGCTTTCTAACATTCTCCATTTTATTCTTCCTTCACTAAACCCCTGACCTTAAGCTGTGATCTTTGCACTCATTTGTTCACTTACCGATCTCACAACTCTCGCCATAATATCCCAAAGGGCAGAGACAGCTGTACCCTTCCCCTTCCCTCAAGCAGCTCCCCCCATGCAGACATGGGTTTGTCAGGCAAGGCTCCTCTTCTGCTGAAGAAAGAAAACAAAAAACAAACATTACTAAGAAAATAACTTACACTTACCTATTTAATACCACTAAGGAATTGGGGGTTAAGGGTCCTGCTCAGGGGCCCAAGTGGTGCTGAAAATCGAACCCCAGTCTTTCTGGTAGCAGCCCAAAACCTTAACCACTAATTTCCTTGGCTTCAAAAAATACCACTTATATACAAATATATTTTTTGATTACAACTTTGTAAAAAAAAGTGTAGATGGTCTCTGTAAAATAATCTCTAAAGCTCACTCACTTTAAGCAAAGAGATGACTCTAATTCATTAAAAGGCAAGTCATAAATATAAGCGTATGTAATCTAATCTGGAATCTGATTTTATCTGATGTGTATGCTGGTTTTTATACTAAACCATCAACGTCTGAGTTTAGTGAATGCCAAGATCAACTGATTAAACATGTGGAACAAAGATTGACTCCTGTTGTATTGGAAAAGACACCTGCACCCACACCAGCCTTATGTGAATTATATACATATTAACCCTGCATATAGCTGCGCTTTAAAGATACAGTATTTGTATGTAATTTAAGCAAAAAGTGGAAAAAGACAGGGCTAATGGATTAAAATGAGGAATTAAAAAAATGTATTTCCAGTTGCTTTTAACACAGTTGTTTATCAGTGATGTAACTGTGCTGATGTCCATGATTTGGGCTCTAACTTTACTGCATTTGGCGGATGCCTGTACTCAGAGTGATGTACAATAGTACTTTGAGGTCTCTATTTATCAATACATCAGTACTGGTTTGCTAGATGGCAAACTAAGAAACCCATAATTCTAAAACTCTATTTTAAGCAAATGTAGTAAAAAAATTAACCGAATGTTTCAATTATCTTATAAAGTGCTAGTTTAGTGATTAGACATCCAGGAAAACTTTATTCCACCATTAAGGTGCCAGAACAGACAGGAGTCTTGAGGCATACCAAGCAATTACAATGACAGAAGGTAAGACCAGTCGAGCAGTGTTTGAGTATCTGAGGGGGCAAGATGTGGTGTGGGGTGTAATACATGTTTCACTAGATTATGTCGCAGATGGCGTCCAAAAAAAAAAGACCTTCGCAGACAATAATATACACTCTTTAAGCTTCGGCCAGTAAATGTTTCGTAGCTGTATAAAAAATAAAGTTGCGAAGAAAGCATGGCATCCAGACATGTTTTTCTTGATCTGGCATCACTGAAGAAGTCGGAGGGGAGTCCAAGCGCACATGACTTTTAGCATGATGACAGATAGGCATGAATTTGTTGTCTGCATCCTGCTTACAATGATGGATGCTCCCTGGGGAAGGACAATGTGATACAGCTCTTCCCACATCACTGATGTGTTTGGCTCCCATAAATTATCCACTCATCGCCTTGTGGTGCCACCGACCGCCATCTGTTTTTATGCTGCAATTCTGAAGTATTTTGTGTGGTGCAACTCATGTGAAATGCTTGTTATATGTGTTTTTTATAGGGTCAGCATAAATAAAAAAATTATAATAAATTGTTTGCTCTATTTCAATCACAATAGAAGGAAACTTGACAAGGACAAAGGCCCAGCGGATGTCTGTCTTAGTCTCTCCATTAGTATATACGGGGAAATTGATTTAGTGCTGTTGCATAATTCTTTAACAGCCCAGACTGGATCACACTGTGTAGCCTACATTATAATTTTGGGCTCATGTAATGATATACAGCCGAGATAATCCCAGCATAAATCTAGAAGAACAGCACATAGAACCTTGCCACAGGCTATGACATTCAGGCTGCCTCCGTACAGAGTTTATTTGCCTGAAAAAGTGCATTGTCTTGTTCTTTTTTTATATCTGCATCCTGAGAATTCATGAAAAATGAACACAAAAAGATTCCATGATCAAGCAGATGGATTTATGGATCTAACGCAAACATAAATATAGCCAAAAAGACATGTCCCAGAGCTCAAGATGCCAAAGCATGAAAAACATCGTGTTACTCTTTATGAATTCTGGACCCATATATTGATTTTTCTGACTGCAGAGCCCATCATTTGGTTGTAAGATTATATGCATGAGTGCTAATGACTAGCACTGGGTCTTTCTACCACCATTAGTTGGCACTGCAGGCAGGATTGACAGACTGCACAGTAATAGACAGGGTGGACAGCGGGAGTCTGATGAGGACAGGCGTGAGGTCATCCATCAACATGCTCGCACTGAAAATATTCCACTAGTGTAGAAAACATACATAAACAGCACACTCCAGATTTCTTAAGCATAATAAATAATGAAATATCTTTAAAGAAGTGCATGAGCATGTAACGATAAAATATTGTGCTGGAATGGGTAACTTAGTGGTTAGGGTGTTTTAATTGTCATGGGTTTAATTCTAAGCACCACTCAGCTGCCATTGCTGGGTCTTTATACCTTCAACCCTCAGATGCTCCAGCGCTGGACAAAAAAAAAAAGAAAAAAAAAGAGCTAAATGTAAGCTCCTCTGGATATAAGTGTCTGCCAACTGCTACAAATGTGCAAAAATAATAATAATAAAACTCTCACTTTACACTTTATTAGTTCTGCAGGTAATCCCAGCTGTGCCAATATTCAGCATTGTGAGTACAACTGCTACGTAAACAGAAAATGACTAGGGGGTAAATTATATTTCAGACACAGTGTGACCAAATATTCAGTTTATTTAAGTCCTGCTACAGTAGCTGATCTGAAAACCTCACACACTTTAAAGTGATCTCTAAATAGATTTGCACCTTTCTTCCCCAATTGTGTCTTTTATTAGTTTTAATCTGCAACTTATGAACTTTAAGTCAAATGGCGCATTCAAGAAATATATCGCTTCCCATGTCCGCAGATCATAATGCTTAGTCTAATATAGTCACCCTTTTAAATTAGGAAATGGAATTTTATTTAGGTACCACACGCAAGCCGAGAAATACAAAAGCTGAAAAGTCTCAGTGTGGTATTGATATAGATAAGCAATCGAGGCATACTGCTAACTAATTAAATTAGTGGACCAAAACTAACTTGTTGAAGAAGTGCACTTCAATTATGCAGACGATTTAATCAAAATTAAAAAAGACGCATTCAGCATTTTAATACCTAATGACACTCTGGCGGATGACATCTTACAGAGCTCGTGTTTTCAAAAGAAATGAAAGTTTGTGGCGTCACATCACAGGTGTTCGACATCATTTACTATTGACTAGGCAGTGCCTTACACTGGCAGTTTGTAAAAAATGTATTGTTAGTATATGTATGTTGTAATACAGTATATGCGTCAGTTATAAACAGTTTGACGAATTTTAGAAACTGATGAAATAACCTTAAAAGCTGCACACTGGCCAAGTGTCATAGTTCAGAGTTAAAGGTGCAGTAGGACATCGTGGAAAAGGGTAACTGTAGCCTGATAGCACTGAAAGTGTTTGTCCCACCCTTCCTCCCAAACACAGTCTAAAGTCACACCTCCTGATAGCATGAAAGTGCACAGTCTAGACGACCTGAATAATATAATAAATAATAATAATAATAATATAATATATAATACAGTTAGTAACAGTACAAAAAAACAAACATGAAAATAGTACCCTATTAGATGCTGCTGCTGGAGTTAAGCTAGTTCTTGAAGGTACACAAAGTAATCACAAAATCGGATCACACCATATTCCTACATGTCCAAAAGAAATACTGCAACCTTGGTGTCATCTTTGACTCCTGTTGTTGACTTGTGTGTGAAATTACAACACTGATATTAATGTGGGTTTTGATACAGCTTTTTTTCACAGTATGTGAACGCTCTGATGATGAATCCTGTTTAAGTTGAAGGTTTAGTTGGATAAAGAAGAACACATTTGAGCTTCTATGAATAAGGGTATGTGCCGAATGCCAGGAATGTAAAGGTAAATGTAACGTGAATTCCTTTTAAATTCTGTAACTGAGAGTTAGTCAGTGCAGTCAGTAATCACTAATCGTAATCCAGACAGTCTTCCTCCTTACAACATTTAGAACTTTTAAAGGCCAGCGTAGTAATATGTGCATATATATATATATATATATATATATATATATATATATATATATATATATATATATATATCCTTTGTAATATTGATCAATCATTGAGCTATTTCACAGTATATCACTTTGTCTCACTCACACTATCTTTACCGTGAAGATGTTTAGCCATTTATTTTCAAACTGTTCCTAATAGGAAGAGAAATCATTGTAAGAGTAATTTAACAGATGAACACACAGCAAGTGACACAGAGGCGCCCTAGGGACTTTTGCAAAATAAGCACACACTCCTTTTATGAGGGTAGCAATCTCATCCCTTCAAAAAGAAACCTGGCAGAGTAGATCATAGACATAGTGAAGGTCTCTGTCCGGTTTAATGAATCTTTACCAGACATGATCACACACTCCTTCCCTCGCCTAATCATGTCTCTCACAGAGCATAAAGACAGTGGCAGAGTTCAAGGGCTTCCTATCACTGTTATGATGAAATAGACTCTTCATTGCCTACTCGAGTGCTTTGTAAATAAAATCCTGTCAAATGGATAATTTTATAAGTGAACTGATTGCTCTCCACATTAAGCAGGGCTTGGTGCGGGCTGCAGAGCAATAAGACATTGATTCCCTTCTTAAACAATTAGTCATGACTTATTGCTTACAAATGGGATCCGGTTCGGGTCTCTAAGCAGTGGATGATCTGTAAAAACACATGAAATTAATATTTCCTTAATTAAAATACAAACTAGCGCACTGTACACCATAAAAGAAAATAAAGCATGAATAAAATACAGCCCTTTTTTTCCTTAAAGATACTTTTTCGCCTTTATAGATAGGACAGAGAGAGATGACATGTAAAAGATAGACAGGGAGGTTGGACCACAGCTGAGAATTGAACCCAGGTCAAAAGAGCGCAGCAACTTGCGCATGTGGGTTGCAGCAACGTAACCCACCACACCATGGCATCAGCCAAATACTTCCATTCTTATTTCCTTTCTTTAGACACAGATAAGTTGATAATTAAGCGCGAGGGGACATACTGTTGGTGCCATCTGAGAATAGAAAAATGAGAAAATAGAGGTGACAGAAAATGAAAGAGAATGTGGCAGAAATGAAAAGTTGTAACTATGTGTTTGGAATTATGAATAATTTGGGAACTGATAGCTCAGTGGTTAGGGTGTTGGACAGCTAACTGGAGGATGAGGGTTCATTTCCAAGTACCACCATGGTTGGGCCCCCTTACCTTCAACTGTTATTTCTTGAAATAATTCTGTTTAACCAACTATCTGTTCATTTATTTTTTATTCATTATTGAAAAACAAAATTTAGCTACATAACAATACATTCAACATTCTTTGCTAACTCTACAAATGGGCATGAGGTTACTTTTCCAGGGCTTTGGGGATCTGACTGTTACACATGTAAACCTCCAAAACCTCCCCTCTATGGACAGAACCATTTTTCATATCAGCCTGAATGGTTTTCGGGTCTATAAGTGGGTTATACGGTTTAATGTAACAATTTTAGCCCACTCTTTTGTATCACTACACAGGAGAAAGTAACTACTGAGTAAAACCAACAAATAGCAAACAGGTCTTTAGAACTTGACAAGTATTTCTTCTGCAACCCAGACAACTCTCTAGGGGACTTGCAGCATTGTAGTAGGGATGCGCCAGTCTGACTGTGGGAATAGGTACCAAACTTATACTGAAAACATATTGTTAAACTGTTAAACATTATTTCGACAAACTTTTACATAGACTTGTGGAAAAATCTCAATTTTATGTTTTTACACAACTTCTTACATTCAATTCTTTTAGACATTTAAAAAAAAAGTTTTTTAGGGCATCCACATTGCTCATGTCAGAGGTAGAGTCAGAACAACTGGTAATTTATTTCAGAATTAGTGTATACATAATGCCAGAAACACAGACTGTCTTATACTCATACATTTTCTAGAAACTTCTAACTTACTTTTTTTTGGGTGCACCTGCAGCTTTAAATGGGCCGACAGTAAAAGACACAGATTCTTGTTCTTTATGGCGTATAAAACAGGTTAATATGCCTAAAGAAAATAATAGTGTCCGTTGTCCTAGGATTCTACTACCTAGACAGTTGGTACAGATCAGAAACTGCTATTAAAGAGGGGAAAAACCCACAAATGTAAACCTGAAACAGCAAAGTGTAAAGCTGTAGTGGTCGATAAGCCTGCCATTGGCTGCCAGAAGTGTTTTATTCAAACCAAATGCTATCCGACTACTAAAAGTCTGTACTAACGGTCTCTAAATGTTCCTTCTTTAGAACCTGATATACTGAATACAGCTTAAATAAATTATAACAATCAAAAAACTTTGTGAAAAACCATTAATATTAAAACATTTAGAACATGAAGAGAAATCCTGGCTGGTTATACAAGAAAATGTTCAATAAAATAAATTTGACCTCGACAAGATATTGTACCCACAGTGTAAAAATAGAAACAGTGCTTCACTTACTTACAGTATCTCACCTGTTGTTAAATCTTAACAGACATAGAGCTGAACAGCATACAGGCTCAAAGAAATAAGATGCCCTTTTAGAAGTCAGGGCAACATAATGAAGGAGAAAACATAGGAAATCAAAGCTGCAGAAAAGGCAGCCATGACATACAGAGACGAACTGCCAATGCAAACACACTCAGCTAGAACAGGGGAAGTGGTGGCTCATGGTTAAGGTTAAGGTGTTGGACTACCAACCCGAAGATTGTGGGTTCGATTTCCAGCTCCACCAAGCCACCACTGCTGGGTCCCTGAGCAAGGCCCTTAACCTCCAATTGCTCACTTGTATAAATAAGATAAATGAAAGTCGCTCTGGATAAGAGCGTCTGCTAAATGCTGTAAATGTAGAACAGATTCTAGATCGCAATTGCACTGAATAGGGCAACAGTCACACTGAAATGAGATCCAGCGCTGAAATAGGGCACGTCTGACTAACAGATATGAGAAATTGTCCTGTCTAAAGTTGTCATAGGTCGGACAGCCTACCATGTGAAACATATGCAGAATCTCTCCAAGAGTACGAAATGGCGGCATGAGGGATGCAGTCTCTGCTTCCGTTAGAAACATCACCACCAATGTGTCCCTGCCAATTAATTGCCCTACTGGGAAATAAAACACGTCTATACTGACTGCACAAAAGACAGACTGTCCAACACAGAACAATTTCTGGATTAAGACATGCATCATGGCACCAATTGTTAACACTCCCTATTTGAGGTCATACAACCGTCTTGTGGCTAAGGCTAAAACTTCCAGCTTTCGGTCAGAACCCCTGGGGTCAGCCCGTGTGTGGCAGAGTATGACCACTCGGACAACTTTTCATCATCCACGGATTGCAGAAGCTTAGCCTGGAAGACCTGGAAAATTGCCATGGCATATGGCACAGATGTCCTGCTGCAAGCATAGGCTTTTCTGGCCAGGTGAGCCACCCGCAATGTTGAGTGAAGCACAGAAGGGAACTACTAACTGAATGCACATAAAAAACGGCAGTGTTCTACAGGCATACTTTATTCTTAAACATGTTTTAATCTAGTAGGTAATTTAAATAGTACTTTGCTGTCTGCTTAACTCTCTGCCATCAGCGCTATGAAACTTCCTGCTGAAAGAGTTTCTTTTAAAAAAACTGTATTTTCAGAGCATACAAAGTATTATTGTTCGGGGCACAAGATGTGTTTATAAGTGCACTCAGTTATTTTAATTGCTAAATCAAACTTCCCCTAGAACAGATTCTTGTTAAATTTGTTTACCAGCATTATTGAGTTATCCGTGCTCTGACATTCTTCCTATAATTCTTTTTTTTTTTTAAAAACCCTATCATTATACAGCACTATTATTAATGGGATATAAGACCGCTTCTTTTGTTCACTCTGATTGAATGCTGCAGCTTTCATATCTCCACATGTAGCCAAAAAAATTCATCTGGACCTTTTGCTATTGTTAGCATATCCAGAGCCTATGACAGTCTGGTTAATGGCAGATGCACTATATTGCAGTATTTGGTAGGGGCACCTGGTAAATCAACGGCAAAAAAAACCCCTACCCGGCCTGTCTGTTCATCTTTCCTCTCTTTCACTCGTCCCTTCACTCCCATTTTCTGCTGGGTGAAAGCCTCCCGTGTGCTCTGAGTGCTTCGCCTTCTGGCTGGTAATTACCAGAAAATAGTGTCTTAAGTGGGTTTAGGTCTGAAGAGTGCTGTGAAAGACCGTCTGTCTTGTCTGAATGCGATTTGAAACACGCCTGCTCTGCCCAATTCTAAAAGAGTAAGCCGAATTCATTTTAAGTGCACTTGGGCTTATGGAATAGCGTGTTACAGTAAATTCAAAAATGTTTTAGACATTGTGTGCATACAGGCAGAATTAATAATATATATTTTAGAATAGAGAGGTAAAAAACAAACGGCAGGAAATTCTAGGACCAGCGAGAAATCACAGTTTTAGGAATAATATTATTTCTATATTTCTGACACAATTAACCCACACCAAAAAACTGTTCGCATTTTAGACCCGTGTGTCTTAACGGGTCCAGGGTCAAGAAACAGTTGCAGGTGACTATAAGCCAGAGCTGCAAAGGGGTAAAGTTTGAGTTAATCTAAAGAAACCATTAAAACACACAGCATACAAGTTTACATAGTTAACCTATATATATATATATATATATAATGGTAGACTGAGGGGACAAACTCTATTAAACTCATCTCTGAAGTCAATTTTCAGATTAATCTCGAGGCAACAATCCTAATTTTGGTCCACTAACACATCTAATTTACTTTAATTTAATGCCTCATTAAGTTGGTCAGCTGGTCAATTTGGTCAGTTAACACCCACCAGTCTGTTCTTATCTGACAGGTACCGACCAGGGAGATTAGCGGCTAAACTCATGCTTTATCTGAGCTACTGAAAACCTGCCAATTGAAACAGAGAAATACAAGACACAGCACATAATAACATAATACACTGCAAGTGCTTCACATTACCATTGATTGCTCATTGACATTTCAATTTGCTTTCGAAGAAGCTTATAGAATCTTAGAAAAACGCATTTTCTCCAAATGTATTCCTAGCACATTCTACAGCACTATTTCCAAACACTAGCTAGTGATGCACACGTGTGGGTGGTGCTGCAGAAAACAACAGTAAACCATCACAAGGTGTCTGGCGGAGGAGTTTGGCAGTTCTGTTAGGTGAAAGTACAATGTGTAAACTTCCCTGCTAAGCAGTGCTACGATATGGTAAATTCTGTATGATCAAACACCATATGTAGGACTTCTCATTGGAGCTAAGACACTGTAAGTGTTCACACTCACTTTCACACTCTGGGTGAGGTCATTATCGCACCTGCATCTTGCTTTCAGAGCCAGTGTAAAAACTCAGTGGAGTCTGCAGGCTGTTGCTCATGAAGAAAAGCTCGATGTTGCTCTGCTCGGTTACTCAATTTTTGAGCCAGCAGAGGTTAATGGAAGGGCAGGAAGTCATACTGCAGTTATCAGCGTTTAATGTACTCTGTATTTTGAGAGTTATTTGAACTGCTAATACTCTGCGCCCACCAGTGTGGAACCCTGACCAACCTGGTGGCAGGTTTGTGCGTGGAAGAACTGGTTAACCATCAGCATTTTAAATGTATCAAACCATTAGGTTAAAGTGAAACGAATCAGATTTTTTTTACCAGTCATGTAAGACCCGAGGTTTAGATTCTCTGCAAATTTACTATGCAACATGAATAATAATATTCGGTCTAAAACCCAGGGGAGGTCAACACCAGCACAGACGATTTAAATATAAGTACAGCGAAGAACATAAAACAAAGTGTGCGATGAATGACATTTTGCTCTCTTCACTTATTAGGCTACTTCTGTCCAGTTGCAGGTTGCAGAGCTTATATGCACACAGAAAAAACAGTTACTGGTAGAAATGCATTCAAGTTGCACCAGAATGAGGCAGTTTGCATAATGTGGCTTCCTGTGTGTTAGAGGATTTCTGTATTAACCTTCAGCCTCACTGATTTGTAGCTGCTGCACAATATAAGACGAACCAGCTATGGGGGTCAGAAATAGTATGAAATAGTTTGGAAAATATGGATCAAATAAGGAATAACAAATCCCAGATCCACAGAAGTCTAATTGCTATTCTTGAATATCTACCCTAAGGGAATATTTCAAATCAGGATTGAACCAGTTCGACTGAGAGCTCAAAACAACATCCATGCCCGGTTCTGCAGTTAAGCTTTTTTTATTAGCTTTCTGTTTTTCGGTTTTCTTCTAAATGTCAAGAGTAATAAAAATACCCGGATACACAGCATAAACAGATAACTTACTGTAAATATAAGAGGGCAAATACGGCACAGATAAATCTCCTGAGAATATTCTGATGCAAAACATCCGATTTAATATTAAAACTTTGAATGCTGTATTTATGTATTTATAGCTAATTCTGCAGTAATATAAATATAAAGCACAAAGATTCACAGACTTTTGCTATATTCTATGTAAAAAAATGCTTTAATAAATGATACCAAGCTTTACTACGCCTCAAAGCAAATCCCTTCCATTAAAGTGCTAGTGGATTTTATAGGATTTAATATGGTGTGACTGCTTTAGAATACACACACAAATCACACACAAAAGAAAGAATTTATAATGATCAGCCTGTAAAATCCTACTTACAAAATATTCCCAAAATGAGACTCTAAGTCAGATCCTAAAATCACGTTCATAAACACTTGCAATAAAAAGACATAACAAATAATCACTTAGCAGCAGAATAAAATAATAAACAACTAATAAGCCTCAGAATGTATTTGTGAGCATAAACCTGAAATTGCTGGTTGTAGCTATAAAAAAGTACAGAAAATCAATAGCCTCCTCACTGCACAAATTAATATTATATCTGAATTTAATATTATATATATATATATATATATATATATATATATATATATATATATAATTTTTTATTGCATGGATCTGCTTGAATTATGATGCTTCTTCCACTGATAATGTATTCTGGCTTTTGTCTATTTTTGTACACAAATTTGTATTTCACATGCTTTCATTTCATTGCAACAAAAGCCATACCTTTATTCCTAACAACCATCAGCTCATCAGTAAAGGGGACTGAAAAAAGCCCCCACCGTTTACATAAAATAACAGCCATGGAAAATATTTACAAACATGGGCGAATTTTTAAAAAATATTACAGGATCTGCACACGTTTGTTTCTCATTTACAGACACTGAATAAACATTTTTACTGTAAAAAATGAGTGCCAGTTCTAAGCAATTCACAGTGTTGACAAAAAGAGCTATGGAGCTCCAGGCATCTAAAGCTTGCAGACGCTTTCCGATCCCATCCACTTCACTTCCTATGTTCTTTAACTTCTTAATAAGAGAAAATATGCTAAAAATACATCTTAACATAAAAAATAAGAAGTGTACAGAACTGAATTAATGAAAGAAACATTTTGAATAAATATTCAGGAAAAATGTCTTGTTAATTATTATATAAATACAATAAAGAAAACTGATTATTGAACTTGTTCCACTTCGGGGACTAAAATGAATTTAGTGACCAGGAAGCATAAAAAAATGCATGTAGCATTGCTACAGTAGGCTACTTTTTTTTTCAGCGCGTGTGTTCTGCAAAGTTATTTCTTCCTGACTATGAGTAAAACATGACCAAGAGAAAGCGCATAGTGGTGGATTCATGCTACAAGTTTCTGTGCATGCGATTTATTAGAGGCAAGGAAATGCACGAGCTGTGCGAGGCTTTTTTGTGAGTGGAACATGCTAGGGCAGCTCTTGAGAAAGCTGACCGCGTGCAGTGTGGGCTGCTGCCAATGCGCGTGTTCCGCTCCTGCCTTGTTCTTTTCTGAAAAAGAACAAAAAGGATAAGGCACAGACTCTGCTGTAGCCAAAGCTATGCGGAAGCTGCTCACAAATGAAACTAGGGTAGGGGTTAGAGACAAGCTTTGCTTTTTCTCTACCCCTCGCTAGCCCCAGTCTGTCTCAGGAGACACAAGCGTTTTTTTCTCTCCTTGAAGACAGCCTATCACTCTATGCTACTTCCTTCGAGAATAAGCGTAGGCTCCAAGGCGATTGTGGAGCAACCACCACAACCAACCATCTACTAGGATGGTTTCTTGGGCTATAGCTAGGCTAAAGCTATCCTGGCCAGCCAAGAGGCAGGATTCTGGCTGAAGAGCCAGGAAACCAAATGAGCGGTTAATAGATTTGAACCAGCTACATTCACAGAGGAGCCTGCCTTTCTTTCTGGACCTCCAAAAAGAGGTTACATAGGCCACATGGCAGCCAACATGGGCGGGCTGATGGTGCGGGGCTATCAGGTGATGCCCAGGGTAAAGCAGACACTCACATCTGTCTTTCGAAGTGGCTTCATAAGTGAAGGCTCCATTGTTACCTTTAGGCAATAGAGAACCACCTCAGCTAAGCAATCTGGATAGTCCAGGAACCACTGGGTGGCCGCTTAGTGGGAATGGATCCACTGATTACCTGTTTTCTTCATGGTAAGACACGTCAACTAAGGTTCCTGACCTGAGACTTGGAGGTGGTTCTGGAGCCACCACCTTGGAAGTGTTAGATACAATTCTGACCCTGAAAACAGTGTTTCCCTTAGGGGTTTTGAGACCTCCAGGCACTGTCTACTCTGCTCATTTGGAGGAATGCTGTTAATATGCCGGATCCCATGGTATTTCAGGCTACCTGTTCTCCTTTTTTTCTGGATGTGGACCAGGAAAAGTCTACCCTTCGATGTCCAGTCCGAGCACTGGTGGCAAACATCCACGGGACGCAGTGGATGCATTGGGGCGGCCGGCTACCAAGGAGATAATGAGTAATTTGGGGGATGAGAGGTTGAGGTCATAGACACTGCATCACTATCTATCCTTTAGAAACGAAGCGATGCTTTCTGGTCTCTGCCACCAATCGTCTTTTATTGACCTGTTTGCACACATGCTTCGCACTGCTGTCACTAGAAGTGTTCCTATAGCGTTTTGGTTCAAGCAACTCGTTTCCTCAGGGAACTGTAGATAACCACTGAGCCAACTCTTCCCCCATACAAATAACTGTCAAAGCTGCTGTTTCTACTGATCTTAACTGTTGTTAGGACAGTTTTCAAAAGCAAGTGGGTCAGTAAACAGCAAGTTCACCAGCACTTTACTCCTAAAAACAGTGTTCCACAGACCCACGCTTTTTCTAATGGTGAGTCTTCCTGAGCCCACATCCTCTCGGTCTTAACTGATTACCATCTTTAAATAATAGTTCTTTCTCCCCAGAGGAGTGCACATTTTTTTCTGAATGCAAGCCAGTGAGTCAGAGACAAACAGTAGAAAAAAAAAAAAAAATACAGTGTCACGAAACAGTTTTTCAATGAGTATTAGCAACAAGCCTGCAGCAAAACTATTAACAATTGCAATGAAATAAGTGCATAAAAATATCTACGATATGTTACGAATTATCTATACCACAGCATGGTCGAGTCCTTAAATTACAGTTTTTTATTAGACTCTTATATTGATAATGTCATGGATAACCCATATAAATAAATAAATTAGTAAGGGGAGTAAAACCCTAGGGCTGCACAATATTAAAGAAAAATGCGAAAATGCTTTAGATTTTTTCTTTTGTGTTACCACTCAATATTAACATGTTCTACATAGAACTTCAGTCTGCGTTGCGTTGGGATGGCTCGCCTTATCAAGATTAGCTCTCTATGGCATGACTTACTTTAAAGCATGTGCACACTTGTGCTAACAATTGGACATGCTGTTATTAGAGCTTTAAAGTGGAATCAAAGTACCTCAGCAGAAAAAAAAAAAAAACTTTTGACAGCAGGAGCTATCAAATGTTAGTGTTTATGTGAGATGAAGACTGAAAACTGAATGTGTGTGTTTGCTGCGCGTTACATATATTTTGTAGACACATAAGCTAATTTATGCTTATAGATTTCATGTGTGCTCCAGGCTGATGTGTTTGTGAGGGACTATGCTTAACCCTGTGTGTAATATATTTCGACTGTGCATCTTTGGATGAGATGTGTATAAATTTATGATTATTGATTGACCTTTGTTAATGTTCACATAGCTCCTGGTCACATCGATGAGCTTGACAGAAGGGCACATGCAACATGCAAGACACAGCACCTCTTTATTCTATCACAAAACGATGCCTATTTCCAATTAAGAGCTGACGGTTACCGCACTGCAGTTATGCTTGTCATGAAAGCGGGTTATTGCCCTTCATCAGTGCCTAAGAGGCCTCTCGAGAGAGAGGTGTATAGCATAATTCTTGCCAGTAGCAGATCACTGATTAAAAATTGCAATAAAATTGCCGTGCTGTAGAAAAAAACGAGACCGTCCCCGCTCTCCTTACTTTACTCAAAACATCTGCCTGTTTTTAATTAATTTCTCTATTTGTCAGGTCTCACTGAGCGTTAACTGTTAACTCTAATGTACAGCCGGGCTGAGAGGGGAAATGATGAATAGCGGATGAGACTGTTTCCATTCAGCTGGATGCAATGCTAAAAACACAGACAACCCTTGAATTCATAAATAAATTTTCACTTTTCCGAGTTATAATACAACTATGCGATGTTAAAAAATGGGTTTTTTTCGATTTATTGCAACAAAAGAAAACTTAAAAAACAGCATGATAGTATTGGAACACGCATCTAAGGCTTCTCGTGGGCTACTCTTACATTGATTATGATATTTCACATCTGATCGGTTTCCCTATCAAATGTCAAGGCTTGTCTGCAATGTCAGAGTCCTAAAAAAATAATCAGGTATATAAATTGCTTAATAAAAAAAAGAGTACAGGAGTCAGTAACTATACACGTCTACAGGCTATTTCCAGTATTGATTTGTTGAGATCTACGCTACAGCCGGCTGCTATCATTTCACTACTTCTGACCCAATTAGATTGCTATTGCTGCTTCAGTCCACTGTCATGCGCTTTCTTTGTTCACATCCCTGATGTTGCAAAGAGTGAGAAAGAAACGGAAAAATCCGGGAGAACGTGAGGCATGACAAATAATGCCATAGTAGTGAATCATCGCAGTCCACACAAGCCTCACAAACAACACAGAAACTTACCTGATGAAGCCGAAGAGTTTTCTTGTTCATCGTCTGTAGATTTGCTTGTGTTGTCTTTGCTTGTGGTTTTTGTGGTAGGAGCTGCTTGGGTCTGTGGTTCGGTCTCTGCATGCTGGGTTGCTTCTTCCATATATGGTGTGGTCAGTAGAATTGTGTTACTCGTAGTCTCAAATCGTCCATCAGTTACTATGTTTGGCACATGGGTCGGTGGTTCCTGAGTTTCTTTTTGAACAACTGGTAACCATGAAACAGATATTGCAAGATCTGAAGTGGACACAGTATCTTCAGCGGCGGTTGTGTCTGTATTTTCTATCTGACTGTTTAGTGTTGTTATAGTGCTGGTGCTTGGCATTTGGTAATTTGTACTTGAATTGTTTGGGCTATGTTCTGGAGTGGTGGCCATATAAGGATTCGGGATTTCAGACACATTAGGTGTGTGTTTGCTTAGCGACTTTTCGACCGCTATCTTATCAAATGAATTGTTTTCCAGTTTTTGTGTAGGATGATGCATGTAGAGGATCTCTCCTCTGGCTTCCTCAGGATCTGCTATGTCTTTGGAGACACCGGGACTATGAGAAGGTGGTCTTGTTGGTAGCTGTAGGAGCTCCCATTGCACTGTCGTTTGTATGAGAACATTTTGTTCCTTCAAGGCCTCCGGAGTACCCTGTTTTTTCGGACTGCTGATGATAAAAAATTCATTTCCTCCACTTCCGTCAGTATCGTTCTCTTTTTCTAAAATCCCTGTTTGTGGAGAGGACTGTAATGTAGACACCTTTGGCAGTAAGTAACTCTCTTCAATATGATCTTTGCCCTCACCAGAATAGTTCTCATGGTCTCCTAATACGGGAATTGTCCTCATTTCCATTGCCTCTCGTTTGGTCTCTACAGGTTCACTGGTCGGGGTTGTATAGATCCCGTTACTGCTTGTGGTAGTGTATACTCCCAGAGACTGAGATGCCTGTTCCTGCTGACTGGCCACCTCTGGCATGAAAACAAAACTGCTCCCGGAACCCAATGGACTTGTTGCAGCTGTGGGATTTATCACTTCAATCCGTCCTGACGCTATTAATCCTGCAGAAACAACACCACAATACTGCAATTAACATTGTAAGGGGGAGGAGATTGCTTTAAACGTGTGTTTAATTAGCAAGCCAAACATGGCTCACCAACAAAACTGCCGCTATTAACTTTAATGTATGCAGCCTTGCACACCACAGTCATTATCTATCCATCAGACCCCCTCAAATATCCTGACATTTATTCAGCACCTGTTTTAGACTCTCACGGTATGCATAAGAAATATGCAGGCATAATTTACGAGTGCTGCCTGTCATTTGTATGGCAATATTTGCAAGTTGATTTCTGCCACTTTTGTACAGCATTTTATATAAGATATTATATATAGTATAATTGTTATAATGCATAATTTATATAATATAATATGAAAAACCCAAAACAATATAATAGTATTTTTTTTCAATTGGTTTACGATTCATGTCATGATCTAAAACCCACAGTCGGAGTATGTTACTATCTCTCCAACAGCAGCACCTTTCATGAGTCGATGTGTGTGCACTTTTATATAACTTTGTGTGGGTGCATGTGTCACAGCCTTAAATATTATTGATGATGTGTCAGAAGCAAATCCTGACAATATTTTTTTTTTTTTTATCAAAACAGCATGAAGTAAACCTTAGTTACAAAACATTCTAACAAGTCTGAACAGATGTGTACAAAGGGAACCTAAATCTTTTGGTAAAACATTATTTATTTAATTTGATAACGACTGCTAACACAAGTCAATCATAAGTCAACATTATGCTGTGCCATTTTGCCAGTTTTAGTTAATCCTGATCTTAAACATTGTTATCAGTTGGGTCCATTATTAGATAAAAATGAAGACTGCAAGAATCATTTGGCACACAGGTAATATGAGCTGCCCTAGGGGCAACATGCTTTTGGAACAGCTTATTAAATGATATTGGCAGACTACATTTTCTGTGGTCGTTATAAAATATTTAGATATTAATGAATCATTTAGTGCTCAGCGGTTACGGCGTCACATAATTGTAGGACAATTTACTGTACATAGCTGAGTAGCTGTCTGATTAATGATTTAAATAATTAATTAACAACTTGAATTATACGTTCACAAGAAGATTATAAGTTCGGCTGACTGATAACGCAGTCATATGCTCTATTTACACATAAAGCAATGACATAAATTACAACATTTCATTATTCCAACATATGTTTAGTGCAATGGAATCCAACGGAAACATCCATCCATCCATTATCTATTCCTATTTCTAATCAGGGTCAGGGGGATCTGCTGAAGTCTATCCCAGCTGTCATTAGGTGAAAGGCAGGGGTACACCATGGACAGGGTGCCATTCTCAGAATTACCAATCAACCTAACATGTTTTTGGACTGTGGAAGGAAACCATTTAAACACGGGGAGAACATGCAAACGCCCCTGCCTTTCTGTGTGGGACCTTCTTTCTGCAAGGCAACAGTTCTAACCACCGTTATTATTTTTATCACAATGCAAATTCTCCATTTTTTTTCTCAGTTTGACCAGTTTGCATTCACAAACAAGGCAAATCATAGGCATTTTAAGTTTCTGCTAGTGATTCCTATATAGAAAAATTACTTCCGGTCTGCCAACGGCTTCTCAGGAAACAGCAATGACGTGCAAATAACATTTTTCCTAAATGGCCCATGTCTGAATGAAAGCAGTAAGAACTGCTTCAGAAACACACTCACACACAGATATAAATGCACACTGATTGTTTACAGGCTAATTGGGGGACACCAAGAATGCTTTGGCTGACCTGATAGCTCAGGTGCATTAATTAGATTCGGGAGTAAATCATTTATGCCGACTAAAACTAAATCCTTCCCTGAAATGAAATTGTAATGTTTCCTCACAGAATATGGTTTACAGCATAAACAGTTTCACTGATGCTGGCTGAGAAAACGGTCTTTACATATCGTACCAAACACATCTTAATGCTGGAATCGTTTATTTGCTATTAGTTTCACAAAACAAGATAATTGGCCATATTGGAGGGCTATAACTTAAAAAAAGGAAATGCACTTATTCCGTATGTGTCTTTTATAAACCCACCACCCTACTACTTTCTTTCTATCTGTCCTGAGATTAAACTGCGTTTATTCTACTGCCTGGTCCAGGTGTCATTTCGCTGTGTACTGCCTCTGCTATATATGGTTGATATGGCAATAAAGCTTTGGGATACGTGATACTTGAGATGCAGCCTATGGATACCACACATCTCTAATCTCTTATGTCTTTAATCTCTAATCTTACAGTCCAGTAAGTACAGTAACAGCTATGATTTCACATCATTTGTTTAACAAGTCTGCTCAGAACGAAAATGATCTGTTTTACCATATGCACAAAATATAAACAAAGCGGATGAGTTAAGAGAAGCTAAGCAAAATTTGAGAAATGTTAAGTGGGCGTTGAAAAATGAGATATGCTATATGTGCGCTCTGTTGAGAGTAATATTCTCTTGCCCTGCTTGATTAAATGTTTCTCTCTGTTTCGCCTGAACAACCTAAAATAAGGGTTCTAGGAAGACCCCGTAGCAGAGGAAGCAGAAGATTGTTTCTAATTGCATAATATATCAAATGTTGTGCATGTACCTGTATTCATAACAGCTTGGGTTAGTTTTAATTATAATTCGAAGGTTGGAGTGTTGTATTTAAATCGTCTACTTAAAACTGAAGTGTTTTGTTTGGACAGTTTTATAAGAAAAACCTTAGCATAAAATAAGATATTTAATGCTAATCAGTGGCACAACAGAAAAATAATCACTCAATCGTCCAGAGATAAATTTACACTAATGATGGTACAGCTTTTGTCTATACCTGCTTATTCCTAATTAAGGTCACAGGGATCTGCTGGAGCCTATCCCAGCTGTCATTGGGCAAAAGGCAGGGGTACAACCTGGGACAGTCCATCATGGGGCCACATACAAACAAACAGCCACACACGCTTACACTTTAGAATCACCTGGAGTAAACCCACACAAGCATGGGGAGAACATGCACACAGAAAGGGATGTTACTGAAAACCTTTGCAGCACTCTCTGGATGTGAGAAATGTTATACAATAATCACATATTGGTGATTGTAAATTCAGACGATGGTAAACAGAACTACAGAAAGTGGGTAATCATGCCCTGTAGTGCAGCAGTTTAAAAAGGGAGAAAAACAGTCATAGTCTGTACCTTACAGTGAAGTTTTCCTACCTTTGGATGCTGTTGGTAGTGAAACTGAAGGTTCCATGTGGAGTTGGCTAGGAGCTTTGAGCTCTTTTATAGGTATGGAGAGAACCATATCTTTCTCCTGTTCTAAAAGTCCTTCCTCTGAATACGGTGTGAGGGGATCAGTTGGTATACTCCCAGGCTCTACAATTGCATTCTCAACATCTCCTTTAGTCCCTCTCAGCTCACCCCCTGGCTTCATCCTTGCTGTCTGGACTTCATTTGCAGTCTTCTTTACGATACTTGGCACTGATGAAGGCACATCTGTGTCTGTATTGCCTTTCCAGTATTTCCAAGGCTTCATGATAGAGTTTACAAAGTTGAAGAGCATACTGTTGCTGGTTTGAGTCTCTATGGATGAGGATGATGTCGTCATCGAGGGCTTGGGGGCCAGTCTGTGGTCCTCAGTTACTTCTCTTTCATCAGATTCCTCTCTTGCTGAACCCCCATTGAGCTCCAGAACAGGAGGAGATTGATAATTGGACACATGCATTACCTGACTTACTGGCCTTTCTTTGGGGCTGAGATGAATTACCACATGCTCTCCTGATATCTCAGAGGATTCCTTGTCTGCTATGGAAGTAAACTCTTCCTTATCTAGGTCTACTAGTCCAGTCCAGTTGGAGGGTTGAGCAAAGCTTTGGTTCTGTTGAAGTTGTTCCCAGTCGTCTGTGGAGTTTGAAGATGTCTGTGAGGTCTGCATGAGAGCCAATGCTATTGGCTGGCTCTCTGTAATACACAAAACAAAATACGATGTAATCACTACTGTCTTTACTGGATTTTCCTAGCCTGATAAGCAGCATGTTGACAAAACAAACGAAATAACCACCATTACTTTTTTTCAAAGCGAAACCATATAGCCACCCTGCATAAACAATAGAAAATATAGACAATTTATTAAAATAAAAATAGTCATCTGATTTACACAGACAGTTAACCTTTATAAAAACATCTGCATCCATACTTATTTATGTAATAATACAATCAACCAATCAAGTAGCAGCAGCACAATGCATAAAATCATGCAGATACGGATCAGCTTCAATGCTGGTATTTTTAATAAAACAGACAGTAAGTGTAAGATGAAATAAGTTGCATATGGTGTGACAAAATTTTACATGATTTCTCCAAGAGAAAAATAATCCGAATGGACTGGAGATGACAAACATCCATACATAAATTCATGAATTCCAGACTGTGAACAAGTTGCTCATCTGACTAGCAGCATACCTCTGTAGCAGTAGGCATCAAAGAGGCTGGCAGTGTCAGGAAATCCAGTGCGGTTGGGGTTATGGTAAAGAGTGCGTACCCCTGTCTCATCGCCCCCGCAGTTGCGACGTGGTTGATTGATGGGGTAGCGCACGCTACCGTCAGCAAGCCAGCCCGGGTCACAGCGGTCCAGTCCAGCCTGCCAAGCCAGGTAAAGTTGCCCCACTGTGGCCAACTGAGCACCTAATTTGTGACAGTGAGTGGAAGCTGTAGCCAGACTCAACTTTTCTGGCACGTTGACGTAGAACACTTCACCTGAAACCAAGAGGACAGGAAGAACAATTAGTCAACATGAGTAATACATTTATAAAACAAAAAGCGAAGAAAGGATGAATTAAACATCAGCCTTAAAACACAATAGCAGAATAATTTGCTCATAAAGGCTTTTTAAGCTTTTAATTAACTTTCAAACAAGACCGATTTTAGATCTTGAATTTTTAGTGCAGCAAATGACTTAAAATTTTAATTAAAAAAATTAGCATTTTCTGTTTTAATAAACATAGAAGATCCTTCTTATTGTTCAAAACATCTAAGTGATGACTGACCAAGAAAAGTATTTTTACAGCGTATAAGCGTTGTGTTGTAATGTTATTTTAAAAGATCTAATTTACACAACCTAGTAAAACGCATGTTTTCAGAACAGAACGTTTCTACCTTTCATCTAAAAAAATTACAACATCTTCAATACCAGTGAAAACCAAACTGATTATAGAAAAATAACTAACTAACTAACTGAACTTTACAGCTGCAAAATTGTGCTATTACTGATGTAATATGTTTCAGAATGACTAAAATACAAGTCTGTCACCTTGGCACATCTTGGGATTATTTTTTAGCTTTCCTCTGCAAGAAATGTTCCAGATCTGTCAAACTGCAAGGACATTTCCTGTGCACAGGTCACCCCAAAGACATTACATCAGATTAAAGATCTGGCTTTAGCTGGGCCATTCCAAAACAATAACCCCTTTTCTGAAACTGGAGCTATTTTTGTTGATCTTGATATAAGCTTTTGTCACTGTAATAAGTCACTATAATACTGAAAGGTCATCCTCGGCTTTATATCAGATGTACCAAAATCTACAGGTACTGGTAGCTATTCATAATAATTTTATCTTTCATTAAAACCTGTGTAGAAAAGCAGCCCCATGAAAAGCAGCATGATGCTGCCACCACCATGCTTTACTGTGCTATGTTGTTTTTTTGCCTATAATAATTCAGTAGAATAACCAAAAATGTCAAAAAAAAATCTACAACTATCATTTTGATATCAGATTGATTAACAGGTTGACAGGTTAATTCCAAACACATGCCTGAAATAGTGTGCACACGTCTAAAATTCAATTCATTTTCTTTAAAATGTGTCAGTTTGTTGTCATTTTTATGTTAAAGATTTTATGATTCATATGTTTAATTTCTCCCACCTTAAAAAAAAAACGTCTGTATAATAAAGGTGCATAAATGTTTATATTCTCTCCACACAGGTTTAGTTCTCAGTAAAAAGACACAGCTTGTAAAAATATTTTTTTACAGTTTGGCTACATTTACACTGAACGCTAAATACTTAAACCCAACATTATTCATCGTAGAGAGAGTTAGTAAGTCTTTTTAGTAGGAATAGTCGAGGAATCATGCAGTCTATGCACCTGTGTGTAGAGAAATCTTGCTCAAATGTACCCATTCTGCTGGAGAAGAGCAGAAAGGATGATGACCTAGTTCGACGCACAATATAAGCAGCTGGGACAGAAGCAGGTGCATAGAACATGTGTGTCTGGGTCATGACTCACATTTGTTCCCCAGTAGAGACCTAAAAAATTGTTTAACAAGGATTGTTTGTGCATGCCTAAACTACCCCTGATGACCCATGCTACCTTTGAGGCTCTCAGCAAAGCAGTACACATCAAAGAGCTCATCAGTGTCTCGACTGCCATAGTTTCTCACACCAGGTGAATCTTCTCGATCGCCAAAGCAGCCAGGACGCGGAGATTGGATAGGATACCTGTGGAGAGGATCAAATAAAAGCAAAGGACTCCATATTGAAGGAAACATCAGGAGAGAAGATAAAGAAATCAGCGATACTAAATGTAATCAGAGCCATTGTAACAATCTCTTAACCTCACCTCACAGTCTGGTCAGAGAGCCAACCTGCATCACAGTTATCATATCCATCATCAAAAGTAGCCTGCAGCTGTCCAGGTGTGGCAATCACCCCAGAGTTTTCTACACATGCCTGCTTAGCATCAGCGAATGACAAGGCATAGCGATCATAAGGGGCTCTGTAGTGGAAGACCACACCTGTGAATGTATTGGAAAGAAAGAAATATGAGGATGAGTTATTTTTAACAGCAGGACAGTGTTAACACAGGGATATACCTCACCTTTTTTAATAACACGTATTTCATGCTTTATTATCATTAATCTGAAGGACAAATGGTTAAAGACAATACAAAGGTTAAATAAAGTTTACTTTTTAAGCACTTGGAAGACACACTTTAATCCAACTAAGCAGTTAAGGGTTCTGGGCTTGCTCTGGGGCCCAGTACCGGCAGCTTGTTGGTGCTGGGAATTGAACCTATGATCGTCCAATCCGCATCCCACCACTTTAATCAGTGAGCTACCACCTATCTATGTTGGCAAGTGCATATAAATTAAGTAAAGAACTGCGGAATGTGTTCTAAAGCATATTCCATCCTTAAAAATAAAACAATGTGAGGGATGGATAGCAAGAACAAGTCTTGTGAAGTCTAAGTTGTGAAACAGGCCTCCTGTTGACTGCCCTTTGACCTGGCATGGGATGGGCTTCCACTCTGCTGTGCTGAGTAATAAGAATTGGGATTGTTTTTAAAGCATCCCTCTGCTTTTTCCATTATGTATCAGCCAGATACCTTGCCAATCCTCCACTTTTTCTGACCTCAACTCCTCAAGTAAATCCTACCCTCCACTTCCAAGAGAACATACAAAGATGAAAACAAGAGAATATGAGAGAAGACTGAGGCTGTATCTCTAAACGGTGCTTTTTTTCAGGTGCTTGAAATAAAAATACTGTCCAGGCTGAAATAGGGTGGGCTGAGGTGGGGAGTAAAGGCGGTGCTATTATTGGGGGAATGCTTAAGGCAATGCCTGGAAATACAGAAACCTTATTCCACAGTGGGGTAAATGCCCCAGCACAACTTTCCTGTGGTCTCTATGTCATTTTTTTAATGATTCAATATTTCAAGGACACATGAAATAGAGACAACTCTTTTATTTTTTACTTTATTTTTGGCTAAAAAGGAATTTATTACTATAATAAATACTAAGGTATATTTTACATATTAGATAATAAGTTGTGAGAGACAGTTTTGTTTTGCTTGATTTTTGAAGTCATTATATTAGAAGCACAATCGTGGGTACAAATCAGATACATAGACATTGGCAGTTGCATAAAATGTTCCATGTAACGTTAAAGGCTGATAACTAATGACTAACCTGTAACTGATAAATCACATGTAAATAAATCACATGTAACTGAAAAACATAAATCAAAAAAAAAAATCTTTTAATAAGAAACATAAAATCTGGCCTAAATGACTACATTTCTCATACTGCCGGGTGATATTGACTATTTGTTAATTATTATGTTACGCTGCTCTTGTGTTCTTTGGCTTGTAATTAAGACTAAGCTCACCGGATTAGAGGCAAGGGATAACGCCTTCCTTTCCACAGAAGCGACTTTATGTTTTGTTAATCGATTCCTCTTGAGCTCCTGAGCATCTTCAAATTCATGGAGTCTTTACTGTTTAGCGTTCCAGTGCTGAATTTCTAAGACATTGGTGTAAGCTGGTTTATTAACTTTATCTGTATGTCTTTAAAATGAAGTCAAAGCCATCTTAACCTAAAGGCTTTTCCAAATCATGCCACCGATACAAGCTGCTTTGTGAATTGCACACAAGTTGCAGGAAATTGCTGTGCAACTATAGGTTGGATACATGATGGAAGACAATGCTTCCTCCATGCTGTCCCTGATATATAATAACAGTAATTTAAGGTGTAACACATGTTATCAAGCATAAAGCCATGCATAATCAGTTTATTGTTATGCTGCTAGGCTAAAACCTAAGCCTATGTTGATAGGAAAACAAACGCTTGAAAAAGTAGGCCAGAGATAAACAGTACCGTCGAGTACAGATGGTTATAGCTTGCATCTGACCTGAAGGCACCCTATGGCAGAAGGCTCACTACGTTGCATGGACAAGCACAAACCTTAGCATTCTGCAACTCTAACTCACCTGTGACCTGAAGAGGCACTATGTCTTGTTCGTCGTTAAGGCCCACCACTACCTCACAGCGATACATGCCTGAGTCGCTGGATCTTAGGCCTGTCAGTGCCAGGCTAGCATTGTAGCGGTTCTCCATGTAGCCGGGCAGGGTGACACGTCCCTGAAAGGCTTTTTTCACTTTCACCACATTGCCTTTTGCCACCAATACAGACTGCTCCCTCTGTAGCCCGTCAAGCCCACGGTGACCCCAGATTTTGGTCCATTTGATGCGTGGAATGTCATGAGATTCATGTGATGGACTGGGTCGCAGAGTGAAAATGCAGGGCAGCAGAGCAGTGCCTGAAAGAGGTATTTGTTCCACCTGGTGAGTCACTTTCCGCATGTTCACTATAGTTTCACCCCATACCGTTTCTGAGGAGAAGAAAAGAGGAAAAAAAACAGCATAGGATATGTTTTCAGGTATATATAGGCTTATATAGTAAATGCAGATGAAAGTAGCTTTATACTCTAAGCAGAGAACTAAAAAGTAGTACTAGATAAGATAGATGACAGACTGTAAACTTTTTTTATAGCCTGCTATATATTTGCACTGCTCATTTATTTAAAACAGAAGAAGAGGAGAATAAGCTACAAACAAGCGATGATAACCTGGAGAAAATGATTTTCTGAGCTTATTAAATGATGAATAATGTATTTTTCCTAGCTAGTACCATGTGTAGTAAACAAATTACAAAACCAAACCAAACAGCATTATCAGAGATTTTTTGAAAGGAAATACATTTCTTTAATGACGTATTTTCTATCTTACTTTTCCCAAAAAAAGAGTACTGTATGTTGCTCTTATTGCACTGTGAAAATCTCAGCTTTTTAAAAAGTGATTGAAAACGACATTTTAGGTCAGACCTCTGTCAGAAATTGCATACTAAATGATGTACTACGTTTAAGTTAGTATGTACTTCCTGGTCAAGTGTTTTTTACATAGTATGGCTATAAGTAGTATGATCGAAATTTGGATGTATTACATCTGTCCTGTTAATCTTCTCACTTGACATGTGTTGTCACAGCAGTGCACATTTAAAGTTGTAAATAATGTTTGGGAGATGTTAACAACCAACGGTTTTTCCTGAAGTATTTATGCATATGAAGAGTCGTCTTTCCTGTGGTGACAGTGTACATCTACTTTAGAATCCGGACAAGAAGAGTAGATCCCTTGGAAAATTTTCGCAGACGGTATTGCACACTAATGACTCGCACATGCTATTCACCTCAGGTACTCGGTACTCACACATACTATGTAGTATGTAATATATAGTATATAAGCACTTACATTTTGGACAGAACCCAGGTTTAATTTCATTGACAATGTAAGGTCTGGAAGTGAATGCTCACCTACATTTTCCCTTTATTATAGCCCTAAAAAGCTTTTATTATCAGTCTGGTAATATTCGCTAGTAGCTATAACAATATAAGGGAAGAATTCATTAGATGTTCATTAGTTGGGAATTGACAGAATCACTGTGCCTCGGGCCATCACAGAATGAATCTCGTTTTTAGCTGCACTTTGAAACAATTCCTGGTACATACTGCTTCCATGAAAGCCTATTACAGATTAGGGTTGAAGTCAGAGACTTGCTGGATACAGCATCCACTATGATTCATTATATCACATAAACAGGGCCAGGGGTTGAAAAGAACCTCGGAAAGCATTTCTCACATGAGGAGTGTGGAAATGTAATTTTCAGGCAGATAGAGTATGTGAATAGTGGCCTGTATGGGAAGAGGGAAAAGTGAAATTGGATAAATTGCTGTATGAAAACATTTCATTATTTTTATTTTATTGCATTTATATTTTTATTTCAGTAAAAACACAACAAAGGCTTTAATCAAACACTAGAGGAATGGCATGTCTAACGGCTGTTTTTGTCCTGTTTTGGTTGCACTGTCTCTACAGAATGTTGGTACAAATAAAATAACTCTAAAAACATGGACCCCACAGGAAACCTGAGGATGTGCTGTGGTATCTGCCATTTATAATTAAGGTTATAATATTGCAAGAACATAAGCAGCAGAACATTCCCCAGAATAATCCACCTTCTTTCAGTGATTTATGCAGCAAGTTTTGATGCTGATGTGCCCACTGAAGGCAATTTCAGTGATACAGGTCAGCATGGGCACTTTAACCTATACTATGCAGCCCAATACAGTATAAAGCAAACTATGATGCACTCCATAGGCAGCATAAACCCTGTCAAAGTCCTTTTACCCGCCCATTTTTCCTGTTTCTAACACATCGACTTTTAAAACTAGCTGTTAACTTGTTGTCTGGGGCAGCGGCGGCTCAAATGGTTAAGGTGCTGAGTTGCTGATCTGAAGACCAGAAACACCTGGGTTCGAGCCCCACCACCGGCAAGCCAACCACTGTTGTGTCCTTGAGCAAGACCCTTAACCCCTCCTGCTCCAGGGGCGCTGTAACATAGCTGACCCTGCGCTCTGACCCCAACTTACTAAGATGGGATATGTGAAAAAAGCATTTCACTGGCTCTGTACATGTACCCTGCGCAATGAATTTAATATTATTATAATATCTACCTTGACAGGTACCATGGTAACAAGATCATTTATGTCATATTTATTTTATTATAAAATAATTTTACTCCACGTTTCTCTACATTTAAACCTGACTCACTATATAGAATTTAGTGTTACTAACTGAGAATGCTTCAAATGTGACCTACTGTAAAAAGCCTTTACACAGTTACATTTCCCCCTGAATAGCTAGAACATGAGCCCCTGGATTCTCTTTCCTCCTTCTTTCCTTTTGTTCCACAAGTATAACTGCAGCAGCCCTAAAAATGCTGTTGGTAAAATACTAACATTTATAAGGCAATGAAAACATGATCCTGACCCTTTATAGGAGAATTCGCCAACATAGAGATAATAAAGATGAATATACAGCAAAATGACAGCTAAAAAGCGCATATAAAAGGTGCCGACTCTTATGTATATGCTGAATTAGCCCTCCCAGAGGTAAATGGGGTTCTGCGACGGCATCTGTGATGACATTTTACTAAGGCTTGACAGATAATGTCTTTTCAACCACACAGCACTCCATGGGGATAATGGCCCAGTTCATCTCGGGAGTGATGACTGCTGCCCACTCCTCTAAGAGCAGCTGAAGAAAGCACACTCATCTGCTGTGTTTGAGGAAAGCAATCCTATATACTGTCAGTGCGAAAGCTCAGATTCTCACAATAAGATAGAGTCTAAAATTGAATTTATCACTCTAGAGTTTCAGCGGAAAGTCACCAGAATCTAGTCATTGTAGAAAAGTGGTAGCCCATAAAGGTGTTGGAATTATGATTGAAAAATCGTGGGTTTAGTTAAAAACTGCCACTGCTGGGCCCCTAAGCAAGGCCCCTAACTCTCAACTGCTTAGCTGGATAAATGAGATAAATGTAAGTCATTCTGGATAAAAGTGTCTGCTAGGAATGTAAATCGAAATATGTAAATAAAAAAGCGCTTAAAAAAATAAAAACCTGTAATGAAGCACACAAAAAAAACCTACATTTTAACCAAATCGTTCCTCAGTTTTGCTTAAGCGTTCACCCTCTGGTGTGATTACATTTTAATGTAACATAAAAAAAAGAAAATGTATGCAAAAAAATAATTACACATACATTTGGAAATCAGTTTTAGCCTGACGTTATGAATATTTCCCATAGGCAAAAGGGCATTTTACTTTGCAATTGTGTAATTAGCATGAAGCTCTGAGGAGACTGATTTATACACACACACACACACACACACACAAAATCTCTCTCTACGCCCCAGGCATAACCGTGTTACAGCACAACTCTTAACAGAATGTCACACCTGCGTTCTA
The DNA here is from genome assembly GCA_005784505.1 of Bagarius yarrelli. Classification (NCBI taxonomy): domain Eukaryota; kingdom Metazoa; phylum Chordata; class Actinopteri; order Siluriformes; family Sisoridae; genus Bagarius; species Bagarius yarrelli. The sequence goes on along the minus strand of VCAZ01000015.1, from coordinate 1,910,599 downwards.
AGTTTCATTCTGAAGCCTAATGCAAGAAGTCACACCTATTTTCATACTGCTAAGTTTCACGCTTGACAAATCTACCATTAATTGTGACGAATTTAATGCATAATAATTGCTCTGGATCTTCATATATTTTGTAATCAACCAAATGTACCATAGATGCGATGATAAAAGAATACTGTACATCCAAAAAAAAAAACCCAACACACTGGTGTTATATTTAGAAGGCAATTATACAACATTACATTGGAAATCAATGTCTTCATCAAAAATCAAATTACCACCCAGTAGAATCCAGCAAAATAGTTTTTTCCCACACGGTTAAATAATGAATGTGTATTGCAGAGCCATGTCATGGCAGATATACCAAATCTGCATTTAGATGGAAATGTTTCAACAAGCTAAACTCTCTGGAGACTCTTCCTTTTGTTTGAGAGGCTGCTGATGTGTTTTTTTTTCTCCCTGTAATAATTCCTTATTTAAATAAAACACCATCGAAAACATCAGCAGTATATGGCACAAAAGAAAGAAACAATCGCAGTCAATGTGTTGTTACAGTGTTGTCTTATTTGTTGTCCCTTTTATGCATCTTAAATACGACAAGCACCTTCAGAGACAAAAATCATCCTGAGAACAACACAACAAAAAGCCTTGACAATAATATAAAAAAATAATTCTGGCCTTTTTTTCCTGTACATCTTATTCACTTCTTGCTGACTTCAGGCTAGTCTGCAGACTATTTATTCAGCTAGTACTTCGCCTAAGGAATTTTAGCTGTAAATTATCAGTCTAAATAAGTTATTATTCAGATAACAGTTATTTAACATATTTCCTAAGCCGGCTACTTGGTGCAGCATCATTATTAGGGTTATCAGACATTTTTAGCCTACTAAACACATGACCTTTTTAACAAAAGGAAGACAAGAGTCTTTAACACAATAGACCGTATGCCAAGAAACTGGGAGCAGATGTTAGCCCCCTTCTTACAGATCACTTAATCATTACCATGGCAACAGAGATATGTATAGCTGGGAGGAGGATTTTAGGGTGTTAGGATGGGAAGTTTCATATTATCTCTTTATCTGTGTATTATCATTATCTTTAATCTTAAAAATGCTACATTCTGTGTTTTAACACTTTTAAATATGCTGATCGGGGATCTGTTGTGAAATCTGTAACCCACCTGATCCACAGAGTCCATCAGTATTACCTAGGGTTGTAATAACCCACCTCTGCTCTACATTCACACTGATATAAAGACTCGGCGGCTGTATTCGTGACTACTTTTCTTGCTTGTGTTAGGTAATAGCACATTTATCAGGCCTGGGAAAAAGACGCCTTTGTTCTGTCTGCTTATTTTTGCTCATTAAAATGCAATAGATCTCAACACCCCCAACCTTTCAGCTCCAACATCTGCCAGAAGTCCCCTGTTATCCATTTCCTCAGCTAATTCTGCATAGTGGAAGAGATATAAGGCAATGGGAGGTATATTTAGGAATATCTGGAAACTAGGCATGACTAAAAGGGTTTATTTACACAACAGGCATCCTGAGGTGAGCCTAGATGGAAAGCACGGTGCGTAAAAGGAAACCTGAATTCAGTTTCAAATTCAAATAGTTCAGACTTTCATCGGCAGAAAGCACATTTTTCTGTTTAGCATTCAAGCAGATTCCACTTTTTAGTCTTTAAGAACAGCTAGAGACGGCTAGAAAAATAGACATGGTGAAAGAGGCTAATTTAGCCAGTTTTTAGCATGACAAAGTGTCCTTTCACCCTGCAGCGCACTGCAGCAAACCCTTTAAAAAAGTCGGGTTCCACAAAACCATCACTTTTCCAGATGTGAAGCATTAACAGTGCTTCACAAAACTGTGATTAAACAGCTGTGTGTTTTCACAGGAAAATTGCTTACTTTAAAAAACGATTCTATTGATATTTGATATATTAATGATATTTATTCTGCTCACATTCATTTCCTTGTAATGACCAAAACCTGGATGCACTAATTTATTAGGATAAAATAAATTACAATTTTACTATTATGTTAATCCCACTGCATTGTTTATGTTTAAGGCTTTATGCATAACTTTGCTCAGGGGACAGAAAGATGGCATCCCTAAATCTGGCAGTGGAAGACTTTTTGTCTGTTTTTTATTAAGTGTTATGCGTAACCACATAAGATAAAAATCCAAATATACATATAGATAACTAATTAGAGAAAATAAAGCTTTTAGCATTGTGTTAATTTCCTATTGCAGATAGACACACAGCTGAATAGCTTATTAGATAAATCTATTTTTGACATTTGTGAATAGATTCTGAATCTCCACATTCCGCATTGCAATGCATTGAGGAATCGAACTTTTACCCCATCACAGTAAATAAATAGCCGTGGATAACCAACGTGCAACGTGCATGAGCCTGAGAAAAACCAGGGCTCGCAAATTTTCTAGCCCGACATCCACAGCTATTGTGCCAAAATGTATTGCAAAGGAAAAAAAATGGATTTCAATGATTTTGCATTCTCCTACAAATAAAGTTGTATAATTATGTCATTTTGTCATTTTTTAGGCATCAGGGAGCCACAGTCAGTATGTAGGGTATTAAAATTGTGTTTAAAATGTTCACTGACGTTTTACTTTCACTTTCAATATGCATCGCACAAACTGTGCATAGTGTATACGCAGCCCTGAAGACTGTGGAAAATATAAAGAACGAAAAACAAACAAATGTGTTGACATATTTATTTTTTCCATGTTTTGCCCATTCTTTCCTCTCTCTCTCTCTCTCTCTCCGTCTTTCTTTCTTTCTGCCTCTCTCTCTCTCTCTCTCATGGTTAAGTGAACACCCTCACATAGACATAGATGAGTTGAGTCAGTTAGCTATAGGCATTACAGTGACCGATGAGAAGTCTTTAGGAGACAATGCCGAGAAATGAGGCTTTCACAGATGAAAGTGTTTCTTGTGTGCTCTCTATTTACTGGAAGAGGACCCATGGAGGCAGCCCAGGAAAATTTGTCTTTATTTACCCCCTGAGGGGCTACAGCAATTATTAATGGGATGAAAGGACAAAAGTAAAACTTTTGCAGCAGTAGAGAAAAATGTGTTAAAAAAAAATTATAGCCATATTGGTGGACTGAGGATCGGAAACACCCCTGCACAACTCTGTCCACCAAACTCTGGCATAAAAATGTCAGGATAAAATAACAGGGGTTTAAGTAGAGGGAAAGAGAACTCACCGTGTTCCAGAGAAACCACCAGAAGCACAGTCAAGAGAGACTGAAGTCCTGACACATGAAATACGCTCAACATCCTGAGAAAGTAGATAGAAGACATAGAAGGAAATGCAAGGAGAGAGCGAGGCAAGGAGAGAGAGAGAGAGAGAGAGAGACAAAGTACATACTTGGTAAGTTAAATCAGTTCTTAAATCAGGACTGAGAAAAGTTAAAAAGGCTTTTACACTATTAAAAGAAATAATTAAATTAAATCTGGATTTAAAAAATAAATCAATTTAATAAACCAATTTGGTTCTATGTTAAAATAAAAGTATAAAATTAGCACATAGTCACAAAACGCACTTTATTATCACATACAGGACATAGTTAATGCTTTAAACTATACAATCAATTCAAAAAACCAGACAGACCAATAAAATATTGGCACTCAATCAATTAAACTTCCCATTTTCAGTGAAGTAAAAAGCCTCTTTTTTCAAGATTTTAAGCCATGAATAAAGTATATTGAAGAAATGTAACGAAAAAATGACCTGGAAGTGGAGAAGGAACGACGGCACAGAAGCTGAAGACTGACAGAACACAGGCTGTGTAGGTAATACTAGCAGATTATAAAACACACTTTCTCCTCCTACTGCACGAAATGTGAATCTATCGGACACAAAGTCTTTAAACTAGACAGAATAGATAATAATGTTATTTTAGTTCTTTTTTTATAAAGAGAAAAAGCTGAACAAATCTCTATGATCTTTTATTAAGACAGAAATAGTGCATAGTCGACTTCCAGGTTTTTTATTTATGTACAATTGACTCGGTTTAGTAGATTGGGCTGTTTTTCTTTACAGGATTTATACGTCCTATTAATTCATCAATTCATTCTTTGACCGTTATTATTTCTGCTTAACGTTACTCATAAACTTGGTAGTGATTCTGTGTCACATGTTGCCTTTCTATTATGTATCAGAACTGCTTTGACAACATTGCATAATTACAGTAAGGTGAAATAAAGATTTATTAAAGAAAGGAAAAATGAGTAAAAAAATGTACAAATAGACATATAGACCGTATCTTGGTTAAAAACACATACTGTAGAACACTAACGCTACAGCTCTTCCCAACAGCTCAATCAGGTATCAAATATTTAAACCAACCCGACAAATGGCAATCACAGAGAAAACATAGTTAGCAAATTACTCATGGTGAATACCATTGTAGTACCTGCTTCCATGGCAATTGTTGGGTAAGGAATGCCCTGACATTTTAACAGAACTCCTTGAATATCGACAGTGATAAAGAGAAAAGAAAAAAGCCCATAAAACGTCAGACAAAAGTGCAAAGACTAGAGTGATCTTCCTTTTGGGCTGAAACAGAATAAATACACTGGCCAAACAATGGATTCCCCATATTGGAGAGGCCAAAGGCATGCCAGACAATGTCTGACAACTCCATTCTACACTGAGGAGGGCTTTGGAGTATTTAGCGAGTGCCGTGTGCACAGAGACAAAAAGCCTTTCAGTAGGTAATATATGCAGCAGGTTCGACAAAATGCAGCCAAGGGCAAAAGCAGAGCTGTAGACTGAAAGATTGGCTACAGATAGCTGGTGTAAGTTACACCAGCAAAGACAAGCACAAGGACAAACTAAGAGGAAATCATTCAAGAGCATATTCATATGACAGTGAGTCAGCATAGTCAGGAAGTCAACATAAATTAGAAGGGCTTTTTTTAATCGCTAGACTGATGTACCGGGGCTGCTGTGTCTTCCAGTTGAGCTACCAAAATAGGGAGGAAAAGTATATTTCAATGCTTTTAAATGATCCCCCAAATATAGTTGGGTAATTACAGTATGTTGTGTGTAATTGCGCAAACTGTGTATAGAGAGCACCAGTGCTGATTTTACAAGATCTCCAGACAGGCTCCTCCATCAGCCTGTCAGTCATTACTACCCTCATGTGACAGAAATCTCAAGCAGCAAACTTAAACATGTGAAACACAGTGGATAGAACTGCAAAAATCACTGACATCCGGAATAGGATGTTCGGTTATGGCCAAATATTTCATTGATGAATGTAATGTAATTATTTTAAATTACCCTTTAACCCTAACCCTGTTTAAAATATTCTATTATCTTTTTTATTCAGGCTACTTAAATGAATTTCCAGCTACCAAAAACTGAAGAGTGCCTGCTTAAAGGGCTAATGAGTGGTAGAATTGTTGAAATGTACAGCATAGTAAACAGGCAAAACTGTCTATGTTGGGTTTTCCAGGTCTCCCCAAATATATGTACACTACTAAAAAGTTTGTTGTATTTAGTATTAATTAAGTATCCAAATGTACATCGGAATTATTTTTAAACATGCACTATAAGCTGTATAGTGTTAACATTCTTCCTGTGTTTATCAAAGTGATTATTTTAAGATCCGATGTTTCTTGATTTGAATCGGCAACAAAAGATTATTGGCCACGAAAAAAACCACAGAATAGCTATAGGACCCAACCTAATCATTTGCATTCCTGGAATTTCTCAGCTTCCCTTATCAAGAGTGACCTTCATTTATCTTAGTCATTAATCTAAGCAGTTAAGGGTTAAAAGCCTTCCTACAGCAGCAGCTTGGTGGTGCAGGGAATCGAACCTTAGTCAACTTTAATCAAGTCGGTAAAGACGATAATGTTGAATGTCAGCTTGAACACTCACATTAAAATTGAGCTGGACTAATACATCTGTTCTGCTTTATACAGTTTAGCTTGTTTAGCTAATTTTGATTGATAATAAACATCTATTTTAGTTAAAGTAAAAATAGCGATATAAAGTAAAGCAGGTGTCTAAATCCAGGTTCTCCTCTTTCAGTAACATTTCACTGAGTGCTGTGTACAAATGAGGTGGTGTCACTTATCCTCCCACTGGCTGTCTTCATCCCTCTCTCTTGTCATTCCTGTATCTAGCATCTTACATGTCAGCGTCTCTCTTTTTTTTCGCACTCCTTTCTGCAGCATCTGCACTGTCGGGCCCCTATCTTCTATCGTTGCCTGTCTCAGCTGGAGGAACCTGGGTTCTATCTCTTAATTGTATCTATGAGTTAGACTTGTGCTGTTTTTGCTGGCTTTCACAAGCAGGAGACAGCTGAGTTACTGAAAGCCTTGGCAGACAGACAGACCCAAACACAACACACTCATCGTCCTCTTTATCTTAGACACTCGTATGTCTGCGTATTTATGCTGTTCTCCAATAAACCAATCATGTGCCAGCAGTCAATATCTTAAGTTAATGTTTACATCAGATTAAAATAAACAAAATGTTTGATCACAGCAAAGCCTGACGTACATCATGAGCACAAACTTACTGTAACCGAACAATTTAAGAGTTTTTCTTATTCTTCAATAGTCTTAGATTTTCAACAAGAATGGGCCGTGGTGTGTTCTTTTGCCCCTTCATCTGCAGATTCTATAAGTTGGGCAGGTTGGGCAGGCTATTTTTCTGCTCATCATGGATTAAAGACTTATTTGCTGACTTGTATTCTTTGGCATCCTGGCATATCGAACCAGTCTGGCCAACTTTCCTAAAATCTCTGTTAAGAACAAACTATTCATTCGAGTACAAACACATATGCCACCTTTTCCTTATTCTGATGTTTAAATTGAACTGTTGAACATAAATGATTAGTTTTGTATTAGCAGGTGGTGCTGTCGCATTTATATATACATGTTTTTATAAGTATACATAAACACATGCAAAAATTCATACACAACATGCATATACCGGCCACAGCTGTTTTATACTGTATCTATAACAACATGTTAACAAGCTTTTAAAAATGTCTGCTTTCTCTCCATGGGCTCTAGCACACAGTGAACCTCCCACTGAGTCTTTCTCTGGGCTTTGGCTCTGACAGTGACCCTCACCAGCCGATCTAAAATCAACATCAACAATAAAAAATATGTACGCTGCTTCCAGTCTAAAAAGTGCGGAGAGACTGTTATAATACATTTCACTGCTGCAGTTATATGCGGTCCTGTCACTGAATAGTATAAAACATGCTCAGCCTCTCTCAGCCTGTCAACGCAACACACAACTGTGCCATTTCCACTGGCTGGAATTTACTTGCCTTTCTGACACTCTTCTTCTCAGCATTTCACACATACACACACAGACACACAAGGGAAATAGGACATTTCTTTTTTACCTTCAGAAGATACTTAGATTTTATCAAAAAGTATATTTCTAGTTTCTGCTAAAAGCTTACTCGTAAGCAGCTGATTGAGCAGGCTACAATTCTGCATTATCGAAATGCTTGCTGTTTTTTATAAACCACCAACAAAACAACATGACTCACTGCCCATCACTTCTGTTCAGCATTACAGAATATGTGAGAAAAGAGAAAAAGAGCCAGAAAACCTTTCCTTGTTTTTTCTGATCTTACATCTATAACCCTCATCTTCTTCATCTCCTTTCAGCTGTTCCCTTTTAGCGGTCGCCACCGCAAATCATCTGTCTCCACCTAACCCTATTCTCTACATCCTCTTCACTCACACACACACTAACTTTATGTCCTCATTTATAGCATCCATATACCTCCTCTTTGGTCTTCCTCTTTGCCTTCTGCCTGGTAGCTTCATTTCTAACATCCTCCTACCAATATATTGCTATCCCTTCTCTGTGCATGTCCAAACCACCTTAATCTGACTTTCCTGACTTTTTTCATAAAACATCTAACATGAGCCGTCCCCCTGATGAACTCGTTCCTTATCTTGTCTAACCTCGTCACTTCCAAAGAAAACCTTAACATCTTTAGCTCTGCTACTTCCAGAACCATACATTATAGCTGGTCTCACCACTGTCTGTCACAATGTCATCTGCAAACATCATTGTCCAAGGAGATTCCTGTCTGACCTCGTCTGTCAAATGATCCATCACCACAGCAAACAAGAGGGGGCTCAGAGCTGATCCCTAATGCAGTCCCACCTCCACTTTAAACTCCTCTGTCTGACCTACTACACACCTCACTACTGTCCTGCTTCTCTCATACATATCCTGCAGCACCCTGACATATCTCTCTGCTATTCTTGACTTCCTCATACAATACCACAGCTCTTCTCTTGGTACCCTGTCATATGCTTTCTCCAGGTCTACAAAAACATAATGCAGCTTCCTACGACCATCTCTGTACTTCTCCATCAGCATTCTTAGAGCAAAGTTTGCGTCTGTAGTGCTCTTTCTGGGCATAAAGCCATACTGCTGCTCCCAAATATCTACTCCCCTCCCTAACCTAGCTTCCAATACCCTTTCCCATACCTTCATTGTATGACTCATCAACGTTATTCCTTCTTAAAGATAGGCACCATTAAACTTCTCCATTCCCCAGGCATCTTCTCACTCACTAAAATCACATTAAACAATCTGGTCAGAAATTCCACTGCCGCCTCTCCAAAACTTTTCCACACCTCCACCGATATTTCATCAGGACCAACCACCTTTCCTCTTTTTTATCCTCTTCAAAGGCATTCTAACTTCGTTTGTACTAATCTTTTGAACTTCCTGCTCCACATTGTTTACCTCTTCTGCCCTTCCCCCCCCCTTGCATTTTCCTTATTCATCAACACTTCAAAGTACTCCTTCCATCTTCTCTGTACACTCTCCTCACTTGTGAGCACCTTTCTATCTCGATCCTTAATAACCCTAACACGCTGCACATACTTCCCATCTCGATCCCTCTGCCTTGCTAAGTCCTTCTCTCCTTCTCTAGTGTCTAACCTAGTGTACAACTCATCTTATGCCTTCTGCTTGGCCTTAGCCACTTCCCTCTTTACTCTGTGCCGCAAATCCTTGTATTCCAGTCTTTTCCATGTCTCACTTCTTCTTGGCTAACCTCTTCCTCTGTATACTATCCTGAACTTCCTCATTCCACCACCAAGTCTCTTTATCTTCTTCCCTTCTTCCATATGGCACACCGAGCACCTTTCTTCCTGTCTCCCTGATCATTTTTGCTGTAGTTTGCCATTCATTTTAAGACACTAGCTGACCGCCCAGAGCCTGTTTCAACTCCTGTCTAAATTCTTCACAGTATTCTTCCTTTTTTATCTTTCGCCACTTGGTTTTCTTCTCTACCTTTGATATCTTCTTCCAGACCAACATCTTCATTCTACACACCACCATTCTATGCTGTCTGGCTACACTCTTTCCCACCACAACTTTACAGTCACTAATCTCTTTTAGATCGCTTCGTCTACATAAGATGTAATCTACCTGTGTGCTCCTTTCTCCACTCTTATAGGTCACTATATGCTCCTCTCTTCTCTGAAAAAAAGTATTTACTACAGCCATCTCCATCCTTTTAGCAAAGTCTACTATCATCTGTCCTTCACTGTTCCTTTCCTTGACTCCAAACCTGCCCAACACTTCCTCATCACCTCTGTTCCCCTCACCAGCAATCTGTAATATAGCAATGAATTATATAATGGAAAATGTCATTTTTAATTAGATATAAGCACCGATGTGGAGTGAGACACAGCAGTTGATATGGGTTTTTTAATCTCACGTAGCCAGACCTTTAGACTGATGGCTGAAGGTCTGGGAACCGGTATGCAACAGGTAAAACTTTTGAGAATCCAGAATTAAATCGACCTTGATTAATTGCCACGGATGTAAACACAACAGCTTTTACTTGTTTGGGTTGTTCACAGGTGGATTAATAAACAGTGCGACACACACGTTTTGCGTAAATCTTGTACACTTTATTTAATCAGAGGACGACTTCCGAACTTCTGAAGTGTCACTGCTCAGTGTGCCATATGCATCGGATGCTCAGCCAGTAATCTGTGGGGTGAAGTCTGATGGTGTTTGTCCACTAAAGTCTGAAATTTTCGTATCCGATTTTTTGTAATCGTTATCAGAAAAATTCTTTAAAGATTTAAATTTGATGTCAAAAAGTCAGTAGCTCAGTTGAATAGTGATACTGGACTATTAAACATATTAAAACTTACATACACACACCAAACAGCAGCATTGGAAAGGTGCCACTTCTCAAAAAAAAAAAAATTAAACACCTTTTAAAAATGCTTGCTACAGAGACAGTGTGTACTGTAAGTATGATTAACACATACGGTCATATTTATTTTTTACCCTGCAAAAATTTCGGGCTTTTTGCGCAATGACCTATGGTCTATATGACACATTTAGAATGATGTAATTGCTCTTACACACCTCCAGGGCGTGCATGTATTCAAAATGATGCAGTTAAGCAGGGGACTGTAAGACAGGAGAAAGAGGCTGTGTGACATGTTAGCATTTCACCGACAGTAGACCTCACTCACACTCAAATCTAAAGTCGCATGTGTTTTCTTTAAACCCCCTAATGTCTTTATAGCCCTTTCAGATACAAAAGTAACACTTCCACAATACAACATTTATGAAAAACAGATATTTAAGATGCACAAAGTAAAAAGGTACCAACAGGATCTCCACAGAATCTTATCAAGGCCGAAGTCAGCCGAAAAACAGGTTCCTTTTCTCTTTTTCCAATGTACAGAAGCATCCTGCCAATGAGAAATCCTGGCAATCACAATTAGGTGCCTGCCTTCTATAGATTCTCGAACATATTGCTTTTATACACCAGCTCTTTTCAGCATCTAAAGGAGTGAACGTACGGGCCTTTGATTGAAAAATGAGGTGACAAAAGGCTTATTTTGTTTAAGCCAGGCGTCTGAAAACACCAAATTCCTTTTAACCAGGTTTTTTTTTTAAAAATTCATAATTTGCAAAAATATTGAAACGATGTTGGATTACTTAGGTGTTTAGCCAACTTTCTACATTAAATTAGTTCCATTTTACATGACTGGGAGATTGTAGCCATTATAGCCTTGAAACCTAACGTTCCCACATACACTCAAAACCAATTGCTACAAAACTACAGAAAAACATCCACTGGGAAACTGCAGCAGGAGCAATAAAGCTCAGTTTAGAGGTAAAAACAAAATAAAAAGAAACATAAACAGTGTCAGGGCAAATTACAAGAGCATGAGCGCTGGCTTTGTCGGGGGCCATGGACACCATGTCATCGGTTAATTATTTTACCTGGTCTATGCAACCTTGATGTGCTATATTTCACGCCGCTGTCCTCACTTGGCTCCTCCAGCCTCTCAGCAAATGAACGATCCTGCCAAAGGATAAATCTAACCTCTTCTGACTAGGAACTGTTAAGACCCCCCCCAAAGACCCCCCCCCCCCCCCCCCCCCCCCCCCCCCAAGACCCCCCCCCCCCCCCCCCCCCCCCCCAAACAATTAATCAAAGTTAGCAGCTGGCTATCTGTGCACTATGTGGCCTACATGTATATGCTTCGAATCAGCAGAATTTCTGAACCAGTCGGCCAAACCTGATGTGTATGAATGCATATTTGTTCCTGTTACTAAAATAAAACTGTAACTGGTTTAATAGAACTGCTAAGTCAGCGTCATATCAGGAAATGCAAAACATAAAGCGAAGGATCAGGATGGAATCTAGGAGCATGGCCATACCAAACAGGAGCATGACGTTGGCTTAAAGCCCTTCTTGTTTCTAATTAAGGAAAGCTCTTTAAGATCGGTGCTCTGTTTCACTGCTGGGGCTTGTCTTGGATAATAAAGTGAAACAGGTGGGGAGAGACAGAAAATAATATTTGAGTCACAGCAGCCTGAGTAGAAGAAAAGCAGCATCCTGCCAAGCACCATGTTATAATAAAGCTTTCTGCTCCCTGCCTCTCATGAATTGTTTCTGGTATATAATTTGAAGAATACACAAAGCATTATCTTGGATAAAATGTCAAAGCCAAGAAGTGTCACACTAACGCAATGTATCATGCAAGCTGAATGAAATAAAAGTGTGTGTGTGTGTGTGTGTGTTCTTGACCATATTAAAATATGCAAATGTGCTAAAGTCTCAGACCAGATGTCAGACCAGCCTCTGGTGCTCAGTCCCAGCCCACTAGCTTTATTCTCTTTACGAAAGCACAGCTAGCTGAATTATCCTTCAACCATTTTCCACAGTTTGAGGTATGAAGCATATGCTGCCTCTACAGATGTTGATTGCTTCAAACCCCAAAGACGCATGTACAACACACATAGCCAATCTGTTGTAAAACACCGTTCCCCTTCAGGAACTCGAGCGGCGTCTAAACACTTTAGAAATGCCCTTTTATAACTTTTGCGCCGAAGCGTTACGTCACCGTGGGGTCACGTCATTGAACAGAAAGTAATGCTAAATAAACATAAGCAGCAGCGCGCCTTGGTAAGTTTTTTTCTTCAGCCCTTTTGTGTATGTGTGTGTAAGAAAAATATGAAAAAATTGACCCTAGTGAAAGACAGAAAGGCAGAAATTTAAGCAGTGTGTTTACTGCCTTTAGAGCGTTTACCAATGTGTGTGTTCTGAACTAGTCTGGCTGGGGTCCCCCAGGGATCAGGCCCCACTGCGGCTGAGGCACAGGTAAGGCTAATGTCTATTAGGCGGACCTAGCAGGGAAGTAGGAAATGGTCTTAGCATTATCCCTGGCGTATATATATATATATATATATACTTTGAAACACCTACACTTTCAGCATTTGTGTTTCTACACATAAACATTCAGACCAAGTTAATCTGCCTAGTAAAAACATTTACCCAATAAAGGGTAAGTCTTTAATCAATGTATAGTACATCAGTCAATAGGATTTAAAAGAATTTACTAACCCTACAGTTACACTATTAGGCTACTATATAGTGCACCACTACATTAAGGTTTGATTTGTTCGTTTCGCAAAAGGATAAGAAACAATTATTTTCTTTTTTTGTTTTGTTTAAAAGACCCTCCCTAATGAAATTATGAATCCAAAAACTGCATGAAATCTGCTGGTCCATCATACTAATTAATCCCTATCATCTGTCCACAAACAAAGTATATTTATCCTACTCAATTTTCGAATAGTATGTCAGGTGTAATTTAGTCCCTCATGTTCTACGTTAGTAAATTAAAGGCAAACCCTTTAAATATATCAAAACTGTTGTTATCTTAAACCATGACAGCTCTTCTTTATGCATCCTAATTCTATGCCAACACAGTCTTCAAAATAAAAAAATAAATAAGTATGTATAAATATGGGTTATATAATGTAATTATGTAAGCCTGTGGATTGCTCATTGTCAGCCAAAAGATGCGATTTAATCAAGAATGCTACTCGATCCATACCTTCTTAATTGTGGAATTTCCTAGTGCATCTTATCTTTTATGTAATCTCTTCTTTTCTGCTTTACAGACTGCATGTTGTAAGCAACACAAGTGCTTTATAATTAGATTTATACTCATGTATATAAATGTCGGCTCCAGATAATTATAAATGGGAAAAACCCCTGGTGCAACATCCCATTCATTAATCATCCTCCCCTGGTCCAACTCTCAGGTCCTGGGGGACCATATGGGACATCCACAATGGGGTAACAAGAAAACAGGAGCAAAATAGTGTAAATTACAGGAGGAAACTTTTATTTTGTCTATTATTATTTTGTCTTAAATTTTGTCAAATTTTTGATTCTCTTTTATTCAACCTTCAGAAAATAATTTAGGTTGTTCACAAGCTATTTCTCAATTTTAGATAAAATGTGATCTAAAATGCTGTATTTTATTGATGTTATGCTTTTAATATATTTTCATTTTATTACATGAGATAAATTACAAGATGTCTCTCTAGTAAATCTGAACTCAATATGATTAAAATCTATAAAAAAGTCTATCAGATAAGATGCAAGAATCTTAAATGTGATTAATTGTGAGAACATAAATGTAATGGTCGAGGGCAATAAACTAGGGCTTCAATTCAGCAACATTTCCTAAGATGTAAAACAATTTTAAGTAAACTAAAAAGGCAAGATTTTATTTAATTCATAAAAAAAATGCCTTTAGGAATAAATCAAACACTGGGACACTAAATGAGGTGAATGTACAGCAAGAGCCACCTTTACTGAGTCTTCAATCATAAAAATATTAAGAGCTATAATTGGACACTCTCATAAGGACATTTCAAGTAACAGTATTAGTGCCATAGTGACTCATAACCTGCCATCACATAACGTCTTTTCATTTTAAGATTCAGCATGCACAGAGAAGAAGCAAATGAGATATCTCTGACTGAATACCAACGGATCTTCAGTAGATTATTATGCAAACTAGAATGGAAGTCGAAAGAATTTGTTGATATGAATATGAACTTCAATGCTCCAATTATCTTAGATATCAGTTTCAAAATATTCGTGATCCTTTCTATAACATTCCGATAACTTTACGTCACTCGAGTTATTAATCGATTAATTACACCGCTGACAGTAACAACAGTAGAACGAAGATACATTTTTCAACACAACATAAGCAGAATCTCCAAGCAGACAACATTAGTCATTTTAAGTTAATACATGTTTGAATCCATGCTTGGGTAACATGTGGTAGCTCAGTGGTTATGGTGTATGGCTACTAACCGAAAGATTGTGGGTTTCATTTCCAGCACCACCCAGGCTCTTAACTAGGCCCAATCTTTTCACAGTTGTATAAATAAAATAAAAGTTAGTTGTTTTGGATAAGACGGTCTGCCAACTCATGTAAATGTAAATCTTAATTATACACATGAATACATTTACAATTAAAATTAAAATAATTTCTAGATTGTGTAGGAAATGTCTACTGCTGTTGATTTAAGCGGAAGCTCATTATTTTCAACCCTGGATACACTGTCTATGTTCTGGGATTTCAAAAGAATGTTTATAGAAATACATTTATTTGTTACATATAAACAATAACCAGTAAACGGATCATTTCAGATTATAATACTGCTGAAGTGCCCGACACAATCAGCGTGACAGCACTGGGATTTAAACTTATGACATTATTAGTGAAATATTAGGGTTGTATTCTATAACATTTATATTACTTACTTATATAAGAAACTTATCATTATTATTATTATTCATTCATTTATCTTCTATACCCTCTTATTCCCTAATTCAGGGTTGAAGGGATCTGCTGGAGCCTATCCCAGCTGTCTCTGAGAGGGTGAACGGCAGGAGGGGTACACCCTGGACAGGTCTATTGTTATTATTAAGCATTTTATTCATATGCGCCTCTTTATAGTACTCAAAGACACCATACAAAGTTCATAAAACATATTAAAACAATCATTTTAAACAATAAAAACCAAAACAACAAACGGACATAAATTCTTATAAAACAAAAAGGTTTTAAGGCAACTTTTAAAATATCACAAAACTAGAACCTTTGCGAATTTCTACAGGAAGTTGGATGATGAGCATATGGAAGTTGTCAGAGTGTTTAGGCGAACAAGAGCTCGTGCAGAGGCTGATCTTAAAAATTTAGGAAGGAATTAGTAACGAAGAAGGTCTAAAAGATATAAAGGAGCCAAATTGTTGAGTAATTTGTATAAAATGTACATGGAATTTAACTGGTTCAGAGATGAAAGTTTTGGTAGTAACTCGAGTAGATGCATTTTGTAACTGTAATTTGGATAGAATAAAATAGTTTTACTATAATTAAAAATCAAAAAAATAATAATAATAATTTGTGATGTCACAAGAGTAGCAGTACTGTTGAGCAAAAAGGACAGGATGAAGAAAATTGATATCCCTGATATGAAAGAATGCAGAACTGGTAACATTGTTGATATGAGCTTCAAAAGACAAGGTTTTATCAAAGATGACACCCAAATTGCCTGCAGAGTAACAGGATAAATGTCTGTTGTTACAGAGGAAATATTTGACTTATTTATTGTGTTTTTTTGTGTTTTTTTTCCACATTGTAAAAAGTGATTTAGATTTCATGATTTCATGTGAATAGTTGAGGTTGAATAATGGGGCTGGGTTAAGGCTCATGGGTTTTGTTATGCTTGCATTCATGCAAACTTCAGCAAAACCCTCTGGCGCAATAACATTCTGCATGGCATCCGGCTGATAAGGTATTAATGTGAACAAATTCTCGGGTTAAGAGTTGCCAGCACTTTTAAACTGAACCTAATTAACATGAATCTGAAGGAGCTGTGTATCTCAAAATGGCACACAGTCAGTGAGCATTCAGTGGAGCAATGTCATTAAAGATTAACAGACCAGACAATTCAACACATATTATTGCTGCGGTTTGGTCCCACAACATGTGGGCTTAGTGATAATAACATTTAAACCAATGCTACATTTTATTTATCTACCCTAGCCATTTTAATATAAAACACATAAAAACGCAAACCCCGAACCCAAAAAAATCTTATGCACAAAAAACATACAGAAGGCATGAGTATAAACTTTTAAACCCTTTGATTTGTTCTTAAAGTTTAGTGTTGTTTAGCGTGAAACTAAAACAAATGTATGTTTAAGTAATATAAGTTATCACCCACATCCTACCACATGCAACCAGCTATCCTTTGAAAGGCACATAATTGATTAAAGAGAGTTGATCTGTGTACAATAATAGCCATCTAATATGGTGGTAGTATTATTGCATAATTGCAATATAGTCAGTGCAGGACAGGCGCCAAACTCACGCTTCTCTCGAAAATGACGCAGGTTAATGGTGGTTAGTGATGCTTATCACCACTACAGTAATAATGTAATGTTAATGTAATTTAAGTAATGACAAGTAATGTTAAAAGCGAATAACATGTTTGGGGGAAGTGGTGACTTCAGGTTAAGGTGGACTACCTTACCTGAAGATTTTAGGTTCGATTTCCAGCTCCACCAAGGCACCACCGCTGGGCTCCTGAGCAAGGCCCTTAACCCCCAATTGCTCGGTTGTATAAATAAGATAAATGTAAGTCACCCTGGATAAGGAAATGCTGCAAATGTTAATGTAAATGTTTGGCACCTCTCCTGACTGGAAGGCAAAACATGATTGTTTGGTGTGAGAACGTGCTGGGATTGACACCACATGACCGGTAACTGGAGCCTATCCCAGCTGTCATTTGGCAAAGGTCGCCAGACCATTGCAGGGCCACATACAGACAAACAACCACACACACTTACTTCTACTGGCAATTTAGAATCACCGATCAGCAGTCTGTACTAATTTGTTTATTCACTGGCCATACACTCAAAACATAACAGCAATAAATTTAATTGGACGCGATACTTATATTAACATCAGACTGCAAAGAAAATGTTAAATGGACTATAGTGGCCTCTGAGAAAGACTTCGCGTTGGAATGTTGATTGAAGTGGAACATAAACTAGTGTGGAAAGGTGGTGTGTGGTAGTGGTTAAATATTCAGCAATGGATGAGTTTGTGATATAGAATGAAAAGAAAACAGGAGATTTGACACCAGCAGAGAAAACGAAGACAGACAGTGGACCTAATTAACCAAAAGGCCATCTTGGTCTTGGATTTACTTTGGGTGTAGTGGATGCAGATCAGAGAGTTTTTAATGCTGTTAAGGGCACAGAACTCTTCCCCACTTCCAAAGTGTATTTGCTACTTATTTACTCTGATTCTATTGCTCGCAACTGCAAATTAACAACTTAACTTGAGGAAATCAAGTAATTATTTTAATTATAATTAAGATCTTCGTATAAACATAATTGCTACTATTCGTCAGATGATTTAAGGTTACATTTGTACCTCTTTAATGTTCTTGCAGCTTCTCTAGGTCTTTCTTTCTCAATTTCTATCTCTGCTGGTTCTCTCATCTGCACAGCATGTACGTGTTGAGACATGAAGTGTGGAAACTTGTGGATAAACTGCAAACTTCAACTGCAAGCTTCTATGGTCAAAATCCAATAGAGAGAGGGAGAGGGAGAGAGAGAGAGAAAGAGAAAGAGAGAGGAGAGAAAGAGAGAGAGAAAGAGAGAGAGAGAGAGCAAATAACATGGAGAAGAGAGATGCTTTCAGCATAAATGTCGGCAGATATTATCCTAGCAGAAAGGGCGATAACGGTCAAGTGCTACCTATCAGAGGTGCTTCAAATCATCACTGTCATACCACCTTAATTCGATGAATAATATTTGTTTGTGTTAATTTTTGCTCATATTTACAGATAAAGTCACTTGTTTTCACCCTGTAAACAATACACATTATAGCACAGCACTCTGATATTAAAACAATAAATTAAATATTAAAAAAACATTTCTATGCCACAATTCGGAAGCCTGAAAACAGTGTGTACAAACTACCTGTGTGGTGCCTGATCATATTCCGTACATCTCATCTATTTAGCAGCTGGAGCTGACCACAACTTACACAACTATGTTAATTATCTTCCACGCAGAAATTCCCACTTATATCTTTCACAAACTTGTTTGTATTTAAGGACCATGATTTTGCTCTAATTCAGCCTAAAAACCTAAAAAGCATTCCAACATTTACAGGCGTAATAAATGCCGACCTATCGGTGACACCAACCGCTCCCTTATGGAACCATCTTTAATTTTTACTGACACCTCAAAATGTGGCCAATTAATTCATGTTAATGTTCTTTCCACAGTTCCTTGACTGCCCAGAGCGAGAGATAAAAAGAGAATAAGAGGTGCGGAGAGAAAGTGAGAGGCCAAATTACAGGCAACTGCAGCTACCTAGACTACAGCCCATTTTTAGCCAGCTCATAATCCACCCTCACTTTGTGTCACAGTTCAGCCTGAGCTTGCACACACTCCATAATGAGCATGCACTGCGATGTTTACCTACAAGTTGACTGAAAACATTCATCCATTAAGTCACAGCGCACAGCAAGTAGTGGAGTAGACTTCAGCTACCCAGCGCTTCATGTGCTCATAACTGGGCTGTTTTTTCATGTATCAGACGATCTGCTGGACTCAGATATACAGCGCATAATTAAAGAAGAGAGAGAAGCTCTACTCGGTGTCTTGGAAAAAACATGTAAGACTTCACATCTTCCAGGTTGGTAGAACCAAAAAAAGACTGTATAAGTCTAGGTTAGTTATTAATTTAATTTAAGATGATAAATGAACATAGGCAACAAATAAAACAATGCAAACAAACCTTTTCTGGGTTGTTTTACTGACTGATTTTATGGCACTGTGTTTACTGCATGAAGACTATAACATTAAATATCTTCCAGCTTCTGGAGGTTAAACGGTCTTGAACGGTATGTAACCAATCACATTTTAAAATTTGCATAAATATTCAAACAATGATTTGGCAGCTGCGGTAATCAGATAAAAGCTCATATTATTAATGTGCATATAAATGCACTCATTGGCTCTGAAACAGACCACAGAGTGCTGGTAGCTCAGTCGTAACACAGAGAAAAGCTGCGGGAGCATTGACCACAGTTTTTACACAAACTTCTTGTTTTAATGTTTTGGGGTTTTTTTTTTTAATTAATGTTTCTATTTATTTATATCTACGTGACCAGTAAAAGTTTTAGGACACTGTAAACGGTTCGGATCTACTATAAGTGTTAAAGCTGTAATTAATTCCATAGATGATAAATTATTCATGACCACCACAGTTCATGTTTAGCTAAAAATGACACAAAAACAAAAAAGGAAAATTGTGGCACTGCAGCACGATTAACTTTAACCTGTGTGCTTATCGTTATTTTAATCAGCACAGGTGGCTGTCCAAGTACACTTCAATGATATGCATCCAGCTGTTTAAACACATACAGTAAAAAAATAATGATGTTGAATATTGCTGTATAACAACAAATAGATCAAAGTTGTTGAAGGAGAATGGACTTTAGTGTGTCATACTAAAATATCTTCACTTTCAATTGTTTACCTAAAGGCCAATAACTCCCACATAACCAACAACACAAACACATTTCAGCCTCTTTGACTTGTTTGGAGTCCATAATTACCACTCGTCAGAGTCTCAATTCTCCATGGAAATATTTTGCTGTCTTTCAAAATGTTTTTTTCCTTTTTCTATATTTCTTGCACTCAGCTGCAAAGAGAGGAACTAGTTACAGACCTACATGTTATAAAGGCATCTTTAAACCACAGAGGTAACCACAGACATCCTTTGTTAAGCTGCTTGATGCTAATTGTCACACAGATTGCTGTCAAAGATGTGCAGGCAATGCATCACTTATACATTACACACAGATTCCACTAATCGCACAAAAACAATGAGCAAACATTTCATGATGACCTGTCAATATCTCGCTCCTGAAGCTGGGGTCACTCCTGGTTTTTTAGAGTACCGATTCAGTAAGTTACCTCAGCCAGCTGACTAGTTTGTAGTTTAAAATGGTTTTAACAAACTGTTCCTCCATTTCAAGTCTTGAGAAATCGGAGAAATATTTCTCGCTTAGCACTGCTTTCTGTTACATTCATTGAGATAAATTTGTTCAGAATAAAATCCAAGTAGGTAAATGGAAAAGTAACCACTATCAGAATAAAATCTGTTATACTGCATGTACTGTGTCCGCAGAATTCATTTACAATCAAATATAATTAATGACCTGGTATTTTTGACTGTTTATACAGGACGGAAAACAAAGCAGTGGTCCATCTACAACACATACTGAGAAAAGCTCATTTTTTTCCTCAAACAACACTAACAAGAAATCTACAGGAAACATACAACTGAACCAGACAATTCAATATTTTTTCATCACTGCTGGACACCAATTCAGAAAAATGACACTAATTTTTACACAAGAGGACCAGAACTCATTTTGCTTTGCACTTTAGTGTGGTAATAAAAATTTCATTACAGGTTGTAGAGAAATAGAGAATAAAGTCTTCCGCTAGAATGTCTAACCTGTGACAAACTGGGGCGATTTGAGAGACTCACAAATGCAATCAATAGAGTGTGTTTTGGCTCGGAACAGATGTCTGGTGTGTGTGGTGGTTGTGCTGATCTGAGGGAAAACCCAGCAGTGATCCAGTTCAGCAGGACGGTAGTGAGTCTTGGGTTTAAAAATTCTCACCTGTAACATCTCATGTGGCTGCCCTTAGCAGGGCTTAGCTGCACCTCATAACCGGACCACCTGTCATGAAGTGACACGTTTCACACAGAGCCTACAAAGCCTACAGCAGATGCATCTGATTTAGTACCAATGGAGGAACACAGCCAAATACAGCTATTTGGCTTACAAGCTGGTGTGCTAGGTGTGTGTTTAGAACATTTTGTTGTGCACACACTTTTATTCATTTCAGTATCTGGATTATTTTTGTCAGAGCCACAACTCTGGGCATGGAACTAGTATTCCCACTGGCAGTTGAGAATAAAATACAATGCAATCACATTCATTTATACTTAATCACATCTAAGGGCAATTCACTGAAGTTTAATTATATATTTTTGGGCGGTTAAAATCAAGAGAGGCATGAGCAAGAAACAGACACAGAAAGAAGACGTGAAATGCAATTTGCTAAGAAAATAATTAGCTGAAGTGCAGGATCAATCCAGGGAAGCTGGACTTAAATTTTGAAGCCTTATTGAGAATTATATTTTTGGTTTGATCAAATTAGCATGGAAAGAACCGATAATCATTTCTCATACTTTGTAAATCCAAATAATTTGCTGAGAGAAACCAATATCTCATAACCTAATATTACATTTGCAAAGATTGTGAAGGGAAACTGAAATACACCCGTGTAAAAAATAAAAGGATTTGTAAAAATGAATTAAACCACATTACTTTTAGTACCTTTATAAGCCTTAGTGATTCTTTCTTTGTCTCCCAGGATATGGGTAAAAGTTTAATGGAAGATTAGTGGAGGTTTCTTTTAATACCCATCACATAGAAAAAGGGATTAATAAGAAAACTCTTAGAGGGGGAATTCTCTGGATAAAGAAAAATAATTTTCTGCGATGTGATTTTCTGTGATTCAGTTTATGACACTAGAAGTGCACCTTTAAATGGTAGCGTAACATTTAAGTAGTATATATTACTTATATATCATAAGGATGACAATGAAACTGAGGAGAGGATAATTACCGAAAACATAGAGCATTTTCAACTCAATACATTTAACAGTAAACAAAACACAGACAACCCGAAAACCCCCAAAAGTCATATACAAGACCTACAACCTAAGAAATGACATTTTGTCTAATTGGATGCAGATGTAACTGATTCATTAACGTAGCAATGCCCAAACAGACCAAAGCAATATTGATCATAAGGGGAACTGGCCAGTGCTGAATCTTAAAAAAACACAGTAGTAATATTTTATTTGAAAGTACGGTTTATAACCTTTTTTGTTTTTTTCATGCTGTACTAATTTTACCATTTTTAAAGATTCATGTGGAACAATTCTACCCACACTCCTGCTTTACAGCGGATCTGGATGGTTTTCTTTGTGTCAGCTGTCGAATTTTCAGCATGAAAATTAGCTCCATTCTTATCCCAGAGAGAACTGCTCAGCTCCAAAAACTTTTCTTTAAATGGCTCATTTTGAGTCATATGTAAGTGCCAAAGAGGAAGTAAGATCAGTTTGGGGAAAGCAGAAAGCATAGCATTGTTTTGAACTGCATTTAAAAAAGATCTGTTTTACTGTAAATCCAAACCCTTTTAATGACGTCTTCCAGGAATACTGCAATATAATCAATTCTTTAGAGCATATGATATGAAGGAGGCCCTGCATTGAATAATAAAGCCAGCCTTATGTCTGCTGTCTGATGAATATTCATGGCAGACAGCCGCACAGAGCATAGTAGACAGCCTGACTGATTTGTGTGTAGTTCAGGAGGTCATAGGGCTTTTTTATAAATCAGTATACAGGTATAAAGGTATAAAGGTATTGTATGTCTGAAAACACAGTTGAGAAATCCTGGTTTACACACACAGCACGGATTCCTGAAGGGAGGTTGAGCTGAGATACTATATCTAATAGCATACTGAAAAAAAGACTATGTATAAAACAGTGAACGAGTTTACAATTAGATTTCCGAATCCCAGTAGAAGCAACTTTGACTCTGCAGCGAGGACACAAGCTATATGGAGTAGGCTTTAGTAGCAAGCATTCACAAGGAACATCGTTTTACTGCGATGAACCCAGCTTAGACTTCCTGAGTAATTTCAGTCATCCGCACAGTAGATTCGGTCCATTAAGCTCCTTGCATGATAATTTACGACAAGGACATTATCTCCTGGAATCTGGAGACATTGGGTTGTTTTGATGCTTTTCAAGTACAAATTTAATTCCACCTGTCAACATTCCTCTCATTACAAGTGTTGATGCTAAGCTTTGCGCATCCGGGCGGAAACACATTACTGTAATAAAGGAAAATCAATCAAGCCCCTGCTAAAAACAGCGTAACACCACAGGGTTGCATTGCTGAAGTCTTTTTCTCATCGGATTTAATGACAAATATGACAATGCCCTTTGACATTTCCCCATGCTGAGGAAGACATTTAGTTCTAGTGCAGATGTGAAAACATGCTACGGTAGACAAAGGTAGCAGGCAACCTTAAAGATAAAGACAGACGCACTGCTAGTGAGATTGACAGGATGACAGAGGCGTGTTGTTTATCAGAAGGTCTGATGAAGGTTCGTGAATGACAGTAATTTTATAGACACTAACGGCATTCGTTCAAGTGATGTCAAAAGGTACATGTTGTCAAACAAACGATGAATAATGTAGCTGCTGAGAGGTGTTTTAGGTGCGAGAGACAAAGAGAGAGAGAGAGAGAGAGAGAGAGAGAGAGGGAGGGGATCGAACAGCATCCAATGCACTGCTTTGATTACAACACAGTGATAAATACCAAACACATTGTAGCAGAAAGTGAGACAGAAAGGATGAGCATCAATGCATCGGGGTGAGAGGAATATGGGGATGGAGTGAGGATAGTCACACACAAAAAAAAAAAAGCAATGCAGAAGCAAGAAGACATGAGAGACATTGAAAGAACCAGCAACCAATTTGCTACAAACAGCTGCTTGAAATTTCCCCAGGGCTTCTCTAAACACAATGCGCTGCCACTCTCCATTTCAGATGCACTTTGACAAATAACAAGGGAACACACACATGGACACGCACACACACAACGTGGACAGCTGAATCTTTTGTATACAACCACTTTTTTTGTAAAAAACAAAGAAGTAATTCAGACTAATGGGCCAAATGTTAGCATTTTTCCAATTATAGCATTGGGCAGACACACTTTTCCAGAGCAATTTACATTTATACACTTGAGTAACCAGGGGTTAAGAACCTTGCTCAAAGGCTCAGCACTGGGAAATTGCAGTACTGCGAATCAAACCCACATACTTCCAGTTAGCAATCCAGCACCTTACGCTACCAATCAGTGCTAGCGAGCGCTGTGCATCTTTTTCTTTAGCCCCGAGCCCGCTGAGTCTGACTCATATAGAAATAACGAAACTGCACAGACGGACACAACAGAGTGCCATAATGGATCGACTCTGCCTCCTTCTCCCACTAGCGGTCCACTGTCCCCACTACGGGCTTTGACACGATTGCACTCGCTACTTGTTAAACTTCACATGGCCTAAATCGTGACTAAGCGTGCACCTTGGAAACAGGATAGAAAGTGACTGGAGAGCTGCATGGGGTGTCTGCCTGTCTGACAGTGACATGCTATACAGACAAGAGCTTTTTAAATGATGTCCTTCCTTCCGATCGGGATGAAATTACAAGGGGCTTCTCAAACAGGGCTGAAGAGTATCTTTCCCAAAGCAAACACAGAAGTCAATCTGATGAAAGGTGTGAGGTGTGATGAATTATTGTACAGTACACCCTCTGGAAAAAAGACATTCTTCATTGCTATAATGGTACCTTTATCTTCGCTACCTTCGATATGGTGTACATTTAGATTAATAATTTTGGCCATAACTACCATTTTTCAGTTCTGCACATGCTTTTGTATTTTGGTGGTACCAGATAAAGAA
Source organism: Bagarius yarrelli (assembly GCA_005784505.1). Taxonomy (NCBI): domain Eukaryota; kingdom Metazoa; phylum Chordata; class Actinopteri; order Siluriformes; family Sisoridae; genus Bagarius; species Bagarius yarrelli. The sequence continues at coordinate 1,885,565 of VCAZ01000015.1, read as the reverse complement.
AACTTGACAGCAAAAAGGACTGACACAGTTTAAAACTCTTTTTAAAGTAGAGATTTGTGCGATATGAACATAATATATTTATATCCGGATTAAATTATAGAACCATTCATTAATTGGCCAGTTTTCATGTCATAAACTCAACAATTACATTATTTCTTATTGTTCTTATGATTATAAAGATGTTTTTTTTGTACATTTTGCTGACTTGTCTTAATCCTGATCACATACTGTACATTTATTTTAGGAATAAAACTGGAAACGTCATAAAACACACTGTTCTTAGCACATAAAGACACATTTTACCTGTTAAAAATATATTTAAATGAATAACAATAACTTACACAGACGTAACTCCAGACTAGGATAATTTTTTTTCTAATGTTTTATTTTAAAGATTTAGAAGGACAAAAGTTGCTTTGGATGAAAACAGTGGTTACTCATATGAGCAGGATGTATCAGCAGTGAACATTGTGTCCAATTCTTACACTCAGTTTATCTTTTATTGTTCCACTAGTCTTATTCATGTCAAGTCAGGAATTAGCAGTGGCTGTAAAATTTATATATCATAATTTATAGATAGTTGTCAATTTTCTCTCACCTTTTTTTGTTCCTGAGCTTTCCAGCGTCTGAAAGTGCACAGGAATGTGAGCTAGCCGCCTGTGCTAGCCGAGTCCGCGCCGCTTCTCCTCAGAGCAGGTGCTCCGTCGCGCTCCGTTACTGAGGTGGAACAATGACAGGGAAAATGTTAATTCAAACAAAACGTGGCAGCTTATAAAGCTGGAAACGGGTTCGGGTTGGTTTAAAAAAAGGTGTAAGTGTTCCACTTTTGCTTCTAGTGATCCGCGCGCGAGAGAAAGAAGAGTGTGGAACAAAAAACAGCAGTTCCGCTGGTCGCGAGAAGACAGAAGTGAACAAAAGCGCGCGCGGAGCCTCGGTTTCTCAGTGTCTCCTCCTCCTCCTCCTGCTGCTGCTGCTGCTTAAATCATCCTCAGAGACCAGAAAGGATTTCAGTCCAAACTATAGCGAGTGTCCCTCTGATGCCGACCACCATTACAAACTACACACTGACAGACATGTGTATTTAGCAGTCCTGTAGCGCAGTCCGTGGGTGTTTTCAGTGTTTTACATGGCTGGTGGCGGACTGACTTCCTTTTCACACAACTGCACTTATATTTCATTCCAACTACCAGGAAACGTTTCCAAAACTTTTGCTAACGTTCCTTAAAAGTTGTCTGAATGTTAGGACGAAACATTCTTACAATAATGTGCATGCAACGTTTTCACAACGTTTTAATAGTGCTTGTTATGTTGAGAGAAATCTAGGAACGTCCTTATGACCATATTTGTGTTAGAGAAAAGGTTCTTAGAACAAAATCATTAGGTATCTAGAAAATATCTAACAAAAAGTTCCACTTATGTTAAACAAACTGCACATTATCACGTTTTTAAAACATTTCAAATCAAACCTAAACAGAACGTCGGAAAAGGTCCTTAGAACAGAGATTTGTTAGCTGGGTTACCGAAGTTCCAACTAATAGGGAATGTTCCACAACTTTAACTAATCTTCTTTAAAAGTTGTCTAAATGTTAAGAGAAAACGTTATTACAATAATGTTTATGCAACGTTCTCATAGCGTTATTAATAGTTTTTATGTTGGGAGAAAATGAGGAACGTCCTTATGACGATATTTGTACTTGAAGGTTCTCAAAAGTTTTCTTGAAAACTTTCCTAGAACACCATAAGGTATCCACAAAATAATTTTCTACTTATGTTAAACAAACATTTTCACATTTTTAAAGAATTTAATGTCAAACCAAAACAACATCTGAAAAGGTTCTCAGAACACAGATTCGTTAGCTGGGTTACTAACTAACTAAAACGTTTTTCAGCTAATAGGGAATGTTCCACAACTTACATTATTTAGGAACAGAATAAATGTTAGGACAGAATGTTCTTAAAATAATGTTTATGGAACAACCTAATAACAGTTAATATATAATTAACAGTTAATATATGTTCCTGTAACATTAAGAAAAATGTTCTTACAGCAACACCTTAAAATATCCATAAAATAACGTTCTACCAACATTAACTTGAACAGAAAGTGGTAGCGCAGCGGTTAAGGTACTGGGCTGCTAATTGGAAGATAGATGTTTGATTCCCAGCACCACCGAGTTACCACTGTTGGGCCCCTGAGCGAGACCCTTAACCCCTCATTGCCCAGTTGTATAAATAAGATAAATGCTAGTTGCTCTGGATGAGGGTGTCTGCTGTAAATGTTAAGAAAACCAAATAACTTTCACATTTGTAAGCATTTCAAATCAAGTTCCTAAAACTGAAACAGAATCTTTAAAAAAGGTTTTATAAATGTAAAAAAAGTACCTGGGTTTGAGATCAAATCTCATGTGATATTTAGAAGATGTCATATTTCTTTTAATAACTGTATCAAGCCAGGAATCTGCTGACATCGCAAACTTGCCTTTTTTGTTTGAGGTTCATGCATATCATCATTTGTTTTGAGGGTTTCTGTCTCCGGTCTTCTTTTCAGTGTAAGAAATGTAATTTTCTACATCACTCTGGGTAAATAAGCTTTCCAAATGCCGAAATGTAAATATATGCTTAGCTGTTGACTATTTAAATTTTATTCTAGGAAAAAGTCCCTGCTTGTCAGTGCTTTTTAAACCCATATCCTGCTCCATGATGGAGATCCTCCTAATTAGACTGAATGTGTTTTATGTAAACTGGAAGACAGATTGTTTCTAAATTCATTCTGTCGCTATAATAATTTACATCATTAATAATAATTAGTGAGCTCATTAAAGAAGCAGCCAGCCAAGCACAAGCATTGACACTACCTCCACTGTGCTTGACCAATGATCCTTTCTTTCTCCACAATTTTTCGTTTTTTTTTTTGTCTTTTTTCTTGAACATGGGTCTGTTTTCCTTTGTGTAAATTAGAAGCTTTTTATACAAATCACTGATTTATGCTTTTGAACTTGTGTTATATTTCTGCTTCTTCCAAGTCTTCTTGGAACAGTAAATTATGATAACTTCACCCATGACTTTTTTTTGTGATGTCACTAAATGATGTTTTGGGTATTCTTTCTTGACTGACTTGTTCTATATCTACATTTACATCTGCAGTATTTGGCAGATTCCCTTATCCAGAGCGACATACAATATTCCTTGTTTAACAACTGAGCAATTGGGGGTTAAGTGCCTTGCTCAGGGGCCCAGCGGTGGTGGCTTGGAATCGAACCTGGGTTCGCAAGTTGGTAGCCCAACAGCTTAACCACTGTGCTACCACTTCCCCTTATCTGATGTACACCAGTGCTTTCCTTTTTTTAAGTCTCTCCAAATTGTTTTATTGGCAATGTCTAATTCTTGTGCAGTAGCTCAGATCATTTTTTATTCTCTTTTCTTAGCTTCACAATTATTTACAGCTTTTAGGTTTTTCCTTTTGGGGTATAAACTAAAAAATTCATAGATGAGCTCACAAAACTGTAAACATTCAGAGCTAATAATTGTTTAGATCCCTGATCAGCAAGAAAGAATTCTAATATTCTAATATTTTTGATTATTTGAAAAAAATAGTACTTTCAAACAATAGTACCTGCCTATAACTTGCCTTAATACCTGCCATAGAACAATATAGAGTATAATCTTAGTATTTTTATAGTTTGTGCTGTTATTCTTTTGCACCTCATTTTAATTCATAAAATAAACAGAATGCAATGATTAAAAAAGAGTCAACGACAAGTAGAGTTGCATGCACATCAAAAGAAAATCAAATGTCTAGTTTCTGACGTCTCTACACGTATAAGTACACAGAACCTGATCATGTCTGTGGAAAAGAAAACTAGCAACCTGAAATCTACGGCACGTGTCCAAGAGTCCAAGTCTTGTGAGAGATTTAATGCTGTAAACTAATTGTCTTTAGTGTATAGCAAATCCTTGCCATTGCAGTATTATCTAAGGGAAGTGTTATATTTTCGAATTATCAATGCACACATAACCAGCTCCTACATATCCAAAATTATGTTTAAAAAAAAAAAATTGTAAACCTAAACACTTAAACTAAGAGAAAAACACAAACACTGGGAAAACATCTGAAACTCTAAAATCACAAGCTCAAGAGAGCGAAGAAAACTTACTGCAACACCATAGCATGCACCATAGCAGCACATTGCTTTATCGATTTTTACACGTAAGCAATGTCTAAAATAGCAGTCTGCTTTCCACACAGAACCAGGGCATTGGGGTGTTTTACATAACCTGTAAGTTGTGTTGTGTTTGTTAAAGCATTGTGTTTATTGCTAAGTATGCTTTCAGTCATGACCTTAGAATTATACAATGTAGTCAAAATATGGCACGGGGTTATGTGGGCTTGTATGACTGTATTTTATTTCATGTGAAATAATTCCGAATAATAAGCACACAATATGTGAATGACGAAATCCTCCACCACCCTGTGGTATTTTCTTTTCCTTTTTTCCTCAGTAACAGCCACCATATTAGGACGCAGCAAAAAAAAAAAGTGTAAAAGGTGCCTAATGATGTGTTTAAATAAAATTTGTTCATGTTAACTTTGCTGTGTTGTTAAACATTATTCGCTGTATATTTGGCGGTGATATCCCTAAAAACATTTCTCACAGCTGCACATCCCCTAAGGCTAGAGGCTGACCTGCTCGCTTTCTTTATTTTAGAATAATGATGTCCCTGGAGATGCAGACGGATAGTGATATGGCCCACTGACACATATTTCATCTGACACACAGTCGCCCACCTCGGTCTCTTTTATTTATTTATAGCCGCACATGCTAATTCTCCTGTTCACTCTGTAAAGTCCCAGTTACTCCCATATTTATTTTGACTGGAATGATCTGTCATTTATTCTTTTTTTTAAACAAATAAAATAGAATTTTATTTCAACAAATAAAACAGACTGTGATCTTTATGTCCTTGCATTTGAACTGCTGACTCCATTTAAATACATAGGTGGAAAATTGATTTTATTGTTATTATTTATTTTTTCCATCTTGAAAACAACCCATCCTCTCAAAGCATTCTGTAAAGATACGGGTCCTTTCATATCAGTTACCTTAATAATATTATTACTAATGTTTAGAATGGTAAGTGCTAGGATAATAGAGCTTGCTGGCAAAAATAGGGAAGCAACAGAATGACATATGTACATATGTAGTCTTGTCTGTTATTACAGGTGATAATTAGATCATTAGATCTCAACATGAATCTTCTTAATTAAACAAATCTAATACAGTGATTCTTGTGTTAGTCAAAATGGCAGCAGTTGTATTGTGCGATATCACATGTAACCCAATGTTATTTATTGTCAAAGTCATAATATTTAGATAGTATATATAGTACTGCAGGTGAGGTACTCAGTAAGGTACTCGAGTAAATGTAATAAACTCTAAGCTGACACTATTGGGGACTAAAAACAAAGTGGTAGCGCAGTGGTTAAGTTGTTGGACTACCAACTTTAAATTCCTAGTCCCACCAAGCCACCACCGCTGGGCCCCTAAGCAAGGCCCTTAACCCCTAACTGCTCAGTTGTATAACAAGGAATATTGTAAGTCGCTCTGGATAAGGGTGTCTGCCAAATACCGTAGATGTTGCTCTATTGAGGCCACTTAATCTTTTTAACTGATAAAAGAATTTAACATAAACAGAAATCATACAACCATCAATTATTTAATTTAGCATGTAACCTTATTTTCGGGGAGAAGATTCCAAACTCTATCATAAGGAATATAATATATTTTACTGTTTATTATTAGTTTTAAATGTTGTGTAAAGTGTTTAAATCCAGTCACAATCGTGCACATGCACAGTTAACACTATCATAAGTAGAGCCTCATTAACGTGTGGCTTTGAGATGTTTACAGAAGCTCTGTCCATGGTACTGAAGTCTAACTGCCCTGTAACTGACCTATTGATATTTGGCAATCATGTACCTTTAATTATCCATGTTCATTTAGGCATTAAAGATGGTTTAAGCTGCAATATCCATGGTATAAAACAATGCAGTTTTGGGCATTTGGACATAAACACATTTTTCAACGAACAATACATGTGTTCCTTTTAAAGATGACTAAAGAATTGTACAGAAATTTGGATTTTAGAGCATGTACTTGTGCCATTTTATGATAGACAGCACTTTCTGAATGTATACTCACTGGACAAGAGTCCATCAAAATAACACAGTGTCATGGTACATTAACCAAGACATCATAAACAGTCAACCATGGATCCATTACTCTGGCTGATGACAAAGCACATGATTAAACGTCAGTGTTATTTCACTTAAATGAACAGCAAAAGCAGAATCCAGTAAACGTTAGCTATGCCCAAAGACATTGTGTTGAACTAAATAACTGTGTTTAGCACAGACATCTTCAATGCTCACAACATAACTTTTATCTCAATTATTATAAATAATTTTAAAATGTCCCCCTGAGGAAACATACAACATATTGATGTTTAAAAAGGAGTCAAATGTTAAAATTCCAAAATAAATACAGTCTAAAAAACAAAAAAGGTCTTTTGTTTATCTGTATAGTACTGCAATAAGAGTGGGGTAAATATAATAAACTCACAGCTGACACTACTGGGGACTAAAAACATTAGGATCGTAAGGCTACAGAAGCAGATAATATACAATAAAAGTGTAAATGCAGTAACATAAAAAAAACATACTTATCTGTTGTTGGTAGTGTGGGGTAATCATACGCCTTGAGGTTTTTCAGTTCTTTCTTTTTTCCACAACCTTGACACCACTGCTATAGACTGAAGATGCTGTGGCATGAGGCCAGTCCTGCTTACTGACCCAGAAACAACTGACACGAGTGCTTCAATGCGATTGGCTATCCTCTCTTGGCCATTTACCACTACTGTGTATGTGTGAAAGTGGGCTTGAATTATGCAGGAAAGAAATCTGACCTGAGAACAGGGGGGAAAACACACAGCCGAGGTAATGATGCTGTGCTTGGTTAAAGGGCATCGGGTGAGCCATGGAGGGAGGATTGAACACTGAGAAAAAAAAGATGAATCAGCAGGGGATCTAAATGAATTTGAAATAAAGACACTCAGGTGAGGTCCCAGCTGTTCCATAATGGAGGGACTATCAGACCTCATAAAGAATTGGTTCTCAGTCTAGTAAAAAAAAAAAAAGCCACACCACAGCGATTCTTTGGTGTGAATGTAGTCTCTAAAAGAGAAAAGCTTTTCACCATTGTGAGAGGAGAATCAGTGTAATTATTATCAGCTTTATTGTCAGTGTAATTATCATCCTTCTTGAGAGGGCCGGCCCAGGCTCTGCTGGCTCCCTAAGCAAGATTGCAGATTTGCGCCCCCCTATTCAACCTCCAACCCCTTCTATTCACACACACTTCTATTCTATTCACACACACACACACACAACATTTACATTTACATTTGCAGTATTTGGCAGATGCCCTTATCCAGAGCGACTTACAATATTCCTTGTTATACAACTGAGCAATTGGGGATTAAGGGCCCCCTTGCTCAGGTGTCCAACAGTGGTGGCTTGCCGGAGCTGGGAATTGAACCCACAACCTTCGGGTTGGTAATTCAACACCTTAACCATGAGCCACCACTTCACCCAACACACACACACACACACACACACACACACACACACACACACACACACACACACACACACACACACACCCTACCACAAAGAAATTTAAAAACTGCAGATTTTCAAAACCTTTACTATAAGATAACATATAACAAATACTGAGAAAATGAATTGTGATAACAAATAACAAACAAATTTGACTAACAGTCACTAAAAGAATCACACAATAGTTAAACAAAGTGCAAATCAACAAAAAATTGCACTTTTAGTACAAAAATTTTGTTAACTGCTAAAAATATTTTTGTGTAACATATGGATGTAAGGAGCCCACAATGGTCACAGGAGGGACCCTTTCGTGTAGCGCCCCCCAGTCATTTTGCACCCTAGGATAGATAAGGTGGATAGAGTAGCCATTGCTTAAGTGTTGGACCAAAAACTATTTAATCAAAATGTATTTATTTTCATTCCAGTCAATTATAGCATTATGCTGAAAGTGAAAATGGAGTAAATATTACATTTTGGCAGCATTGGTAATTAAATATTGAACAGGGTGTGGGAAATGGATATGATGTTGGGCATTTCAGTATAATGATGTGGTTGCAAACCTACTAGAACATTACAGTTGATTAAGCATGTGGTTAGATTCAGTGCCCTCATAATGGTGCAAGAACCACATAGTGCCAGGTTAACAAATCGGTGTGTTGAATGTGGAAACCACACCGCTAAATGCAAAACATCTAACATACCTTTTTGTAAAAAATCATAACAATCTAATTTAATCTGCAACCACATTTAAAAAAATAACATTATTTTAACAACCAAAGGTACAAAAAACAAATATAATTATTCTATTACACATGCTGCTGTAAAAAAAAATTCTGTTTTTTTTCCCTCTGTAGTCTTAGCAGGAAAACAGTAATTGAAGGAATAACAATCTTACAATATTATTATTCTTACAAACAGATGTAGCAGGAAAAAATACCAAACAAAGAAAATGTTATGATCCAATTGTTCTAATCCCACTAGTGTTGCCAAGGTGTTAACTGTGTATGAACAGTAGGGGTGGAGAAATCGACCGATATATAGCAGTCAGGAAATGACTTCTGGTAGCATGTTTATATATAAGAGGATTGTATCTGCCTATTGCAGAAGGCACATTTTACTTTAACTAATATGTCATAGAGGTTAATAGGGATATTGTCTATAATCAGTATTAATTTGGTCACCCTTTCCCATTTGATAATTTCCAGGAAGGATAAGAAAATACACAAACAAGCATGAATTTACAAGAGACGAGAGAATCTACAGGTAAACAAGAAATGAAGTTAAATCCATTTTAATTACCAAAATCATAATTTAAGCAACCATGTGTACTGCAGTGGAACTTTAAAACAGGTGAAGATAAGCTCTTGGTACAGACACAAATAGAAATCCAATTCAGACTTTTGTATGTCAACCTGGAATAACCGAACTGACAGGGGCTGCACTATAAATTCAATTCTTTACTATAGCTGCAGGCTGAGATGATGTTAGGATCAAAGAGTGTCTTGGGACTGGGGTATATCACACACACAAACAAACAAAAAAAAGAAACAGAAATGCCAGCTTTGTAAAATCTAAAAACACCTATTTTAAAACTAAAAATATGGATCGATACTTCTGAAACCTGGCAGATGACTTAAAACTATTAGAAACAAAAAAATATGAAAAATGATTAAATTTGAAACATTGATCCTTTGAGTTGAGGACTATTGCCAACCCGAGGACAATGTGTTCCATACCCAGCTGAACACTTTCTGTCCATGATCATAATTATCATTATCAGTGAACAGCGCATGATGCATATAATAACAACAAGCAAAATGATACTCAATAAATTTATTTCTGAAATGTTACAGCCTGGCAGGCTCTTACCTCAGGCAGTGATAGCTCTGTGCTCATGGTTCTGCACATAATGTTATTTAAATATTTAATGTTAAATTGAAGTCAAGAGTCATCAAACTCAAACCTATTTATTTTATATGATGATTATATGATAAATGAGCCCACAGTACGCAGCATGGTGGCTTAGTGGTTAGTGCTGTTGCCTCACAGCAATCTCAAACCTTGGTTCGATTCCCAGACAAGGGCCTTTCTGTGTGGAGTTTACATGTTCTCTCCATGTTTACGTGAGTCCAAAAACATGTATGTTAGGTTGATTGGTAATTCCAAATTGCCCATAGAAGTGAGTGTGGGTGTGGCCTTTCAGAGACGGCTGCGATAGGCTCCAGATCCCTGATCCCTGTGACCCAGAATTAGGAAAAGCAGGTATAGAAATTGAATGAATAAATTTACAGAAGGTTCTAAAGGAAACCCCTGCTCTTTGTGGAGACACTGGACGTTGAGATTACAACGTAGATAAACTGTGCAGTCATACAGAAATCAATGTACTGTTCCATAGATAATACCATTATTTTCACTATTCTAGATACTAGTAAATAACCTGCATCTGTTTTATCAAGATCAAATGTAGTATAAATAAAATGGATTATGATTTCTCATCCTAAAATTGATTCGGTTTTGTAGCTTGTATACAAACTAAATAAAATTTCCAGACAGCAAGACATACTTTAACAAATGATTTCTCTGCATTATATAACAACATATTTTTTAGCATCAAGGTTTTACAGATAAAAAAAGTTTGTGTTAGCAATGGTAGCTACAGTTGTCATGGTCACACCAGGCTTTTCAACTAATCAGCACACTTAATAACTAACAGAATACTAACCAGTCACACCTGTCTGGTTTCTAATGTGCTATACAGACTCTCTTTAGCATTTTATTTACCTGGCTTCTTCACTTACCTGCCTCCATTTCTCCAATGACACCTTTAAGTGCTCCAATGTCCATTTCTCTAATTCCACCAGCACCTGGCCATCGTCATCCTCTCATCTTCTCCACTGTGCACTTCCCAGATCCGGTACACCTGTCAGAGACTATATTTCAGCACATTAGGCATTCATCAAGACTGTTGATAAATTTATACACACCAACTTATTGCTGTTTATCTTCTTTGTCAATAAACACAAATTCAATGTTTTTATTTATAAGGGACCCGATTAACCTTGAACTCACAAACATTTAGACCAGTTGACATTCTAAAAACCAGGTGGGAAAAAATAAGTACAATATTCCTAATTACACAATTATTAGAGTAGTAATTAGCAGTCAGGTTTAATTCATTATTAAGAAATGTGACTGCAGTGGAGATGCCCTAAAAGGATATTAACAGAGCCTTGTATAAACAAATGTCTAAAACATTAATGAACTGAAGCAATTTTTGAATGGAAAAGGGGCTAAATTTCCCCACCTGGTTTGTAAATGTCGGTTTTATTTTTTGAAAAGAATGACTGTATATTAACATCGGTTAGAGTTGTTAGCTTCTGAGATTTGTAACAGGATTTGACGAGAATCCAATAATTGTTATTTAGGACCTGATAACAAATAAAAGATAAGCATTTTAATTTGTCTGATAAAAACTGAAGGAGGATTTTCTTTCCTATTCCCATGACTGTGAATACGATAGAAATTATTCATCCTAAACCACTTCTTCCCACACATTCTACCACCGTAGTCACATGAAACCAACCTATTTTAACCGAATCGGTCTATTAAGTAAATTAATGCTTTAGATCATCTACGGCTGTATCACGGCTGACATTGTGCAATAATGTATATGTTACAAATAAAGACTCACAAACTTGCTTTCTTGAACATACAAATCAGGGTGGCCATAGTACTAGGACTCTTATTCGAAACCTCAACAGCTTGTGAGTGAAATGATAAATGTTGATGTTTTCTGGGTTACCGCTAGTGTGGTCACACTATAGTTAGCTTTGTCAGGATATAAAAAAGCAAGAGAAGACATGATCTATTGCCTGGATTATGTAATCAAGGGACCAAATAACTTATATCAAAGCCATCTCTGGCTGTACAGCAAATTTTTTGCCTGCTACTCATTTTGATTGCTTTATTAACCCGACTGTTTTTGTGTGGAGCACAATTTTCGCTCAGCAATCATCAGACAACACTAATCACTAATTGATATTCACAAAACATCAACAATACTCTACAGCACAGACCGAGAGAAAATAAATCACTTGATTAAGAGTCGTTTAGCTAGGAGATGTTAGATGAATAATAAAACACATGTGAAAACAAAAGGGAAAATTACCTTTGAATGAATATTCATTGGTTGCTGCAGGAAGATACCTGCCTCGTTTTCTGCCGAATTATTTGAAATACACAAAATTGCCTTGCTATTTAAACTACCAACAGGCACGCAAAGAAGTCCAAGGTTCTTATTTCAGCAATAATAAAAAACCTGGGAAAACAATATATAATATGTTATATAGAAGGGACTGCAGTTAAAAAAAAAGGTAAGCAAGATAAACTGCTACAGTGCTTGGGAAAAAACAAACATTTACTGTAATTTTTTACAGCAACCCTGTCTTAACTTTAAACAATAAAGCTTTGTGTAACAGAACACATAACTTACAATGCAACCTTATTTTTATACTGTATTTATTATTCATTAGATTTCTTGACAGATTTTTATAAACACTAGCTGTTACCCGAGAAGACAATTAAGCATGTCTTGGACTTTGATGTGTGCTTGCGCTAGCTGGGTGTGCAGTTTGGTCTCTGACTAATCAAAAGGTATTTCAGAGATGAGAGATCACATGGTTTCAAGGGATTTATATAGCTCTTTAATGACAAAAAGGCGGACTCAGCCTTTGCACCTCAGCAGCATGTGTTTGGTTTAAATTGTGTTTTTCTGAAAGAAATGACAGTCTGCCATATCAAAAGCCAGAGAGTTAGACTCAACCATTAATTAGAGCCTTGTTCTTGAAGCATATCTCCTTTCTGTGCCTGACTCATTACCCAGAAAGCCATAGTTACCCCGTCACAAAAAATACTTAAAAGCATGGCATTTACTGCCCTGACCCCAGCTTAATTTGCACTCCATGCAGCAAAGAACTAGTGGGGGTTTTTTTTTCTTAGGAAAGCTGATTTTGCCACAGCGATGTTTGCGGTTACATTTGGTAGACACCCTTATCCAGAGCGACCCTTATCTGACCGAGCAGCTTACTTAGGGACCAGGTGGTAGGAATCTAAGCCACACTCCTCCGATCAGCAGTCCAACATCCTAATCACTGAACTACCACTTATATCTATACGTTAAATAGCCACATACTGTAAATTACTCAGTACTGAAATTAAATCAAATTAATTTAATTTCCAAATTAAATTGCTAAATTATTCCCATATGGTGATCCAATCCCTCTTCCATCTCATCGCAGTACACTGAAAGGTTCTGTGTTTTTGCTTTGTTTGTGTGTGTGTGTGTGTGTGTGTGTGTGTGAGAGTGCATGTGTGTGTAAACATAACTATCTACAGACATGTGTGTCTCTGCCAATTTACAAATAAAAGCAAAGATAACGTTTCAGCTATTTACCCAAACTTAATATTAGCCTATAATACACGGTAATATTAAACCTTTTTATCTTCATACAAGAGCAGTACATAAAAAATGGGGCTCTTTAATGGGACACTTTTTAATCTCAAGCCCATCATTAGACTTTTTATAAACCAAATTACAGCACACATGAAGATTTTCCAGTTATAGCTAAAACTGAGCTTAAACACAGCTATATTTCACAGATAAACAGGACTGCTGTGTTATTGAATCTTTGCCACAGATAAAGATATTTATCCTACATAGAACAAATTACCATGCTTTATGCTTTTGCAGGAAGATGGGTATTTATCTACAACAAAAGAGAACACTGGCTCAAGGGTACATGTTGTAAATCTTAAGAATGTTTGCCTTATAATTGCTTTGCCGGTAGCTACTGTCTGTGTATGTATTTAAATAAAAGCTGTGTTTCATTATATTTTTAAAAATAGGAAATTTTTACCTCCATGAGTAAAAAAACTCACCACCTCCACCTCACCTGCAGCATCAGTCAACATGGTTAGACACACTGTCGCTAGTAGTTAAAATATAGTTTTAAATAACTTTATAATGGTATTTTCATTTAGATTAATTCATATACATTTGATCTAAATTATATAAGCGAATTTGTGACTATACAGTTTAAAAAAAGTAAAAAATAAAACAGGTTTAACTTAAAAATAGGGAAAAAACTGAAAATACACTTACAAAAAATGGCTATTTTTTCTTTCTTTCTTTAGCATTCAGGCAATTTTGAATAATTTGACAGTTTAGACTGGAATTATTTAATAATATTTTAAAATTTCCATAACTCTGCCAGGGGGATTCGATCAGTCGTACTTATATAATATATGTTTAATACTTCCTACTCAAAGCATGTATAATTACCTCGATACGTGAAATATCTTATGCTGAGAAGCACAAAAAAGAAACTGGCCTCCAGAGATATAAAGGCACCCTGAGGCGCAGACGGAGAGACTTCAAAAATTAATTACAAAGACATGGAAAGACAACAGCATGGGTTCTCTTAAATTCTGAAGCGAGAGGGGGGCTAGAGAGGGGGGGAGTGAGAGAGAGAGAGAGAGAGAGAAAGAGAGAGGGAGAGAAAGAGAAAAAAAAGAGAGAGAGAGAGAGAGAGAGAGAGAGAGAGAGAAAATGGGGTGGAATTACTGATCATTCTTTTTCCTTATGCTAGTTCTCAAGGCAGTGACATTTCCACACCAATGATCCATCCAGTTTATTCCAAATGTCAGAAGCAGTTTAAATAGCTAGGTTAACACAGGGACGTGGTCTCAGAAGTACACGTTATTTAAAGTTCACTCTAACCAATCCTCCAAATTGTAATACAGATTCATACTTGAAGAGCAGGTTTACATAAAAGTGGGTGCAAATGTGATGAAGGACACTTCAGAAAAATATATTCGATTATTACTCTAAGCATAGGGTTAGGGGAAGTGGTCGCTTAGTGTTTAAGATGTTGGACTGCTAATTGGAAGATCGGGGTTCGATTCCACCACCACCTAGTTGCTACTGCTGGGCCCATGAGCAAGGCCCTTAACCCTCACTTTCTTAGTTGTATAAAAATATAGAGATAAATGTAAGTGGCTATAGATAAGGGCACATGCCAAATGCTCTAAATATAAATATTACATGGCATTTAAAATCAAGGGAATAAAAAATGTAAAATAGCTACTAAAGTGGACAAACTGTAAGTCTTTTCCTTAAACAAACAAGTCCATTGTCATTTTACTGATGGTTCTAAATTTAAGTATTTAAAGACACAAAAACGTTCTTAGATTTTTAGAACAGTATTAGAAAATGTTATAATTTTACTGCCAATGGTCACTTGTACTCTTTAAGTGGCACAAAATGCCTGTATGCTTTATGCTTCCTACATAGGGAGTTGCTCTGAGACTCCCTGATAGGAAACTGGACTTGAAGTTCAGGGGGTTTGGTAATGGAATGATTTATTGGGTGTAATTAGCAGCTATATTGAGAGTGAAATCACATACAGTGGTGTGGACGATACTGACAGAGAAGGAAAGTAACTGACTGCAGTGCTGCTATGATTTCATCCCTATAAAATCACATCCCATCCATAAACCAACCAACCAAACAATCCACTATAGACATACACACACACACACACACACACACACACACACACCATCCCCTCCTCTACACACTAACACATACTATTTGGCTTTGAAAGCCCAATTATAGTGGTGTCTGTACTCTAGGGCTTTAACACCATGGTCTAACCTCAAATTTAACATAACAAAATGCCCCCAGTGAGAAATGCATCTCGAATAGCTCACAGTCAGTGCTCCTACTGTTACAAGCAGTGTAAATGAGCATTAATGAGATTCAAACCACCTAATTATAGCAACTATTTTGTCATAATATCTGTAAATGCAATTACCAGGGTTTAACTGAAGTAGGTTTCGAGACATCAAAGTCTTCTAAATGTCTTTTTTTATTAGCTAACCTTGAACAAGCAACTTTTCCTTCACTAAAAGTTATGGAATAAAAAGGCAGCTACGATACTTGAAACTGAGCTGGTATTTATGGCCATAAAGACTATAATACAAAAATAACATATCTATTCAATATTTCTTGTTTTTCCATGTTTATAATGACTAATTCAGGTAAAAACCAGCTAGCAGCACTATGGTGTGTCACTATGTGGCATATCAGTAGATCAGTACCCGTAGATGTTTTTAGATAATTTATTGATATGAGATAAACCAAGCTGTGTTTTATAGTAAGTATTTAATATTGTCTTATTGGATTTAATTTTGTAAAACAATTTCTATTGTTATATTACTAAGACTTGACTAGTATGACTAACTTGATTAAATCGACTTGCCTTTAGAGCTAATATATGACTTTTGGTGTTGCAATAACTAGCCACATAGCCACATACCTTTTCCTTTTCTTTTTTTAATGTAGGGCGAGACAGTCTGCAACAATATATTACATGGGCCTACCAGTGACTACCAGTTTTGTAATTATCACTTGTCCACTTTTGGTGAAACCCCCTGCATTCTGAATTAACTTTTCTTTTTTTTAACTATTAAGAAACAGTATAACTGTGTTGTTGGCTCTTTGAATGTTCTTGCTGGCTGGCGTGCAGTAGCAACTGCTCCTAATAGAACTTCATGTTGTATGTACTGATCTGTTGATAGTAAATCTAACAAATAATTATGCTACACTACTATAAACCTAAGGAAAAGTTTAGTTTAAAATCCAACAGTTATTATCAAATACAAATATGATATGAGTAAAACTAAATTTTTAAAATATGTCTTGGGCTGTGTTTGGTGACCCTTGTTAGAAAGTAAAGAATGTGTACTTTTATAGAAAAATAATCAACAACATGGTTGTATGTGTCACAGCGCCAGATGCGTGTAATCAGGTACAAAACAGGTGTAGGTATACTGAGCTTTTATAAAGAGCAGCAATAATGATGGACTAGGTATAAATCGATAAACCAGAGAGACTATTACAATCCAAATGGCTTGATATTGACTTGATATATATAAGATCTATAAAAAAAACAAACAGAGATCTTACACTTCAAATACGTTAATTGACTAAGAGTGATTATATACTGCGGCTGTGTGATTGAGTCCAGGTTTAAAGTCAGTAATCAGTGTTGAATGGTTGAATGTGTGTTTGGAATTGGTGTTTTTGGCATAGCAATACTGTGGGTCACTATCACCACCCACATACTATTTATTCATGTGTCGTTAAAAATAAAGTTGTCTTAAAAAGAAATTATCCTCTTTACATTATCTTCTAAAATATCACTTACTACATTTATTAGTTTCTTTTGAAGTTTTTTTTTAGACTTTTTAGTTCTTTGGGATAAAAAGACCCACCATAACACACATGTCCAATAAATGACGGTCAGGAAAGGAAGAACACCTCTATTAGGATTTTAACCAATTCAGTAATCTGTCATTTCAGTCACTTCTCAATCAGATTTATGCAATTGTAAACATATTAATAATCATTTATTTCAATTTAGATGTATGGATGTTTTAAAGCGGAGTGATGATACAGCATGTCTACGAATGTCCTCTTATATCCTGAGCGTTAAGTTATCCACATGCTTAAAAAGGCTATCTATTTTCTGTAACAGATTTTACCTTGAACAGTTCCTTTAGCATGTTGCCTCTTTGGCAGTTAGTAAGTCACACTCGTGCACTTTAAGTCGACCAGTCACACTCCATAAACCTTGCTGATGCATGCATCTTTACCTTTGTAGAACCAATAGCCGTAGGGCTTCATACGCCACAGCACATCATGATGACAAATATCCGGTGAAATGAAGACCCATAAACTGGATTGAAATGCTCTGGTCTGGTTTACTGAGCTGCAGTCTCAACCCTTCAGGCTCATGTTCAAGATACTCTTGGGTCAAAAAAAAGGGATTTCCAGCTTTCAGTGGCCTAATTCTATATATGAATATATATAACTATTTCTAGAAAATATTTTGATTATTAATTATACTATAAATATGAAAGATTAATGTCTAATTCCAAACTCGCTATTATTCCCACCAGCAGAATAAATAAAGGCGCATGAGCTACCACTGGAGACAATTACAACACCATGGGTATGTTCTATCTTCCTGCCAATCTTTTCTTCTATACTCATCACTCTTGGTAGTAATTCAGTGCAAAGTCTGACACATCCACTATTTTGTTCATTATAGTAAACAGCCTAATAGATGCCCACTCTGCAAGCATAAGCTCAGGGAAAAAGAGGGCCCAAATCTGTTACTGGCTCCTGTAAATGAATAAATTACAACTGATTGTGCTCTGTAATGGAAGCAGCCAAGTGTATTGTGCAGACGCTTTGCTACTTAATGCCTTAATTAGAAAGCTCACTCAAAATCAAGCAGAACTTTTCAGTGGCAAGGGCATGAACTCGTCACGCAAACGTGATGTGCTGATCACAAAACCTTCACTCAAACAACAAAGAACACAATGTCAGTCCTGCAACTAAATAAGGGTCTATAAATATTGCAAACAAAGAATGTAATACAAGAAGCCATATGGTCAGAGTTTATAATGCTGCTATGCATCATGCAAGCCAGTGTAATTTTCCAGCTGATCACTGGTGATTGAAGCTGCTCCATCAGCATGGTTAAAGTGGTGTCAGGCAGACAGTTCAGTCTTCCTTGCTATCCCAAAAGACATGTTGTGACCATTGAGCTATTTGATACGGTCTTTTTTTCTTTTCTAACTTTTTCAATCCATTAAGTCTTTACTTATGGATCATTTTGACACTTTAAAATCTCAACATTTTGTATGAGTGTATAATTATTTTGCATTTAGACTGTGACAGTAAAAAATATCTGAAAGGTCCTCAAACTCGTATTGCATACCAACGTTTCCAATTTTTATTTCCAGAAACTTTGAATTCTCTTTATAACTAAAACATAAATTTACAGAAAACATTCCACAGGAAATCTCATGGGAGATTTATGATAATCTCTCATTTATATATGACAATAAATCATTCATGTGGGGAAAAAACATTAACTTTACATTAACTTTATATACAATCAAGTAAAAACGTATTTGGTCATAAGCAAAACTTGCAAGCAAACTAATACACATTTTAAAAATGACATTTCAGACTTTCCGAATGGATACATATTTGGATATATATATATTTAAATTTCCTGTTATAGGCTAACCTGCAATTTTGTGAATTCCCAGTATATTTCCATTAATTCCCTTCAAGTCTCAATAATTCCATTTATTCCCATGGAAAGTTTTCAGCCTTGAAATTTTCCAGATTTTTTGCAACTGTAATTATAAGCAACTTGCACTGCATTGCTGTGCGGCACAGTTGCACATCTCTAACACCCCAGTTCTAAACTTTTGAAAAGTCTGGTAATGAGCTCATAAACAGAGTACACCAAATGTTTTAAAGAAGAGAAGCAAACTATAATGTTTAGTGGTGCATTACATCAATAACAGTTAGAAACTAATGCGATGTTAAGACTGCGGCCCCAGAGCGCTGCAATATTGCAATTCCATTTTCCTGCTCAATCAAACCTGAAACAACTATTGCTAAGTAAGTTGAAGAAAGCGTGTTTAAATTACAGTGAAGGAAAGGGAAAATCTTTGCTGGGGCTTTTTAATGAGACTGTACTAATTATAGATCATCCGCCTTGAAGTATAGTTTTGCTGTGATTATTGGATGCTTTTCTGTATTTACAGTTGTAAATAAAGGTAATTCATGTTGCTGTAATCTTCCTTTAAATCTGGCTGTATTACTCAGACTTATCAACAAGCTAATTCCACCCACAGACCTGCTTTTCACTGAATGTTTTTTGTCCCAGTGGATGACTTTTTACTACATGCCTGCTATCCGCTGGGGGTTTCTGATTGGTGGAAAGTTTCTCCACCTGGTAGTGACACCGAGGTGTTTAAAAATGTATCGATAATATGTAAACTTACTCTACTGGGAATACTCCAGCGCATTTACATATACTTAACAGCAGATATTAATCCCCCCCCCCCCCCCCCCCCCCCCCCCCCCCCCCAAGTGTTACGCTTAGCCCTGATGGATGCCTTTCTTGACAGGTGCTCTCCTCTACCATGTCTGACTGTCACGCTCTGATTCAAGGTAACACACCTAAAAATATTCCCCATCAACGACAAATGCGAAGTCCCTGAAGCCACAGTAATACTTACAGTGCCTTTTGATTAGGTCTCAGATTTAACTCATTAACTAAAGATATATTTAAACTTATAATTATATAAATTTACATTTGTATATTTAAATGTATTCATTAATTTATATTGCGGACTGCACATTAACACCAACCACATTTATAGCTTTTTGTTTAATATTGATGATAAAAATGATTCTTTGGTATTGATAAGAACTTGCTAAAGACTCTTTTATTGAAAAGCATTTTTTCTAAGTAACCAATCAATACAATGATCTGATAAAACATACAAGACATAGTAAACTTTTTGGTTTACATTTTAAAGTGAAGCTGTAGTCAAAGGCTGAAAGGCTGTTATCTGAAAGTTCCTGAAAGGCCCTCAAACTCGTAACGTTTCCAGTTTTTATTTCTGGAAACTTTGAATTTTCTTTATAACTAAAACATAAATTTACAGAAAACATTCCATGGGAACTCCGTTATGGGAATTTTGGAAATATATAATATAAAGGGTGACCTCATGCCACACACTGATCCGGCGCCATATTTCGGCGCCAATATTCTTCAACAAAGGTGCGACACTTCCATCTAGTGGGCAATCTTTAAAATGTCGTAAATAATTACCACCCTGGTTTTCGGCAGTTGGGAATACTGTACATGATTTCAACATGGCTGTATCGGTGATATGTAGTAACACACAGAGCAGGTAAAACGTGGTTCATTGAATCTCCTCAGTAATAGATGATAGTTTGTGTTTTTGTGTGAATTGGGTCTAAAGGTGTTTTTGCCCGACAGGGTTAGTTCCGTTTTAAACCGAGACGTCAAGCAGTTTGGTAAAAAGTTTATGTTTGATAGCAGTGAGGAGACCTGCTGGAATTCAGACCAGGTAAGATCTAAAGAGGATCTGAAGAGTTGATATTACTTTTAACTTTCAGCAGCTTGTCATACTGAGGTTTATCAGCTTTAAAGTTACTTTAACGGTTCACGTTATAGTTTTAGTACTGCTTTTACTAGAAGTGTGAATTTTAGATGTTAATGGTGCTCTGGTTTCATCATCTGCTTATCTGTGTATTATGTATATGTTACTGTTTAAAGAACCCTGGAACAGCATCACATGTACATATGTCTGTATGTCTGTACATATGCGAGCTGATCTGTTCGAGAAAGTTTAGGACATTTGCTGCACTCCTAAATGTAAAGATGAGCTGCCATTGTATCATTATCAGCATCTAAACAAACAGCATTATGGGTTGTATCAAAAAACCCTGTTAATTAAACACTGTCTGTTTGGGGTTTTTTTTAAATGCCTTCCCGTCTCATGCCTGATTGAATAAAAATTCTAATTGAGTTACGTACGTTATTATTTCCATTTCAATTTAATTTTGTGCTGATTTGTAAGAGAATGTAATAGTAGTGTTTTTTGGGGGTTTTTTTTTTACCGTACTTCCGTCTTCTGTTCCACAGGGAGAGTGTCAGTGGGTGCTCCTGGAGTTTCCTGTACCTGCGAGAATATCTGAACTCAGACTACAGTTCCAGGGAGGATTTTCAGGCAAAACCTGCAAGCTAGAAGGTCTCAGTGAAAATCCTATCAATTTATTACAAAACACTTATAGTTTAAAATAATTTAGTATTTAAACACACCGTTAACGTGTCACACTTTGAAGTTTTGCATTTGTTATGTGTTCTTCTGCATTAGAAGTATGTGTTCTTCAAAGAAGCCTTCATTTGTCATATATACATTATAGCTAACTTAAAAGTTTAGGTCTGAGCACAGAGACGGTCATGATACCATGTCCCTACAGAAAAGGGGAAAAGGGTTAAGGGCCTTTTTCTTACGGAAAATAAAGCAGACGACCCCAGAAATCAGTGTAGAAACGTACAGCTTTAGTAAAGCACAGACACCGAGAACTTCTTCCATTAATTATGTATAACCTGTGAAACAACCACATCTTCACCTGTTGAGTCGCTGTTAAGGAGGAAATTAATCAACACCTTCTACCCAAACTATCATTTGCATTAGGAATTTTTTATTGAACATACCCAGTAATTTGAGCTTGACATACAAAGACATTAATTAATAATAATTAATTAATAATAATTATTAATAGCATATATAATAATAAGCTATCATTTCTGTACATCAC
This sequence comes from Bagarius yarrelli, assembly GCA_005784505.1. Taxonomy (NCBI): domain Eukaryota; kingdom Metazoa; phylum Chordata; class Actinopteri; order Siluriformes; family Sisoridae; genus Bagarius; species Bagarius yarrelli. The sequence goes on along the minus strand of VCAZ01000015.1, from coordinate 1,863,603 downwards.
CAGTACACCAACACAACCTTAATTTGTGGGAAGGGGTAGCACAGTGGTTAAGGTGTTGAACTGCTATTTACAAGATCAGGGTTTAGTTCCCAGCACCACCAAATTGTCACTGCTGGGCCCCAGGCCCTTATCTCCAATTGCTTGGCTGTGTCAAAGAGATGAATGTAAGGTTGTCTGCCAACTGCCGTGTATGTAATTTAATTGTGAATTATATTTATGTCCCAAATCAGGGGAAGTGGTAGCTCAGTGGTTAAACTGTTAGATTGCTTATCAGAAGATCGCGGGTTTAAACCGAGCTCCTACTGCTGGACCGTTGCCTACATATATATATGTATATATATATATATATATATATATATATATATATATATATATATATATATATATATATATATATATATATATATTATATGTAAGTTGCTCTAGATAAAGGCTTCTGCCAAATGCCTAAACTGTAAATGTGTTTAAAAGGGCAATATTCGCTGAACTCTACACACCTTTACACTCAGGCTTTCCTGACATATTTATTGTTTGTTTATTTTTTCACTGGCTTTTGCATAGGCTGTATTAAAAATGGGAATCTGGAACACATTATGGACTTCTATCCGGACGACAACAACTCATTGCAAATATCCTTTCAAAAATTCTATTTATATATTCAAATAAAAATGTGGGAAAATTGGTGGCTCAGTGGTTAAAGTGTTGGCCTGATACCTGGAAAACCGGGACTCGATTCCCAGCACCGCCAAGCCACCACTGCTGGGCCCCTGAGCATGACTTTTTATCCCCAATTGCTCAGTTGTATAAAAGAGATAAACGTAAGTCACGGCACAATAAGTGCTGTATATGTATTTCCAGCTGTATTTATGTTGCTGAATTTAATTTCCAAGAGATTTGACTTGGATTTATGGTTATACTTATTTCCTTACTAAAAATATTGGGCCAAAAAACTATATTTAGGGATTAAGATGTAAACAGTGTTATAGTGTGACGTCTCTGTCACTTCCTTTTTTTGGGGGGTGGAAAAGATATTTATTACCTGATGGCCACATTTGGATTAAAATAGCTGTTTCTTCAACCACATGCTTACTACTATTCTAAAATATAAATGTTAATATATCGTATCACCATTTTAGGTAAGTAATGCGAATGCTGGAATAAAAACAGAAACACAAGCATTTTGTCCAGTCGCCGATGTTGCTACGTTGCCAGATATTATAGCCTTGATTCCTCACCCACAGTTTTCCCATTCCGAATGTCCTACTGGTGCAGAAGCTTAAAATAGTATTTGAAAACAGTACAGACTTTTTTGGAAGAATAATAGTTTACTCTTTGGATGTCCTGGGGGAACGAGTTTCCTGATCTTTGGAGAGGAGAACCAATGAGAGAAGCGAAACGAAATAATTAAAAAAGCAAAAGACGGGGAAACGGCTTGCTGTGATGCACAGATCACATGGACTTTCATGAGTACAGAAAAACTGTTTTTCTTTGGTATTAATGTTTTGATTTATTGGAAATGAATCCGTTTTTTTTTTAAGAAAAACGGCTTAATATGTTTATCATGACATTTTTATTACAAAGGTACATAAAGAGGTGAATTCAAAAAGACATTGTCTCTTAATTGTAGTTGTGTGTGATCATCGAAGCAGGTGCAGTATATGATCCTCAAGCAGCTTTTGCACTGTAAATAATAAGGGCTGGTCTGGTAAACAATTTACATTAACAATTGACATATAGCAAAAAAATATAGAAATAAAAGTTAGACATTATTGATTAATGGCTTACTTTTTTTGTAGCCAAGTGCAATGGCGAGGGCCACTGGACTGTATCCGGAGTCTGCTTCAAATGTAATATCGGCTCCATGTCCTAAACACACACAGTTGTGCTTGTTGTTTGGTGTAAATAAAATAAATACAATTAAAAAATACATTATTATTGTTGTTTTTATGTTAGTTATTATAAGGTATTTTAACAGTGATGTGCCTTTGATTATCTGTTTAGTTTTTTATATCAGTATAACTAATAACGGCTTTTAAATCACATTTAGATTTAATTTTTATAATAAATGGAGCTTTAACAGCTCTTATGTTTATTATTTATGTCTTATGTGTATTCAGGTCTGAGTTAGAAGTGTGACTTCACAAGTAGATGCTAATTAGATTTTTTTTGGTAATGATACACAACTATTTACAATACTTATATTTCTGTATAAACTCTTTAAAAATTTAAAAAAAATTTAAAAACTAAAATAGACTATGAGTAATGGAACAATCTGCATGGGGCACTGACTTTTTCACTTAAAAACGATTAGAAAAGCACGACATGCAACCCGTGACAGAAAAAAAACAAACAAGAAACTTTAAAGAAAGAAAAAAATTAAACAAGTGAACAAACGTTATAAAAGTATTCATACTGTTTTTAATAATGTTGTACGTAATTTTACACTTACGTAATAAAGCTTGCACGCATTTAATATGATTGCCTCGAACTGCATAAAGAAGAGGGGTTCCTCCATTCTGTGACAACAGGGACTTCATATTGTTATACATCGAGAGATTTAACAAAACATTTAACAAAATTTGCCATTTTTGTGTTTATTTCTACTTACCCAATCGTAGGAATCGACATCAATGTCATGTTTTAAGAGTATATCGACAATGTCCACGTATCCCCCCGCACTGGCTAAGGATAAGGCACTTTCTCGCTCACGTGCAAATGTTTTCGGATCAGCGCCCTGATTTAAGCAACGTAAAATTGGTAAAATATGCAACACATAACATTAGTATTTAACTTACTTTTGTCTTTATTTATATGATATAAAGGAAATCCACAGGAGATCCACCTACAGGAAATACTGTAGTTTTCCACCAGCTTGAGCATGACTGTATAGATTTTCTAATTTTAGACTCTGATGTGTACAGTAGGGTGGAGGTCCGTGCCCTGTGCACTTCAACCATACAACATTTATAAAGCTTTATACAGCTCAGGGGGTTTTGTGCATATAGACATTGTCATGCAGAAAGCCTGTGTTTGAGCCTCTTAGTTTCAGTGAAGGGAAATCTTAATGCTGTAACTTACAGACACCCTGGAAAACTGTGTCCTTATAACAGTATGTAAAAGACAGAGTTATGGTTGTGTCACCTTCTCTATAAGAAAGTGGACCATTTCAATCTCTCCAAATGCCGCCGCCCACATCAGTGGGGTGAATCCCCGTTCATCCTGACTGTTCAGTAGAGCACTGTCTGTAGAGGGAAAAAAAATCCAAGCATACAATTCAATAATAGAGGAAACATTAGTATCTCTCATTGTATGAAAAAAAATAGAACAATAAATAGTTCCGCTTACCACTTGCAAGTTGTGTATTTACTTTTGATATTTCGCCATGAGCAGCCAGTTGATGAATGGACAAATCTATAAAATAAGGAGAGATGTATAGAGGAAGCACAACTAATGATGGAAGGTGGTGTCATGGTGTAGTTTAAAATATGAAATCATACAGTGACATTGTGATTTTGACGTTAAACATTTGATAGTCTACTATAAGCAGATGTGTCTCCTCATCTAGTTCATTTACACTATTTAGACAAAAGTATTGGGACACCTGACTTGACAAACATACAAGTTTTAAAACCTACTATTCCAAATTTAGTCTCACTCTTTCTTCTATTATAATCTTCACACCTCTAGACAGACTTTCCACTAGATATTAGAACGTGGTTGTGAGGATTTCCCCATTAAGCCACAAGTATACTACTGAGATCAGAGAATCAAGTAATGTTGAAGTAAGAAGGTCCAGAGTGTTCAAGTTCAACATAAAGGTGATTAGTGGGGTTGGGGTTAGGCTTCTTTGCTGGACACTTTTTTTTTTACACCATCCATGACGCAGCATGTCCATGGAGCTCAAAGGCTCATGCTGAAACACTGTTTGGGTCTATCGTGAAGAAATCATTTAATGATACAACATACAATGACTGTCTCAGTTTTTTCTAACTTATTAAAAGAGCAGTAACTGTACTGGCGATGATACTTTGGCTCTAGGTGCAGGAATGATATCCTGCAAATGATCATCTGTAGTGTCACTGCTGAGCTCTCAGTGTTTCCGTGTCAGGCTCCAGATCCATTTTAACCCTGACCGGGATAAAGCGCTTACTGAGGAGGAAATTAAAGAATCTTTGACTATTGTGATATGTGCGACTTTTCTATCCAGGGTTTTGAATCGAGTTTGGGTTGTGATCGGCTCTTACTGTCTAGAGTAGCGGGTCGGACGGTGAGCTCGTTCCCGCGCTGTTTATTAGTGAGGGTGGTGGAGTGGTGAAGCGCGCTCTCGTCACTGCTGTTCTCCATCACGCCTTTATCATCACATCTGCTACATATAAAGTACAAACCGTTAAATCCTGTCCATTTCTTGCCAAGCTAGTTACAAAACTCGTATTCAAATCACATCGGGGAAAAAATGTAAATCTTTTTCCAAAACTTATCTTACCAGAACTGCAGCTTCTGTCTCGGCACTTCTTAAAGCAATTTTTGTTTATTTCCGGCTTTACTAGCGAAAAAAAAAGTGAAACTAAATTATAGCTTGATTATGCTAAAGCGTGTCGATTTTGAGGTGTATATTACACTTCTGACATGTTTGGTTTAAAAATAACAACCATTAATTCATTTCTAGATCAATTAAAGTTTACAGTGTTTCCTTTTCATCCTGTGTTAGAGGCGCTTCCCCTCCCAAGACCTAGGAACTATTTTCCACGACTGATGTGCAAAGCCGAGCGAAATTATCGGTACACCACACGTAATAGCACAACCCATAACAGAACTGTGTCAACCTTAAATAAACTATAACGTTTCTGTTTATTTAGGGGGAAATCTGCGTTTTGGTTAACATGGACGATCAGGAAATGCAGTTAAAAGTAAAGCGAGGTAATGTGGAAATGCCGTCGTTCGTCCGGTTTCGTGCCATATAAACTAACTGATATATATATATATAAATATATATAATGTAAACATGTGTTTTCCTATATACCGTTAAAATATTTGGTACTTGTGCTAGCTGATATAAAATATGTGATTAATGAATCTTTTTTGTTTTGTTTGTGTTAGTGACGGATAAGTTCACGGAGAGTATGTACGTGTTGGCGAATGAACCGTCAATAGCGCTGTACCGTCTACAGGAGCACGTGAGGAGGTCGCTGCCTGAGCTGGTCCAACATAAAGTAAGAGTTTTTTTATTTCTTATTTATTTGTTAACATGAAGTAATGGCTAGAGGGGAAGCAAAATTAATGCAAGGCCTAACTATCTCTTTATAGACGTTAATATAAAGTCATAAATCATATCAAATGGCGTAAAGTTTATACTGACAACCAAAAACATTTTAACTAATAATAATTAAGAGCAAATTAGCAAAAAGAAATGAGACTGAAAGTCATTTATTTCAAGCCCAGACAGTTTTTTTTAACCTCCGAGACCTTCAGACTGACAGAAAAACATCTGCTTTATTGGGTCATGTGAGCGTTTGATTGACATTTAAAGCAACCAGTCACCGTTCGTTTTGTACAGCGTCATTTGTCGGGCATTAAAAATGACGTAACTGCAATGCCCCTTTGAAACAGGCCGCCATCCAACAGGCACTTTTCGATCACTTTGTCACATCATTAATACGCGTATCAGGATGATTATACCGGTATATACAATCGATAATCAGTGTATAAAGTCTGAATATATCCTCTGACTAGCAGTATACGCTTTAAATCATTAAAATAAACAAGTCTATACAGTGAACTTCACATCATTTGGAAAATCCTGTGTTTCAAGATCCTAATTAACTCCAGTTTCCCCACTTCCATAAGGGAAACGTACAACATTATTATATGCCAGTTCAAGTGAATGATTTAAGTGACGTAAAACCCTCAAAGTATTTCCAGGTTTGTGTTACATTTGCATCAGGATTACAGTCAATAGTCTGTGGATGATGCTAAGGCTGATACTAGTAACTGCTCTTTATCTGATACAGGGATCTAGCTTATGTTCCAGCTGCTCAGAACCAGTGTGTAAAATCTGACCCAGCTGCACAAGTCAGCAACCCAACCAATCACTAATCATCAGTGCTTCTGTAATCTAAATCTTACCACCTACAAACTCCAGTAATCTGCACTGGACTCCTGACATACCAGATGACTACTTCTATTCTCTGGTTTTCTTGTAAATAAAAGTTACCTGATTGTTTATAGACAGACATGCAGAGCTGGGAAGAACAGAGCCAAGGAGCCATATATACTGTGGAGTACGCCTGCAGGTAAGAGTCTCATCGTCTATAGACCCTAAAACATGGTTAAAAACAACACGTACATGTAAAATGTAATTTGCATGTTTTATATTTAAGCGCAGTGAAAAGCATGGCGAACAGCAGCCTCTATTTCAAAAATATCGATGGATTGCTGAAGCAAGCCATTGCAACGAAGGAACACTTCAGCAGTGCTCAAGGACGCAGGTGGGTCAGGTGTACGCAGTGGTCTATTAAAATAGTAATTCAGGTAATTGCAATATTTAAGGGTAATTAAATGCATACGTTTTATAATTATTTGCTTGCTTCTGTTCATTAAATGCATGAAAGTCAGCATTTTTCGTTTAATTGTGCCACTTGGTGTTATTGTTTCAATGAGTTTAGAATTTTAGTTGTTACAGCATCATTTGATTTTAGCTTTGCTTCTTTATGTTTTATTTTTTTTGTTTTTGACAAATAAAATCTTTAGTTGCATAATTTTGTTTTTTTGACCAATGCATGCTGCTTCAGTGGTGTGAAACCTGTACCTAATCACAGTGACCCTCCACCACATGACTCGTCCACATCAACATGATGAATATGGAAAGATCTATGCAAGGTTAGTGCTGCCGCTTAAGGAATAATCAGTTCCAGTCAATGTAAAGAAAGCTCAGTGTGTGTGGGATCCACTGTTAGACCAAAATAGTCCAACTGGTCCAGCTGTTAGAAACAGTACCATCATATTTATAGGGTGATTTAGGTATTTGGTATATTTATTTATTACCATAGTGACAAAGCTACTTAGCTAAATAGAAAGATAAGGATTTTATGTTGCTATAGAGAGAGAAGTGGATTAATTCTGTCAGACTTTGGTGGTTGTTTTTTTTTGGTTTTGTGTAAAGTAAAAAATGAAACTAGCTTGAAACACATATTTGCATTTGGTGTCAAAAAACTGTATTTTTACATCATTTTACAGTGCCAAGCTGTATTTCATAGCTATAAAATATAGCAAAAGAGTGTTTTTTTATGAATCACGACATAAAAAAGGGCAGATAATTGTCATCTAATAAGCCCTTTTCCTGATCTTACATTAATGATGTTTTGCTCGGTCTTATTGTCTTAATTTATTTTCTGCTGGATATAGAACTCTGGCTTACTGTCACAGAAAACAGAGAAATTTGTAAGTTTATTAACGTAAAATAAAATCCATACATAGGTTTTCCTCTGCAAACATTAAACAAGTATGCCTTAATGTGCGTTTTATTTTAATTATTACGAATACCATTAAAAACTAGCATCAGAAAGTACTTTAGGAAAAGAGGCCGAGGGATTTGACTAAAAACTAATTAAAAGGGCCTACAATTAATTGTTATTTTTATACGTTACAAATAATTAATATTTTGTTAAATCTTAAGATTAAAGAAAAGAAAAGATTAAAAGAAACATTAGACATACGATTTGTTTTTTTCCTGAACAAGGCCACAGATTTCTAGATTAATTAGTGCTGATATATTATGGATAGCAAAGTTTTTATGTATAATAAATCAATACTATATCAATTAAAAAAATCTGTAGCCTAATTTAGCAGTTGTACATGCTTTGCTTTTATGACATACTTGCATCCTTAAAAAAAAGGAACTAAACTGTTGCTGAATATATTTGTGTTTTTCTTTTACATCAGCAATATTTAAACTATTGATGCATTTGTCAAAAAAATGCAATTGAAAACACTAAAACAATGTATTTTTTTTAAAGACTAAATCCGAGGCATCTAATAATTGCTTTTCTTAAGAAAAAGCATTTTAAATCCAGCTATTCATTAGTAGACTTTATACACATCCATTTTTGCATTATTTGTAATTAGTGGAAATTCAAAAAGGACAGTCCAGAGTTAATAATAACTGACACAAAAGTCCAGTCGCTATTTGTTAAGTGTCTACACAATTTTGTAAATACAGAACATGCGTATGTAACCTGTACATACATTTCTTTGTGCTCAAATAGAACTGTTAATCACGTCAAATGCATCAAGCAACCAGAAACCAGACATTTCTAAAGCAAAAATAGCAAAAGAAACAGTTCTATTTGCAAGCCTTGTGCAGTAATGTCACTCACACCAACGTGGAGTCTTTGCCCGTAGCTTTTTGAGTCAGCACAGTTCTCATCTCATGGTTGACTCCGTTCCAGGGCTTTGAGTGTGTCTGGAGCAGGCTGGGTTCGGTAGACAGGGTCCTGTGCATACGTCCATTCCATCCATAAGCCTCTCTTTCACCACAGTATTGTTGTTTGCGTTTTGTGAACATCTGGTCTTCATTTTGTTGGCTTGTAGTCTTCTCTCTTAGGCTAAGTTCTGACACTACTGTACAGATGCCAGCGCTGCTCTCAGGGTCGTTCTGGTACACAGTATTCATGTGTTGGTGTTTAGATGTGCATATGACACGGATCAGGGTGTGAGCCACAATAAACAGCAGCACCAGTACACCAGAGGACAACACACACACACTGGCTATTCCTGTTTCTATTTCAAACACCAGCAGCATGTAAATAGACACGGCTGTAAATGAAAAAAAAATACATTAGCAAGAAAACACACCAAACAAGGAAATGTTTTACAGCTCCTGTATGTAGTCATCTTTTTCAACCGCTAACATATCGTTTGGTTTGTGCAGGAGAAGAACTGTGGATCCTGGGATAATGAAAGACTCTTGTGAAAAGCAGAATTCTGGGATATGAATTACAGTTAAGAGTCTCTTGAATAGACTCGGTTCCGAAGCTGAACCTCACTGAAGTGAGACGGTCTCTTGAATAGTGACTTTGGCAACCTGACAGCATTGAGAGGAGTGAATGTGAATGCGCTGAAAGGTTCTTCATTACAGTGCTTCATCAAGTGCATGAAGGAAAATAATTATTTTCAGTTATATGTAAAAATATTCAAGTAGCTTCAACTGTGCCGTTGCTTTACTTTGGGTTACTTTTAAACTAATGTTATGTTGCCTAAATATTTTTAAAACTGTTTTTTTTACATTTCTTTGTATGCTTGTCATGTAAACATAGCATTAAAAGACCAAATGATTGTTTTCAATATTTATGACTAAGGATATTATTGTTATATAGCTTTAGCTTTATTACTTATGGCACTTACCACCAAGGTAAAAAGAAATCCCAGTGCAAAACAAGCCGATAGCGACGTGCCGAATGATTCTGCTGTCTGACAGGAACCACTCGGCCCTGAAGGAGAAAAAAAAAATTTACATGCACAAAATACAATGCAAAGATTTTCACTATAGTCTCTTATGAGTGGAAAACATTTTTAACAACATATCAATAATTTATTATTATTAAATCAGTTATTAGATTAAATATAAAGTTAATAGGAAAACATCCTGAATCAAACGGCAAAATTTACATAAATTTTTCTAACCTTTTCACACCAACCACCTTCCTAATAAGGGAAGTACCTTAATAAAGGTGTTAGATTGTAGTTTTTTTGATATCCTGGTGTCACCAAGGAGGTATCTTTGTTTAGTTTCTATGTATTATCTAGCTGGAAAAGTGGTGTATATCTGAAAAGCCTCATTCCTCAACATCAGCTCATATGATGTTTTTCAGCATAATAAAATGGATTAAATTAGTAGTAACCAAGAAGAGTACGGTTGTTTATATCCTACTTTTTAAGCAGTAGTAGTAGTTAATAATGTTATTAACTTTGTTTTTAAAGAAAGTGAATAACTGCCCCTGTGCGTTTGCCGTGGTGTATTTAAGACGGTGGGGTTTCCAGGGTGCACAGTTGAAACCTGCAGTGGAATTACAGTGGTTCTTTTCAGGAGACTGTAATAAATGATCTGCCATCAGTACCGAAGGTTTGATTGAACACGCTGAAAACTTTAGAGCACAGCCAAACGTCTGAAACGTGTGTGTACCTGTATCCATAGCTCTGTGTGTGTGTGTGTGTGTGTGTGTGTGTGTGTGTGTGTGTGTACCTGTATCCATAGCTGTGTGTGTGTTCTCTCCACATCTCGGTGGTGAAGTGTGAGTGCAGCAGGCAGATGATGGCCGAGCTGGAGTTTAGGGTGAGAGAGAGCGCAGAAAGCACGGCGGAGAGCGGTTTTAACACTGTCCACATGTCCCCCTGCACCACGGATCCAGACTCTTTCACCCCTGCATTCAGTTGGAAAATCAAACTCACCGACATCAGGGACATGATCGCCGACAAAACCCCCAACAGCGCCAGGACTAGGAGAGCTCGCTGGCTGTAGCTCATCGCCCTCTGCCTTATTCCGAAAGTTTTCTGGGACAAAATGGACGGTGATTTTGAAATCGTCCACAGGTTGTACTGTGGTGCTGTTATCAAAGCAACTGGTTGTGTCCTGTGTTTCTCCTGTTGAGGAATGTGCCCTGTGTCTCTTCTGGTGATAAAGTATGCGATACCTCTTTACAAATCCTCAGGTTAGGGAACAAAACACTAAAACAAAGAAGGGTTTAGTCGCGTCCCCCCGAAAAAGCGCAGCTAATTAGCGGGTCCCAACGACAGACACGTCCCTACCGCTACTAGTGCAAGTTACTCAAACAAACATGCTACACACATACTGCGCAAATTATTCAAGTCAATTCAGGCGTAGCTGGAAATCAACCTGACATTTACAAACGCCATTATTAGTCAGGCAGGTGCAGAAAAAGGAAAACCCAAAACTTTGGACAAGCTGCGTTGGAGTGGTGTAGAAATTGGCGCAAGATTTATTTACTAACTATATTAAATTTTAGAACAAAATCCACTATACACAATTACACAATGTCTTTTTGTTCTTTTGTAAAAACGAGCAGTGACGTTGTACTGGTATTCTCCAGCTAAAATTTCTGGACACCAGACCATTTTTTCATTTTTTTCCGTCTTTGAGTTTGCTGTTTATAATGATGTCCATTCTAGTGGTAGGGATTTCCATGATTTATGAGCAGGAATAAAGATGTGTCTATTCAGCCACATTATTTAGCATTATTGAGCTCAGGCACTAATAAGTGAGGAGCCTTGGCATCTAGTCAGTGCTTTAATTCATCTATGCATTTAGATCCAGTTCTTATACTCCAACCTGGACAAACCAGGTCTTTCTGGAGCTTCTTGTTTTGCGCAGGAGGTGCATTCCAGTCAAAAACAGCAACAAATATAAAGTGTCATGCTATCATAAAGACTTCCTACAAAACAGTTGCAAACAACTTTTTATAGATGTCACAGTCAACTGTCCACAAACTTCTGGCTATATTTAATCTTTTAAATAACTCGTTTTTTCCTGAACAAGGCCACAGATTTCTAGATTAATTTGTTGCTGATATATTATGGATAGCAAAATAAATATTTGAGTGTTCAGGTATTTATTAAGAAGTTTTTATGTATAATAAATCAATACTATATCAATTTTAAAAAATCTGTAGCCTAATTTAGCAGTTGTACATGCTTTGCTTTTATAACATACTTGCATCCTTAAAAAAAGGAACTAAACTGTTGCCGAATATATTTTGTGTTTTTCTTTTACATCAGCAATATCCACAAACTTCTGGCTATATTTAATCTTTTAAATAACTCGCATCAGAACCAAATTACAGGAATAGGATGAGAAGTAATTTGAGTGTTTTAGCAAGTTAAAATAAAAACATATGATGCATTAATTTGTTCCTATGTAAACGCAATAAGTGTTTCTGTATGGAAACTGTAGCATGTTTCAGAAAAAAATATTTTTAAATTAAATTCAAGAGGGAAAAACTTGAGAGTTTATATTTATTGTAGACATTTACATTGCAGCATTTGGCAGACGCCCTTATCCAGAGTGACATACAATATTTCTTGTTATACAACTGAGCAATTGGAGGTTAAAGGCCTTGCTCAGGGGCCCAGCAGTGGTGGCTTGGTGTCGAACCCGGGTCCTCAAGTTAGTAGTCCAACAACTTAACCACTTCGCTACCACTTCCATGTAGTGTCATATAGGTTTCACAATATTTTAAATATTAACAAATAAAAGACTGACAATATAGGCAATTGAATACAACACTAGTCATGAAAGCGATATGTCTTTGTGATGTACGCAATGAGTGAACATATAAGTAACACAACAGGTTCAACACAAATTTACTCATTCACTAGACACTGCTAATATAGTAGGACAAATATTTATTGCCTTGTTTGCTTTGTAGATGCTTCATTTTTATGATGTTGTTGTTCAAATACGTTTATGCATCCTTACCCTCGTTTTGCTTTCATGACCAGTGTTTTATATACAGTAATATTTAAAGCGGATCAAGAAAATTCATCAAAGTTCTCCTAAGACAAAAACGGGTATTGTTTTGCTTTTTATGACAACTTTGATAAAAGTTTTTTATCTATTTCAGATGTTGACCGGTCTATTTTATTTGCCAATAATGTCATTTTATCTGTTGATAAACTGGTAAAATAGAAAAACTATGTATGTTGTAAAACCCCTATAAAACACATTGCTGTCTGTTACATTGTAGCAACTATAAACATCACAGTATTTATCATTTTGTCAGATTACCACACCCTGCTGGGACATCTGTATTTTGACTATAGCCTATTTAAAATTCTTCTCTTTTTTTACACATTACATACATTCATGCACACTGCCTGTCTGTATGTTATACGCAAAGTAGGTCTTCGTTAATTCTGATAAAAATAAATAAATAAGTGAGTGAGTTCGTTTTAATGCCTAAACCTCAGTGTGCAGACAACCTTTGCGCTGTCCGGGGCAAGATAAGCCGCTGCTATAAAAAAGTATACACAACGAAGAATGGCATATGAGTCTTGGCCAGAAAAGATATTTCTAACTTTAAGAGGCCCAGCACATGCTCGAACACATCAAAGCCGCTTATGTTGTCGAAAGCAGAAGTAAGAAGTTTCAAGAAAAAAAAAATAAACATTTTCCAAAGTTTCGTTCACTCAGTATGAGGCCCTGCATAACTGTAATTTGTGGTGCCAAACAAATTTATTAAATGGACAGCACTTTCTACCAGTGGTTAAAAAAAAAAAAAGTATTAATAATGTATACATGAGTAAAATTATTGCTACTTACAGTGCCTTAAGAAGGATTCATACCCCCTGAACTTTTTCACATTTTGTCACCTTACAGCCAGGAACTTATTGAGATTTTCTATAATGGACCAACACAAAGTAGCACGTAATTGTGAAGTGGAACGAAAATGATTAACGGTCTTCAAAATTTTAAGCAAAGAAAAATCTAAAAAGCATAGCATGCATTTGTATTCAGCCCCCCTGTACACCCAAATAAAATCTAGTGTAATCAATTGCCTTCAGAAGTCACCTAATTAGTTAATAAAGTCTATCTGTGTGTAATTTAGTCTCAGTATAAATACACCTGTTCTGTGAAGGCCTCAGTGGTAGAGAACACTAATGAACAAACAGCATCAGGAAGACCTAGGAACCCACCAGTCAGGTCAGAGATACATTTGTAGAGAAGGTTAAGGGTTAGGGTATAGAAAAATATCCCAAGCTTTGAACATCTCAAGGAGCACTGTTCAATCCATCATACTACTGTCATGGCCGTCCACCTAAACTGACAGACTGAGCAGGGAGAGCACTGGTCAAAGAAGCAGCCAAGAGGCCCATGGTCACTCTGGAGAAGCTGCAGAAATCCACAGCACAGGTGGGAGAATCTGTCCACTTCAACTCCAAGTCATGTACTCCACAAATCTGGCCTTTATGGAAGACTGCCAAGAAGAAAGCCATTGTTGAAAGAAAGATATAAGAAGTCTCATTTTCAGTTTGCCACAAGCCATGGGACAGAGACAACATGTGAAAGAATGCACTCTCAGATGAGACCACAGTTAAAGTGTTTGGCTTAAATGAAAAGCACTATGTGTGGCGAACAGTAACACTACTCATCACCCTGAACACACCATCCCCACTGTAAAACATAGTGGTGGCTGCATCATGCTGTGGGGATGCTTTTTTTTAGCAGGGGGAGGGAACCTGGTCGGAGTTGATGGGAGGATCGATGGAGCAAAATACAGGGCAAGCCTAGAAGAAAACATGCTGGAGGCTGCAAAAGACTTAAGACTGGGCAGGAGATTCACCTTCCAGCAAGAAGGTATAATCCTAAACATACCGCCAGAGCTACAATGGAATGGTTTGGATCAAAGAATATTCATGTGTTAAAATGACCAAGTCAAAGTCCAGAACTAAATCCCATTGAGCTTCTGTGGCAAGACTGAGCTTGAGCTATTTTGCAAAGAAGAATGGGCAAAAATGTTAGCCTCTCGATGTGCAAAGCTGGTAGAGAAATACCCCAAAAGAATTGCAAAGTATTGACGCAGGGAGTCTGAATACAAATTCACACAATACTTTTCAGATTTTTATTTACTTAAAATTTTAAAAACCATGTATCATTTTAGTTCCTCTTCACAATTATGTGTTACTTTGTGTTGATCTATTACATAAAATCTCAATAAAATACATTTAAGTTTGTGGTTGTAAGGTGACAAAATTTGAAAATATTATTTAAGGGGTATGAATAATTTTATAGGCACTGTAAGTATTAGTTCACTTGAGTACAAGTAAAATTACTGATAAATAATATGACTTAGATAAAATATATAAATACTTTATCTTATTTTAAAACTTATAAGTTGTTTTCTTGTGCTGAAGTCTAATTGAGTGTAGTTGTTTTGGCTGGGTATTTTTGGTAAAGCCGTAGGCGTAAGTATTCTGTTGGCTGCTAACTTTTGTTCATGGTATTCAGCTACAACAGAATAAATGTTTGATATATAATTTTTTTTTTGCCTATTTGATGTGGTTGATAATCCAAAACAGAGTTGCTATAATTCGAAAAAAAAAAAAAAAACCAAACCTTCCTAATTGTCCTACATGAAAAATGAACCACTAATTGTTATAAACAACAAAAACTTATTTATGGAAAAAATATCTCTTAAAAAGTCTTTAACCTGTTTAAGAACTACATTATACAATCCCGCAAGAAATGCTTCACACCTTCAAAGCTGTAGTTATAGTCTGTTTAGAAATTTCAATAAACATAATAAAAAAATAAAAGGATGTGTTTACCCTTACTGCTTTAAATTGTCATCATAATCATCATCATCATTATCACAGGGTCTATTGGTATCTTCTGCAGACATCACATCAAGTGGCGACATATCTATTTGTACACAGATTTTTAAAAAACTAAAGTAAAAGTAAAGGTACCACATTTTAATTCTTCTCAAATAAGTAGGAAAAATGGAAACATCTACTTAAAGACTGTAACTAGTATTTGTAGTTAGCTTCTTTTCACCACTGCCTTCTACACTATGTAAAAAAAAACCCCACAGTGTTTCAAATAGTAAGGCTGTTTTGTTTTGTCTTTCATTTATACACATTTTCTTTGCCCTTATGATGCAAATTATAGGTATGGATCCTCTAGTGTCGATTCTCTCCTGGACTGAAAAGAATCCTGACATTTGCAGCGTGGGCTTGATGCTCTGGGACTTTTACAGGCGGTTGCTTCTTCTTGCATCAGATGTCATGTAACCCCATTTCCCCAGAGAGAACCCTCATAACTGTGTGCATGTTAGAGAGGAGAGCTCAGCTTCTCTGTGCAGCATCTCTACCACCGTTTTTATATGAAATATAGAAACAGTAAGCCCATGTTTGCTGTGTTGTCTATATTATTATTTAAATTATGTTAGATTAAAGATAAAAAGCACCTATTCATTTTTTTAATGTTTTTTTTTCTCCTCTATATAATGACGATGTTTTCCCCAATTATGTTTAAGCTGATTATATCCATGCACAACATGGGCTTTGGCTTGTTTTTCCATGTGTTTGCAAAGCTACAATGCAATTGCAAAATACCTAAATAAACATCAATATAACTGTAATAACCATTAGATGGCACTTTCTTATACTTCTTCAAAACAATTTTTTGTATAAGAATGATTAAGCAACAAAAATCCAGATGTTGTCAGCCAGTTACTATTTCTGTGTGTCTCTTCTCAGACCAGAAAGTGCATCAGAGTGGAGCAAAGTAATGCATGAGTTAAGTCGCTTTCAACCAATGGTGTGGCCAATGGGCGGAGCTATGCTAATTGCTTTTCAAAGCAGATGCTAGTGTGTGAACAGCTGGAGGATGAAGCGTTGTAAAGCATCACAAAGACACAGAGCTGCTGACTACCCTGTACTCTTTATCATCTCAGCATCACGTGAGTGAATCATTCTACCTGTACATATTCAGCATAGGCAGTTTAAAAAATGTTTGTTTTTTTTTAAATAGAATTTTGCTTAAAAACCTATTAGTGTGCAACGCATAACCTGTATATATATATATCCATATTATAGATAGATAGATAGATAGACGTTTTGTATTGAAATGCTTTGAAGCTACATATTGCTTATTTTGAGGCATAGAACAATGTTTGGACATTCCAGAAACTGCGATTGTATTCATTTATATCAAGTTTTAGTCCAGAGTCTGTTTTTATGGCATATTCTGGCATAATTATTTCATTGATGAGCATAGTAAAAATAAGATAGCTAAAAAGCCACCGAGTATAAATATATTGTATATTGTTGGCAAAACTGTGCACAACTGTGAGATGGATGGATGGATGGATGGATGGATGGATGGATGGATGGATGGATGGATAGATAGATAGATAGATAGATAGATAGATAGATAGATAGATCATCTAGCCTGATTATCATACCACATACATGGGCATTTTAAATCAACTCTAAGCATTCCTGTTATAAAAGCATTCACTCTATTGGCAAAGCTTTTTAACTAGATTTTGAAACATAGTCATTGGGATTTGCCAATTCAACCTACAAGAGCATCTCTGAGGTCCAACACTAATGTTGTATAAGGATAAGCCGAAAGATGTTCAGTGAGGTTGAGGTCAGAAATCTGGCCCTTAGGGGTGAGACACTTAAACTTGGCACACTGTGTTAACAGGAAGTAAGTGCCAGGAACATTGTCATGCTGAAAGAAGGTTTGGACCTTTTAGTTGCATGGAATGGAATTAAATTCTTCAGAAAGACATTCTATTCAGTCGTGTGCTTCCAGTATTGTGGCAACAGTTTAGACATGAACCAAATATTTGTGTGAAATTCAGGTGCCCCCTAATTCCCAGAAATGTAATCAGGTTTTTATCTAATTCTACGTCTTTGACTGCATTTGTCATTTCTCTGCACTAACATTGTGGATGTATGAACTTCGTATGCAAATTGTACTCTAGGTTGCTATTTTTGGCCAAGTTTAGTTTCTCATCTCATCTGTGTCTCTAAGGACTTGAACATTTAATACCTGAAATTAACTTTCTTTTTGCTGAGTTTGAATGACAGACGGCAATAAAAATGATCCAAACTAATTCACTAATATCTCATTTTAATTCAGATACCTTGACTTTCGGGGTCTTGAATTATACACTTAAATTATATTACAATTCAGAACCTATAATAATTTTAACTAATTTTAATCAGGGCAACCTGTATAGACCATTGACTGATTAGTCACTATAGCCAGTGACTAGTTTATGTTGTCTGTTTATGTTAAATGTTATTACCAAGACTTTAAAGGCCATGATGAAACTGTGTTTTTGTTGGTAGTAAGGTGATATTATTCCTATGACAGTCTAAGTAATTAGTCTTCTCCAGCCTCTATGGGAGAAAATTGCTTTTCCACTGTTCGACATTTGGGAATTCTTTAAAGGAAGCAGCGCTTTAAAAGACTTCGACGTAGTGATGACCAAAAAAATTTTTTTAAAGCTGAATTATTTTGTGATAAACCTCACATATAGCCTTAAATATATAGGGAAAATCGGATTGGTTTGATATTAACATTTATTTGTAGATTTTTCATTGCTTTTATAAAAGCTAAAGTCTTTAGACGTTTGTAAATAATGTGACACAACTTCTGTTAAAATGTTTTAAAATGTTTGCTTTTTGTAAAATTTAAGCTTTTCCTGTTGATGTACCTTTAAAAACAAGACCTTCCTAAGGTTTTTGTAGTAATTAAGTAGTCTTAATTTATCTAAAGGTGTTTATAATGAAGCCGTCGTTCACTAATCACACTGCTACATTAAAAGTAGTAATAAAAATATACACTTTTAATGAAATTTTCATTTTTACATTGAACATACGTGTTACCTTAAACTTAATATGTAATTCATTGGTAAACTTTTAAAAAATTGTTGAAATATATAATTCCATGTTTATCTTAGCTAAAACTATCTATAAGGATTTGAAAAAAAATGTTAACATTTTAAGTCTGGCTCAAATTCTCGATATATAAGGCTAAACTTTCACCGGCGTATAGCACTGGTTATGAATGTACCCTTTTTGCTGATTAGCAAATATGAGGAACTAGGATCTAATGCGACAGATGTGAAGGTATGTGATCACAATCTTTTGTCAGAAATACCACTTCCCTGCTTTTCTATTCATATCTGAGCACACTAACTGCCCAGTGTGAATACTCTGTCACCTGTGAAATAAAAAGACATAAACATTTATAAACTACACAGCGTAGATAGGCATCTCCTTTATAAGGTAAGAATGGCAAGTTATGGATTCTCTCTGGATTCCTTGAGCTCTTGGGTGCCAGGAGTGGGCGAATGAGATGCGGGCATTTCTGGGTCATGGGAACTGCAGCACTGTATCCGCTCACTATTGGGTTAGAAATACTAAAAATAGGCTAGGTCAAAGATGTTTAATATGAGAGGCCAGAGGGAAGCAATGATGGATGCCTTAGAGATTCTTTTAATATTAGCAGATAGATTCTTTCAACTACATAACGCCCTTTGAGCAGAGAGAACAAGCCAACATGGAGCTTATGCTGAGAACACAGGGTGGATAGGATGTCGATACCCACACGGACACACACTTGTCAATCGTTTACTCCTGTATGTAGCCAGCACACCTAAATCAACTGAAGAACCCATGCAAACATGCTGTGTTACACACAATTAATAAGCAGAAATCAAAGTTGAAATTGAGGCTTTGTGAGGACAGCTGTGAGCCAGCATTAGTACCTGCTGCACCGCCAGGCCTCATAGGGGGGTCAAACACTGAGTTATGATTTGATGAATTTTTAACACTCAACACTGTCACTTAGTAACATCTGTTTTTTTTTAAGAAAAAAGGTCAAATATTGTTGAATATGATTTTATAATTCATCAGAAATCTTTATAGATAATATTAAGTGCACTATATCTAAGACTTCTTAATAAGAGTAGGTTTTAAATAGAATTTGCTGAAAGATTTTAAGAGACTAAAAAGTCTTAGCAGAAGTGTGTAGATTAATTGTTTATTTGATTTATGCATGATGCAATTTCCCTCTTTATCTTTCTCACCTTCTCTCTCTCTCTCACTGTGGCTGCTCTCCCTAAGTGCACAAACTTACTCTGGATCCCTTTCGGATCCACTGTTTGTTTGTGTAAAGTTTGCTCATGGGAGAACAGGGGGCAGACATGAACTAAACCCGCATTAAGATGTGCTGTTGTTTTTTCGGTGACTGCAGTCCTGCCTGCTAAACTCCTTTAAATGGAGATGCCGTATATTTAACCCATGGCCAATGAAAATACAAACACTCACACTGGGATAGCTCAGACTTTGTGGGCGTTAGTCTGCACTAACTTTATCCACCTGTTTTTCTTAGGGGTGTATGTAAAACCCCGTCTATCCTGTATACGAGAGCAATAGAATCAGTTGCCTTAAAACCAAACACCATTTCCCATTTAATTTACTATAAAATGTACAACCATTAATATGTGCTTATGTGTCAAGATAAAACACATTTTTAAAGTTACATTTCTGGTGTTATATACTCCAAAAAAGAAAGTCTAGAATTGTTCAGGCTTCATAGTGGTCTAATAATGATTTGTGAAACACTGCCAAACATAATATTTTACTGTGTTAGACAGGTTAAACACATCAAACATGACATAAAAAATTGAGCTTATATATATATATATATATATATATATAATATATAAAAAGATTTATATTTTTACAGAAACATTCTCTGGAAAAGAACATCATGGGGCGAAAGAAAATACAGATCTCACGAATTCTTGACCAAAGAAATCGTCAGGTACGCTTGTATTACTTATTAACATAGTGGATAACCCTTGTGTTTAATTAATTATTATTATTATTTTTTACCAAAAACATGCACACAAATATTTTGTAATTTGTGTTTCAGACATAAATATTACAAACGTACACAATAATGGAACATATTCCTGACCTGATAAACAGAACGAATCTTGTTCATATAGTCAAATTTTACTGTCTTTATTTTTATTAAGAAAGGATTCATTAATTGTAGTGTAGTTTCTAGCATGGCATGACATTAAACCTTGTACAAGGTATCACATTCAAGAATGTTTTTTCGTATTACTTAAATAAAGCTGAAGGCAAAGCTGCTCATCTGCTCCTATTATTTCTTAGGTACAATCATTTTTTATTTTCTTTTAGGTACATTAAAAAGCTTTGGCACCATTGTAGATGTCCCAAGAGTTGATTTACTGCCAAAGATACATCGTTTCCTAAATTAATTTAAATATTAATTAAATTAATTTATAGCATATATTCAGTGATAGAGACTTCTTGTTACTCTGGATAAGCCTGTATGCCAAACACAATAAATGTCAATGTAAATATTCTATATAGCAGCACTATTTAATCAACCGGCTCTCCGCTCTCATCTTTGTTTTTTCATAGGTGACATTCACTAAACGCAAGTTTGGCCTGATGAAAAAAGCCTATGAGCTGAGTGTGCTGTGTGACTGTGAAATCGCTCTTATTATCTTCAATAGCACCAATCGTCTCTTCCAGTACGCCAGCACTGACATGGACAAAGTGCTCCTCAAATACACAGAGTACAGCGAGCCTCACGAGAGCCGCACCAACAGTGACATACTGGAGGTACACACAGCCTAGCATGAACTCTTCACTAAGTCTTTCCAGCCATATAAATGTTAAGACCGATAATATTCTTAACTGTGAATGATCATTATGCCTTTAAGAGGTGATGTGTGGATTTATAACAATAAAAATAGTCATTAAATATACTAATAAAAGTATCTATTTCAAGTTCAAAATCTCATTTGTGTCTGACATATACAGAGTTAGATATTATTATAGCAATAAAGCTATGGTCAAAGTAATTAGATTCCTTTGATAGCACAAACCACATTGCTGTATTCCACTTATATTTTAGTAACTTTGCAACAAATTGGTCAGGTTAATAAGTATTAAAAAATGAAACATTATACTTCCTAAGGTTATAGCTGCATTTAATGTAGTGGTAGTTTCCTGAGGAGGCTCATTTATTCCGTCCAAAACACCTTCACAATGTCCACAATCTGTTTACGGTGTGTGCAGTGTATCTTATATATGTCCGGCGTTGTCAATACTCTAACCATGATACCAATGCTTGCTCTAACTTTAATGCTTGCTCGGCAAACTACTAGGAACAGCTTTAATAGAAGTCATAGTTATGACGACACAATAAATACCTAAATTAAATAACAAAAAAAAAAAAATATCTGAGTTGCCTGTACATTTATAAGAATGACTGTGAATCATTAAACGACTGTTTGTGAATAAAGTTTTAACACTATATTCCATAAGAATATCGAGTTAAAAATATGTTTACAGTATATATTGATCTGGATTTGCTGTATCTAATTATCATTGATTTAGATAACATACAGCACTGACACACGATGCAACGATGATGATGATTTACATTCAATTATAATAATCACTCTTTTTGTAGGTTGAAAAAAAAATGAAATCACAAAACATTAAAATACTTGTGTAATCTGTACATTGTTTTTTTTTCTCTTCCATTCACTCTGGGCTAAAGACGTTACGTAGAAAAGGGCTGGGCCTGGAAACGACTGAGCTCGATCATGAGGACAACATGCAGACCGGTCAGGAGAAATATCTGCTGAATGAGGGCATGGATCTCTCCATCGCTAGACAACGTTATTATGTCAGTAAGATCAAAACATTTTTCTATTTCAATGCGTATTTATAGACACATATTTGGTGTGTTAATTATAAATGTCTGCATTTAAGTCATTGATATATTTTGTTTAATGCATTTGTTTAATGCATTCTACCTTACGAATGTGCAATACCACTGTGCACTATTTTTAATCATTATTTTTACTTCTCAGTGCACTATTGTTGTTAAGTAAAGTGAATTGAGTTTCATTGTACTCCCTATGTGCAATAACAATAAGAATATTATTATTATTATTATTATTATTATTATTATGCAATAACACATATTGCACAAGTTTTGCTTCTATTCTGGTCATTTACTGCTCTGTTTCTTTAAGGATTTTCAAAGATCTGTCAGCTTCAGTTATATACAGTAGTAAAACAGGACGAGAGACACTGTTTTTGTCCTTTACAGCCTCCTTCTGTCCTTACATCAGAGGCTCAGATGCTAATGGGTCTTGGCAGTGAGGACTGTTACCCATCGAATGCGCATATAGGAGCAAACCGTCACTCATCCTTCAAACCTCTAACCTCCAGACCTGGATCTTCTGGTCCTGCTGGAGCCAACACACACTCTGCGCTCATGGGAGCACACCCAGGTGAAAAGGGAGCATTTATTAAATAGCCAACCTCACACAAGTATATGTTTAATTTCTAAAACTGTGTCTATGACAAAGGGTTCTGGTGCTGTGGTGATATTCAGTCACAAATAGCTAGTTAAAGAACCTGTCCTGTCAGCTGATGCTCTGAGGTATTTCTGCAACTGTCCTGTACTTCACTGATGACTAAATGCATCGTCTCGATCATATTTTTGTAACTGGTTAAAAAAAAAATTCTGCCCTCATATCAAGTGTCTTTATGTTCACCGGATTCTTATAACAGTCATGTATAAAGGCTTATAACTTCTGACATGTGTATCCTTGCCACACAGGAAGTACAGCTATGAAACAACACCTCCCCACACTCCTGCACCCACAGTCACGATATCAAATGTGAAACAGTAGTTGAAGGCAGGAGGCTGTGGTTTGCATGCATAAATTTGCACCTGCTGGACATCTTAAAGCTTCCACATTACCCTCAAGTACTGCTATTAGTAGTAAAGTACACAAATCCACATAGCAAACCTGAGCTGAGATGTTTGGTAGATGAGATAACCATAAAAAGCGACTTCATATTGTTTTCTGACTCTATAGTGTAAATTGAATGTTGCTGGCATGCAATTAACACTTTTTGTTGGTATCACTATATATACAGATGTGAATGATCGAAAAAGGTCAGCTGTTACAATGACTTCTCCTTTCGGCAAAAGAGAACATGAAAAGTTGTTATGGTGGGTGGATGAGGTGAAAAAGAAATTCACCCACATCTTGTTTTCACTTCCCATATATCTGTTTGTGGGCAAAGGCTTCGGATACTCAGTGTTTTCCCATGGCAACCTAAGCCGAGCACTGGATGTGAAGACTCCGCCTCCGCTAAGTTTGACCAATGAAGGGCGGCGTGGGGACGTCCATACAGGAGTGGGAGCAACCCGCGGAAATCTGACCAATGCGGTAAGAGATTGTGCCTTATATAAGTAATATATATATACAGATTACAGAGGTGATTCTTTAGTTGGCAAAGTTTACTGCAAGGAAGATATCTAATAACAGTCATGTAAGGTGTCTTATTAAATTAATTAAATTATATTCAATTCATTGTCATTGTGCAAGGTACATGTACAGAGCCAATGAAATGCATTTTTCGCATATCCCATCTTAGTAAGTTGGGGTCAGAGCGCAGGGTCAGCTATGATACAGCGCCCCTGGAGCAGGAGGGGTTAAGGGTCTTGCTCAAGGACCCAACAGTGGTTGACTTGCTGGAGGTGGGGCTTGAACCCAGGTGTTTCTGGTCTTCAGATTAACAACTCAGCACCATAACCATTTGAGCCACCCTGCCCCCTCATGACTAGAGGTTGTCTGATATTGGATTTTACCGATACCGAAATCTAGGTTGGGCTGTACTTTGGCAACTAATTAATTACCAGATGGTTTTTATAACATAAAAAACCAATAACAGTCTTTGTTAAATATTAGTGAAATTTATTACACACAAAAGTTAACACATAAAATAAAAATTAACCTAATTTAAAAATGTGTTAAATGTTGAAAATGTTGAAATTAACAAACAATATTAAACTTTAGTTAATGTTTATAAATAATAAATTTTATTATTAAAAGTCATGCTTGAAGTGGCCATCTTTAGATTTCTCCACCAAGGCCAGCATTATTAAATAAATGCTACATAATTACAAAAACAGCTAAATATATGTAACAATAAAATACAACAAAATGGAATGCATTTCTGATTTATCTTCCTTACGGCTGCATGGACGGCTTGCAGTTTGCTCTCTCTACACACATGCTTTGAATAGGCTACTTTGCTGGCTAACTCATGCAATCAGCTGGATGTAAAATAATGCAAATTTATGTTAACAAATCATGTCATTAAACATTTGGGTCAGACTTGCATGTTTTTTAGTTACATTAGTTTAACTGCTGTAGGTACTGCCAATATTAACGTCCTCTCGGTCTTGTCGGCGAACATGCTGCTGTACTTACTCCACTAATGCAGCATTTAATCATCGAATGAATTGCTTTATATTGACTTAAAAACATGTATTGTAGTGTACTGTATATGACACTGTATGTGTTTTAAAGTTTTATCTGATATATCAGCTCTGTCAGTGCACAGCGATCTTTTCTTGTTTTGACCAGGCAGTGTGTTTTGCCTCTAAATGCTGCTCTTACTATATATATATGTTGCCTCTGCCACTGTGTAAATACAACGCAAAATGCAACCTGGAAAAATTATTTTTGCCGCTAACCCACAGTACCGGGAATCACCTATCTGTGGCGATAAATCAGTTGACGTCTACTTATCTGGTTTAAATGTGATAAGCTGATTAGCTCGTAGAAATTTGGGACATAGCTGCCTTGTGGATGTTGAACAACACTGAATGCATCTATAAACAGTATCTTTCTTTAATAACAGTAAAGTAAAAGCAGTAATGAAGACATTACTGTTGTATATAGCACATGAAGTGACTTAAAACATAATAAACACGTTTGTACTAATGCATTATATGTGTATGGAGTTTTAAATGTGAAGCAAGTTCAGTTTTCTTAATTCTTTAACATTAGGCTTGTATCTTGCGTCGATAATGTTAAGTAATGAAAGCTTACATCTGATCAATATACCTGAATAACTGTCTAAAATTTGTTATGCGTCCTTGTTGGGTATTTTCAACCAGCTGTTTTCTATAAAGGCTTGCATATGTGAGTCATTTTATGTATTTTTATTGATTTATTTTAAATTTTAAAAAATGATGTTACCCTTGCAGGGTAGTTCAATCGAAACACATTCATTAAAATCTTTGTTAAGATCTGTAGTAGTCTGGCATAGCTGGACCTTTAGCCCGACAGCAGAATGTCTATACTACGTAGCAGCTTGGATTGAACAGTTCTCTGACTGACATGTAAAGCAATCAATCGCAGTTTGTTTTTTTTCTGTGTCACGTTAAGGGCCATGAAAATCCAGCATTTACCTGATCCTTAAAAGCAGAAAAAAATGTGACACACGTCTTACAGAAATCTAACCAATCCCAGTAACTTTTAAAACACAAAGGTGTTGTCAGTTTTATATGCTAATGGATTAACCAGTGGTTTCTGAGGGGTTTCTAAGTCTGAGACTACATCTGAAGAGATGAGTCAATTCATAGTAGTGAACAGAATCAAATGAATTGACTCATTTAAACGAAATGGAATAGTACAGAATTGCACAAATGTATTACTGTGTACTACTGAGCCAATCAATGCTTTTTTATTCTAGTGTAAAATACTATAATTATTTGGTCTGCATGATATTAAACTGCTTCCCTGACATGTTGCTACATTAGCCTTATAGATTTACTGTGGAACTAAAGTAGCTTTGGCCCAGAGAATCATTTGAACTGTATGAGAATCCTTTGTTCCTTTGATGCCTTTTAGGCATTAAAAGATTGCTGCTTAAGTTTAGTCTTAGTGTTACTAAATACACGCTATTGAACTTTAACTCTAAATGTGTTTGTTTTCCCCTCAGAGAGCATTATATCAGAGCATGCACTCTGGAGGTCACCTGGTACCCATGGGAAAGGCCTGGAATTATGGGACCTCAGGTAAACACCCAGCTTTATTCGAATCAGTGTTTACACCTTAAATAATTCTGCAGATCTCAACAGTAACGGTACACAGTTTCTCTTTAAAGATTTTAGCCAACTGGGATATGCAATGGGTTTCCAACGCAGCTCTGCAAACGCCTGGCTTTCCCCCACACAGCAGGAACCACAGGCATCTGTAATCCATGCAGGGTGAGACAGTATGGAGACAAGAGTTACACTAAAGAGCAGAAAATTTGTTAATAAGTTCAGTTAAATGTGGATATACCTCAGTGCTCAACGTTTATGTTGTAATTCATGTCTTCATGTACAGGATTTCTGCAGGTGAAGGTTGCTCTTACTCTTCCCACGGTTCCTCCCCCTCGTCCCCACCTCTGTCTTCCCTTAGCCTGGACATCAAGTCAGAGCGCACCTCTCCTGAACACACACTTTCCCCAAGCAGACCTTCTTCCCATCGTTTACCAGCAGGTGGTTCTGAAAGGATGGACCGACCACAACCAGGGCCGTAAATAGCAGTAGACAGGGAGGATAGTGACCCGCCTTTAAAGCACATGGAGGTTGATGATGGCTGGCAGAGATAACAGCACTGTTCAAACAGCCTGTTTCTTTTTTTAGCTTAAAATGTTAAACTGTGCAAACCCTGCTTTGATAACTGAAATACAAGTATAGTACAATGATAATCTAACAGTGTTTCCAGTTCCTGGTAAAAAAGGCAGCTTGAACCTGATTGTTCTAAACACATCTTTAGATATGAAAATACTAGTTATGGACCACTGGCTTATAAAAAACTACTATAAAGTGGTAAGAGTTGCTTTATAACAGTCTTTAACACTCTCAGTGGCCACAGTGGCTTTTTTTCAAATTATTTCCTAAATAATTTGGAAAGGATATCCCAGACTTTCTTGAGATTCTCTTGCCTGGGGTATTTAAAAACTCTCAGAGACTCCTGTAAGCGTTTTTTAATTAGTTTGTATTGCAGCTTATGTGCTGCAGCATGGTATGAGATTTAGGTTTTTTGTTGTGTTTCTTTCTTTTTTTATTATGGACAAGAAAACATTAATATTGGGTAGAAAATAGCATTCATAAAACACCAGCATCTACACAGCTTTGTGATAATATACAGAGCAGATGATGACTGGAGTCCAGAATAGTCTATTTTTATATATGTTTTTTAAAGGCACTGTGTGGATATTTAGCAAAAATGAATATAAATGCAATTAAGTGTCAAGTTCGGTGGTTTTATAACTGCGCTACGTATAACAAGGCCAGTTTATTATTTTTTTTATAATGAGATTCAGTTTTGCGAAGTTATACTTTGCATACGAATAATAGTTATATATTTTTTTCTTATAATTGCTTACATTGTACCATTCATATGGGCTTACAGTATATATGGAGTTGTTTTTATCTCTGAAAGCTTAAAAATGATTTTTTTTTTTACAATAAATGTTCAGTCAGTTCACTGTATTTTCCACAAGAGGGCAACACATATCAGCCTCTGAGCACGAGGCCCAGCTTTTGGGTCACACACATCCTTGTCTGGATTGTTTTCTTTAAACCATTGTGTGGAAAGCAGATGTGTGGAAAGCACATGTGTTTTGATTAATATTAATAATTTACTGAAACTCTGAATCCGTCTATTGTGATTATGTTGAACGCAACATCGCACACTTTAGGTTTAAAGCAACCTAAAAAAAAAGAATGGTACACAATTTTCACAGTGGTGTCTAACGTTTTAATTCTGTAGTTTGCATTGTAACCATGAGTAGTGACCAAACAAATCCTTTTTAGGATCATGTAAACTTTATACACATGCATCAATCCATGTCGAGTTGTTCAGTATCTCTATAACCACATATGTGATTTCTTGCAGTCTGTGGGTGATTTCACACATTTTTGTTAACATTATGTTTACATTTCTGGCATTTGGCAGACAGCCTCATCCAGAGTGACTTACATTTTAAGATTATTTATACAATTGAGTAGTTGGGGGGTTAAGGGCCTTGGTTAGGGGCCCAGCGCTGGTAACTTCAATCCACAGTCCTCCATTACACCAACTTAACCTTAGCAGTCCAACCCTCTCACCACTGAGCTACCACTTCACTTATATCAAGAAACTATAAAAGCAGCAACATCCCATTTATACAAATCTGCATTTTGCTTTTAAATGGGTATCACAGAAAGCGCAAATACACTTAATGGGTTAACTAGCATTTGAGCGAATAGAAGGGAAGCATTAGAGGAAATTTTCAAAGTTATTTCTTTATCTTTTAGTCGTTTATAGATTTATTTTTCACCTTATAATAACTGGTAATATTACCAGTTAATATCAGAGTATCACTAAATATAAAGACAAAAAAGCGGTTTACTTTCCTGTTTTCTCAAAAATTTTTAAGAAGTTTTGATGCTATAGCTTATTTTTAAACATGTGAACCCGTAGAATAATCGGAATATTTTGTAAAGGTAAATGTGATCATGTGATCATTAAATTAAATTATAATAGATGAGTTATAGACAATGTGCTTCAAGTGGAAAGGTTGAATGATACTGTTGTAAACTAAACACATTTTAAAGGTTTCAACTTTAAACATTTGTAGAAGAAAAATCACTAAAATTCCAGACTTTATTGGGATGCACGAATAAAGATGCTTTTACTCTAAGAATTGTTTTCTACATTCAGCGGACACCCTTACCTGGGCAGGTGAAGGATAGGAGCCTCGCTTAGGGGCCTAAGAGTCATAGAAGGATTTGAACACATGACTTGAGCTACCATTTTTCCTGTAAGGATTAGCCCCATATAATCACCACCATCATTCCTGGCAGTGAAGCTGTCTGTTTTGTCTGTCTGCAGGCCTGGGGGGTGTTTGTCTGAACAACGACATGATTTATGTAATGATGTTTTAATCAGACTGGAAGGTGAGGGTTGGATTTCTGACTCATTTATTTGTTTTTTGTGTCATCTTTGATTTTGGCCCATTTAAACACTAAGTGCAACCATTCAGGCTCACAACAGAACAAGCCATAATCCATCATTGTTCATACATATATAAACATGACTACATCCTGACTTGGTGGGATAGATAAGATAAGATAAGCTAAGATAAGATAAGAAAGATAAGATAAGATAAGATAAGATAAGATAAGATAAGATAAGATAAGATAAGATAAGATAAGATAAGATAGATAAGAAGATAAGATAAGAAAGATAAGATAAGATAAGATAAGATAAGATAAGATAAGATAAGATAAGATAAGATAAGATAAGATAAGATAAGATCTTTATTGATCCCACAGTGGGGAAATTAAATTGTTACAGTGGCTCAGATACAGAAACAATTACGTGCAAAGTAGGATAATAAGGATAATAAGGATAATAAGGATATAAGGCAAACAGTTCTAAGAGATGATGTGTTAGAAGCAACCTTTTTGTAAGGCTTTAAGCAAGGAGGTCACCTGAGACTCAATCTGAGCAGTGAAGAGTAGCTGGAATATCTGGTCAGAATAGCATATCTGGTCAGATCTCACTACTAGTAGCACAGATTGTTAAAGAAAAGATAATGCTGACTGTGATAGGTCATAGAACAAACACAAAAGTTAAACCCAGCTTACAGTGTATGGAAGTCGTATATGAAGACGATCAGAAAGCTTATGTTGACCCCTGTCCACAGCTAAAGCTGCACATAAGCATTAGAACTGGTGCATAAACCAATGGAAGAAGGATGTCTGATCTGATAAATCACCACTTTTTTTTTTTGGATAGTCTAGTTTTCTATGTTTGTCAGAACTTGTGTGTAGATTTTTTAAATGAACATTACAGACATGGTATTTGCTTCATTCTCCATCTGCATGGATCTCCATGTGTTCACAGTTGTGTAAATAGGTGTCTAACAGACCCCCAGTGCTAAGACAACCCAAACAGATTTCCCACTTTAGGCCGGCTGTTGACACGTCTAATAAAAGTGAACAGTGTGATGAAGTAGACGGTGTGGATTGACGTGTCTGTATAATCACATTCATTATAAGCATCTGCGAGGAGACTAGGCTGTTGCTATAGGAACCAGACTGGGGGTCGATTGAGCCAACAGGCCATGCAGACGAGCCCCTGACCCCTCGAGAGGAGCCCAGACATGACCTCTGGAGCCCCTTGAGCTGCTGAATGAACACTGGGTGGAAATGCTAAGAAGTTACAACGGCCCTATAACTCAGAACAGTGGAAACTGAACAGTGATCAGATGTGCGTAAAGTTTAATCGCATCCAGTCACTGCAGGGTTCATGTGTGTTTACGAAGGGTTTATGATGCGTGGAGTGTTTCACATTGGGTTTCTGTGCTTACTTTTATTTTATCTTTTAATAGATTGAAGCGACGAATTTGTCATTATTTTCATCATACTTAAAGCGTTGGAAGTTGCTCATGGAACAGTTTAATATTGTCACTTTGTGTTTTATGATTTCTTTGATATAATCACACCACAAATATATCTAGTATATTAAGTTGAATTGCTGAATTTTATTTATAGAACACAATCATTTGGTGATGACAACTCATCACACCTACTTCATTTTATAAAGCTTAGCTAAGTTTATGCTTTGCATTTTTCAGCATTTTAGTTTTATAGAACAGAGCACTGGGACTTTTCCTAATATTATTATGCACCATAGGATATAAACAGCACCAAAGCAATATCCTTTTCTTATTCCGAATTTTGATATAGGGGGAAAAAATAAGCAATTCCAAACCACAAGCACTTTAAAAGCATTTTAATAAAACACACACACACACTCCATTGAACAGTTCTGTCACACCATGCAGTTCATTTAAAAACAGTTTAAACCTGGACAAATCACCTTACACTTAATTAGCATGTGGTCATTTAATAGGACTGGGATACAATCATTAGAACAAAACAATTTAAATAGATATTTTTTTTGCAGGATTTCCAGCCTAATCATCAAAGCTGGATAAAATAACGTCCAGGTATAAAATATCTCGGCGCTAAAGTAATTGAAACCAGGAAAGTGTGAGTAAAACTGCCTCTGTGTTAAAGCTACAGGATCAACGTAATCAGTTTGGTGCTGGTGGAGAAAATACTGACTTCAAATCCCTGAGTAACCAGGCACTTAGTATAACATCTCAAATCTTAACTGTTAAATGACAGTTTACATTTCTTCAAATGATTGTGATTTAATTTGTCTTCAACAAAATAAAACAACTTTCCTCCTGCGCTTTGTCCTTTTAATTTAAGTGAAGCAAACAAATTGATCTGTTTTAAAATCAATACTTCAGCATTTTTTTGTCCTGCACCAAACACATCCCACTCTCAAGTCGAGATCAAACCCTGCGGTGTGTTTGTGGAGCTTGAGTGTTTTTCTCAGGCGCTTGATCGGCGTGTTGCAGCCGGCACACAGGAGGAGTTTCACAGCTCAGCTCAGCATGAGGTACTGGTGAAAGTAGATGCCGAACAGGCTGCTGATGAGCTGGCAGGCCGCCACCCACCAGGTAAGAAAAGCAAAGATTCCTCTGAAGAAGAAAGGAGTAAAAACAGAACGAAGTGCAGAAAACACTTGGACTAGGTGGGCCACTGTGACTTGGACGTCTTCCTCCATGTCTTCTAGATCATCCTCATCTTCAGACCTCGGTATGGGGGGAGGAGTTGTGGGAAGGACTGGTGCCAGGGTCACACCTGGGGTCTCAGGGGCACCCAGCCCCCATGAGTAGTCACCTAGGGAGAAGAAAAAACAGGTTTGATTTACAGTCAGAGATTTCATGTTGTGCATCGTTTGCAATAAATTAAATATTCATTTCTAATAGTGTTGACTGAGAGCTTATAAAGCAGAAAAGAGGAATCCACAGGGTAACACACAACACCTTTTCTGCAAAAATAGAACCCGACATGGTCCTTGCTAGAATTTCTCAAGGATGGACAGAAAGCTGATGACTTGCTAAATTAATTGGATAAATTTTCACCAAGCTAACAAGAAGCCTAACACAATGTGTCAAATATTTACCAAGAACTGAACTACCTTTTCATTGAACCATCACAATTTATTTAATGTTTAAGCTTTAATCTAAACGATAAACACCGAGTCTGAATTGCTAATGCACAGTAAAGCTTAGCCATGTGACAGCCTGACTAGTCAAATCCACTCATCTCTGGTTAAGCACTATCATCACACACAAAATGCTTCAACGCTCAGGACGCCAAGCAGTTTTCAATGTTAAATACTTGAGCTGTTCTTTGATTTACGGAAGAGAGGCTAGATCTGGTTGAAAGCAGTTGCCAGGCAAAGTATTCTTGTGTGTGTGTTAGCAATAGACATTTACTCAGGATTAAAGCATTTTCAAAGACCTTAAAGGCCCCTCAGAGGCATATTGTAGTTGTAACGGGTCGACCCCGGACCCTTATTGTGACAAAACAAAGCTGTTTAAGCGTTTCTTTTATTTGTTTTTGTTTTTTTTCATCCTTCCTCATTTTGTATACTGTTTTTACCGTTCAAAGGGAATCAACTGCACTCACATCAACCAACAGTACTTTAATTAGTCTAATTAGTAATTTTTGTAATGATGAAATTATTATTATTAACAATAATAATAATACAGGTAAACACCAACAACAATTAAATCTATAAGCATTGGATTTGATCTAACTGTAGAATTATTTTTTGGCCCATTGCATTTTTGGTTGCATGGTAAAAAAAAAATGTATCCAAAGGTTAGGGTTATGCTGAAAGATAAAGCAAAAATAAATAAAATTATAACACAATGTGAAATATTAACGATACATGATTAGTTTTGCATATCTAAGGTCACACACTGCATTGTTGGTATTCTTGCCTCAATTTTTAATAACCATCACACTGATGAGGCAAGTCAGCTTCGATGTACCTTTTATCTCCAACTGCTTTTTCTGCATTAATGTTTTTCTGGCCCCACTCTAGTGTAATCAGTTGTGCATTTTATCTCCACACTGACACTTTACTGCCCACACCTCAAGACGGCATTTTAAAAGCAAATTCATGCACCAGACTGCGCCTTTCCCTAAAAATACATCAGTGAGGTTTAGTTTTAAATCAGACGGAAATAAGGAGACCCACAGCGATGATAACTAACGATGAAATAAATACATGAAAAGGAGTAAAACTTTACCGAGAGCCTTGAGGGCCAGAGTTGAGAACAGTACGAGCAGAACAGGGATGAGGTACTGTAGTGTTACTACTGCCAGATAGCAGTACACTCGGGTTACCTGCAGAAATACAAGCAGACGGGAAACATATGAATAATGGAAATCTGATTTAAAAAAAAAAAAATAAAAAAAAAAATCAAGTGCTAAAATAGAAAGATTAAACTTGTAAAACCGCTGCTATAATACAAAGTAAAAATGCTACATCATTAGCTTATTTTTAAAAGGCCATTGTGCAATTTTAAGTGTATTTAAGCAAGGGAAAAATTTATATTATAAAATACATCTACAAAAACCAGATAACTATATACTGCTATATTAATTCTCTTAGGCAACAAGTCACCTTTCTGGCACACAGAGTATCTGATGTTTAAACTAGAAAACAAGTAAATCTGAACTACATGTACAGAAAGTGTTAAAAACAGCTGCATCGTGCCTTTCTCTGGATGTCAACAGCAGCAATACGTCCAGCCTCCTTCTTCATTTGCTCCACCCATTTAGGGGCAAGGTTTAGGTAAGCCTGCAGGTGGTGGCGGGTGAGCAGCAGCCGCAGCACACACAACCCTATGATTATCCACAGACGCACTGAATCAAAGGCTGAGCTGGAAAGCCTAACGAAAGAACACACACACAAGGATTAATGCACTGAGGTGGGCGTAAAACTGAATCAATACGAGTTACGCAACAGTGCCTGGCTGTAAGAGGACATTGTTTTGGGATGGAGTTGGTGGATCCCATTTGTGAGGTGCAGAGAAAACACCAGAGCGTCTAAAATAACGTCCCAAAACATCTGACATACTTATGTTTATAGAATCTATTTTTATTATGTTTGTTTTTGCTTTGAGGATTTATAAGACTTGAGCAGAAGCCATTTTTGAATATATTTTTCCATTATAGAATCAACTAAAAATAAAAAAAAACCCCACAACAATCATTTGTGTGTGTTCATGAACAGACTAAAATGTGTGGCAAGAAAATAAATAAATAAATAAATAAATAAAAATACCGCATTGCTCGTGTAAAAAATTTAATCCTGTCTAACAGTTTCTCTGTTTTTGAAAACAACATATGTTGTTACCCCAAACACACTTACAATGTAACCGAAGTCAAGTTTTTTACCATAGTTTGTACCCCAAACACACTTACAATGTAACCGAAGTCTTTCCCATAGGAGCGTTTCCTAAGAAGTCACGAGCAAGAGGTTTAATCCAAAGCACCAGTATAACCAAAGGAGACAAGAAACTGATGTGCAGAAGGATTCTGGAAAAACAAAGCAAGCAATTTTTTATTACTATTTGCTCACATTTATATATATATTTTTATATATATATATATATATATATATCATATATATATATATATATATATATATATATATATATATATATATATATATATATATATATATATATATAGATATATATATATATGGCATACAAGATGACTTAACCATGAATTGAAAAATATTTCTGAAAAATATATATTTAAGATATTCTTACTGCATGACTGGTTTATTCACATTCATCTGAACAGCGTCTAAGTGAGTCTGAGCCAGGCGAAGGCCAGGGAAAGCAAGCAGTGCTCCAACAAAGGCACAAATAAAAGCCAAGCCCAATTTCACTCCCAGTTTAGTAAAAGGAATGCTGAAAAATCCAAAGTGAACATCTTTAGATACAGTACATACTTTTAACGCGTGTATTAAAAAAAGATATTAAAAAGTATATGTACAACTTACGACCACTCAAATCCTTGTTGTTTGGCAAAGACTTCAAAGTTATCAAAAACACTAGTGAAACCTGTAATGTCAGAATTTCATGTAATTTGTAAGACTGATGCCAAAGTAAAGGCCTGATTGAATTTGAATAAGTAAAGCCAAGGTCGTACCAGATTCAAGGCCAAACTCCAAATAATCCTCTCTCACAACCAGAACTAACATTGCCACAAGCAGGGAGAGGAAACCAAACGCCAAGCACACCGAGCGCTCGCCACCTTCCTCTGAGCGGAAGTAGTGGCTCATCAGCACATGCAGAGTCCTCCTGGGAAGCTTAGTCAAGGATCATAAAAACAAGAAAGCAACAGAACCGAGAACAAAGAAAAAGCCTGGAGTAAAAAGCAGCATCTAATTCTATAAATGTTTATTAACACCATCTCCCTACTTCAATTTTATAAATCCTCTGCCCCAACTCTGGGGTAATCTGCATTTTTACTCTTATGACATGGCTGGCAGGAAAAGTTTTAAGGATACAAGCAGAAGAACACCATTAGGACACACCAGATTGCCCCAATGTTGACTTCTTTACTGGCATCCACCACAAAGTAGTAGCCCTCAGTGAAGAGGTAGATGCCCATTGCATAGACGGCAAAGTCGATCAACCACTGGTACTCCACGAAGAATCGCAATACTACACACACACAAGAGTTTCACAAACAAGAATATCACAATAAAACACATGGGTATTAATAGTATGTCCACCACACATCTAACTCACTGATTGCCAACATGGTCACCCAAACTACCAGATAGTAACATTGGATGAAAATTTTTTTTTTTTAGATTTTAGAATAGTCAATCAACTTACTAATTAAAGAACACGGCAGAACTAAACACTGCGCTATAAACCGAGCTTCAGTGAAATAACAAAAAGGATTGTGATTTAATAATATATTATATATACACACACCACAGCCTAACTGATTGGTCAAAATGTACAGGTGTGTATTAAAGCTAGTCTAATATTTTCTCTCTCTCTGGTAACAACAAAACAGCAGCTTTTAAGACAGACAGTTCACATAAACATAAGTGTTAAAAGTGTGTGTTTTCATTGATCTAGTGAGGGTTTCTGTAAGGAGTCAGTCATTCAGCAAAACCATTAGATTATATAATCCTCTCAGCTCATATGTATATAAGGAATACAGCCCTACCCAGAGCATCTATAACATTAACAGGGGTGCTCTCCAGGTGTAAATCGATGTCTTTTGGAACTGTGAGTGGCTTGGGCTCCGCATGGCCGTTCTGCCTCCTAAAAACAGACCAGGTTAGAGGGGCAAGACTGACAGAAAACAAAACAAAAACAAAAAAATCATACTGCCCCAACAAAAACAAAACCAGATCACACCTGTCTCTCCTGCCAGCCTTGTTGGGTACCTGTTTGCCTGCTAGTGCACAAAGTTCCCCCTCTGAAGGATGCTTGAACCTCAGAAGCCTAAAAAAAAAAAAACATGACAGAACGACAGAAACTTGCTGAATGAGAATTGTTCGTAAAGTTGCGACAGTTACCTTCCATTGCATAGAAGCCAGCGTGCAAAAGAGTAATGCGGGGCCATTTTTTGCATTATGCTGACCGCCAGCAAGCTGACCACCAGCTGAACGCCCATTAGTGCCTATTCAACAGAAAAAAAACAGAGAAACTGTTATTCCATACTGAAAACATGACATTAAAGCTGACTTATTTTTAATTTTAGAAATTTATTGCGTAACTATAGTCAGGATCCTTTTTAAACTGCTGGTTTTTATGTGATAAGCTGATAACTGAAGCGTTACATTTGAAACACTAGTGCACTACCTAGTGTACATCAGCCATTATTTTTACAGCCTAGGAAGTGCACGTGTGTAGAAAACAATGAACATTTGCTCGTAGCTACTGCAGCTTTCCTCTTATCCAGTCTAAATGTGCTAACTACGATGCAGCTATTGAGCCAGAAGTGACTTTTCAGAAAATAAACAAAAAGGTTTCATTTTATACTAGAAATAATTATGTTAACATAGTTTAATTTAATTTATCTGACTTGAGATAGCAAGCTAGGTTAACCAAATAGCGGCTAAACCGCTACCTAGCATTGCATCTGTACGCTTAACATAAGCAATAGCAACAACATTACAAAAAGGAGAAGAGAAAACGCGTCATTAATATAAAATAATATATTGTTATAAATGCGCTCACCATCTTGGATCAATAGATTAAAGAAGTGCGCGTGGTCCCATACAGCTCTCAGCACTCCAGAATCTTGAGTAGTACAAACAGCTGAATGAGTTTTGAAAGACATCGTGACGTTTCCGGTCCAGTGCTGGAGGGCGGGATTTGAAATCCTATTGGTCAGGACAAAACACTGCTCTAACTCGATTGGTCTAAAGATACACATCAACGATTTGATTAGCTCACGTCGTCAAGGGACGAAAATGGTGGTGGACAAAAATAGGCATAAACACATGCTGCTCGACTAACTACTAACGTGTTATAGAAGGAAGATCTTCGGGAATTCTGCAATAGATGTTTAGTTTGAAATGTCGTTTTTGAAAGTTGGT
This sequence comes from Bagarius yarrelli, assembly GCA_005784505.1. Classification (NCBI taxonomy): domain Eukaryota; kingdom Metazoa; phylum Chordata; class Actinopteri; order Siluriformes; family Sisoridae; genus Bagarius; species Bagarius yarrelli. The sequence continues at coordinate 1,825,642 of VCAZ01000015.1, read as the reverse complement.
TTACACCTACTTACACACCTGTACAGGTGAGCCAGGTTATTTCTACAATACTCTATGTTTTGTATTGCATTCACATTTAAAGTATTTGGTAGACGTCCTTACCCAGAGCAACTTACTACTTACTTATCTCTGTTATACAACTGAGCAATTGGGGGTTAAGGGCCTTGCTTAGGGGCCCAACAGTTGTAGCTTGGTGGTGCTGGGAATTGAACCCAGATCCTCCAATTAGCAGTGTAAAACCTTAACCATTGCACTACCACTTCCCACTTCTGAAATTAATTAAAAAAACAAACTTAAAACAAAAAAATTAAACTGCCCTAAATGACATGCATATCAATCATGTTTATCAATCCCAAATTGTACAAAAGATTTGATTCGTTTATGTGCTTAACACTGTTAAGTGTTTAACACTGTGCTTAACACTTACCCATGCTAGCTTATTTTCCTGCAGTTACAGCATCACGCATCACACATCACTGCGCTGCCGGTCGCTTTAAACTATTTTAGCTGATCTTGGAAATCTTCCACCAGACAATCAATTCTAATTACGTTTTCTTCTATTTAAACATCCATTATATATATATATATATATTAAGGGTCTTGCTCATATATAGGGTTAATATATACAGTATATAATCAGACAAAGTACATAGTAGGAGAAATGAGATCTATGGTGCTACATAAAACAAAACAAAACTACACAAAACAACAACACAAGACTAAGGATTAGAGAATAAATTGGTAATTGTTTTTGCCAGAAAAAGGACACATCTTGCACTATTTATACCAGATTGTACACTATGTTATGGGCTACTATTAGCCATAAGATGTTTTGTGAATCCGGGCCCTGTTACTTTATTTAACAGAACAAATGATGATAAAAGATAAAGGAAAAATCTTCAAACGTTTGTTTTTACTGTATAAAACATTCACCTATACATGTTTTAAATGCCTTAAAAGCTTCAAATATGGATGAAACTTGTAATTTTGCATACTTTAAAAATGCACTCAAAGCCATGTAGAACTTCTGGAAGGTTGTGATTACAGCTGTTGTTTTTATTATGGCTTTTTTAGTTTTAACTTGCGCCTATCCTATAAGCCTTAAAGTTTGTAGACGTTTTACCACCTACGTAAGTGTGTCATCCACAAACTGTTGCCATAAAATTGGAATTACATAAGTTGTTTATAATGTTGTAGCATCTATGAACGAAGTAAGTTCCATGAACACATGGTGTGTGATGACTGTTGTAGAACTGTCCTTCCCAGAACCCTGACCTCAACCTCACTGTAGGAGGAAGAGTGAACATAAATATGGAAAAGAATGTTAGAAATTCTCTTAGATTTTTTAATATAGACAACACATATGTGATGAACAGGTGTCCCTGTATTTATGTCCATAGTGTGAATGTATTTTATCCTTTTGTCAAAATTTAAGGTAGAAATTTAACCCTTCATCGCATATTTTGCAAACATTATATTAAAAAATACAAACAAAAGTTGCATTCGCTTAGCTGCATAGTCATCTTTCAACAATGCACTAAAATACCTGACAAATTACATAAAAGTATGTGGTAAATAAAAGCAAACGCTGTTTTCGCCTTATGGAAAACGACTATAAACCACACTTTTTGATTCTCAAACATCTTACACGCACAATCCAAATGTAATGTACAAATACGCGAATGTGACACCCTTTATTTCACCCTGAATTGAAAATAGCCTACTTGGCTGCATAAAAGACAACAGCAGCTTTGCAGCGAGCTTTTGTTTCCATGCATTTATGTTCTAGCTGAAACCTGGGCTCTTTTACTTCAGTGATGCGCAGAAAAGTAACCCCCCTTTAAGTCTGCCTGCATGCGCAGCTTTATTGAAATCAGAATCTGGCATGTTCCTGCATTTGTTTGGAGGATATTGCTTGGATTTGAAAGGATGATGTCTTTGTTGTAATTTCTCGCCTTTTGTAAGGTTGTTGATTATAGTTCTTTTATGATTATCAAGGAAAAATCAATGTTCTTTTACAATCCATTTAAAGTCACAGAAACATGACTCAAACGAATTCATTGTATATACTGTACAGTATGGTGCATATTTATATTCTTTTTAAAGTGGCTTTGTTATCATTTTTTACCTTTGTCATATTGCTGAAACCCCAATGTTTCTCTACAACCCATTACAGGTCACAGAAATATACGCGAACTTTATTGTATACACGTGCAATAACTTTTATTTTAATTCATTTTTACGATACATTACGATGAATTTTTAGATTATTGATATCATACATATTTGATACGCACTTTATACACAATTTACTGCCTAAATGACAGTGATTTTTTTTTTTTGTGACTATGATACAATTGCGTTTTTACTAATGCTGTTTAAATCTTGGTTGAAATGACGTAACATAAAATAAGGAATCATATGAAATCCAATGTAAATTGTGCATGTTATTTCATCAGATACCTTCATATTGTGATTGTAGTTTTATTGTGCATATTTAAACTTATTTTATTGAACAAGTTTGTTTATTTTCCCATGATATGATATTTCACATGTGGTGCATGCAGTTTTATTTGATCTATTACATTTGCATTTCTTACATTTGCAGTTCACTTTGGAGAGGTTGTAGATTTATTTTTTTAAATGACTTTTTAAGGTGTAATTCTTTACCTTCATGCTTTGCACGTTGACTTTTTCTGTGGAAGGTTGTTGTTTTGCATACTAATCTCCAGTGTGTTTTACTTTTCATTTATTTGTCAGAGCTTTATTCCATTAGCTTTTTTAGTCCATATGCTTTATAATGTCCATGTGTCCCACTCCCTGATTATTTGCATTCAGATGACTTGTGTAATTGGAAACTAAGTTTATAAAAGGTAAAAATGTGGATCTACTATAGATATAATTTCATGTTTTAATGCTTTAACAAACATTAATACATTTACATTATGCTTTCGCAGTAACAGCACCTCCAAATCCAAACCTTTTTAAATAGCAACATATTTTGTAAGCCTTATTCATGGCCACCCACAACAACCAGAAGAAAACACGTTATATAGTGTACAAATGAAACTCACGCACACCTGACTTTCTTCACAGGTCTTACCTTTAAAGCTGTAAACTCGGCCTCTGCGTTAAAAGGTTCAGTCTGAGTAGCTGGTGGGAGTCAGCGTCTATTGTTCTATATATGCAATATTTGAATATATGCAAACAAGGGCACGCCCACACATCCAGGATCCCTCTCTTGGCTAAAGGCTGTCTTAGATTATTCATTAGCTTTAACTATGATGAGGTTCGTGGTTGCCAGATTGCATACCTGTAGAGAAAATGAACAGTAATTTGACGATTTGCATGATTTGAGACTCTTTTGAATTTATTTACATAATGAAAACAAACACAAGAGTGTTAAACCAGTTTTTTTTTAATGAAAACGCAACAAATTATTATCTATGTATTATATATTGCAGTTGTAATCATTTATACAAATTATTTTTTATATTTTTTTTATGTTTCTAAAATTGTGCATTATATATTATTTAAGGCTTGTATAAATACTTAAAAGTGTGATTATTCATTGGCTATTATCTATCTAATTGATGCTTTTTAGTGCCCTCACTTATAATTTTTTACAAGAGGTACAAATACAGAATTCTCACAGGTTTTAGATCTGTCAACCTGTCTTCTCCAAGAAATGTTATTAGCTATTATTTAACGCTTAAAAATTTCAGCAAAATAAAACTGCCCTAAACACAAAACAATTATTGATTTCATTCATACTGTAAAGTTAATTGTTTTTATCAATATATAAAATATATATAAATATATTTTTGCAACATTATTGTCACACTTCAGAATGAAAGAACACATACACAAAATAGTGTGTTGGAACAGACGAAGTCGCGCAGACGAATTAATTCTCCCGATCTGGCAACCCGCGTACTAAGCGACTGGAACTATGCGCTTGAACTTGACCGACGACATCTTCGGCAGTAAGGAGATGGAATGTATCCATACCTCCTCTTTCTATGGGATAAGTGTTAGAGTTGATGCGATTGCTCATTTCCACAGACATGTTGCACAGCACCAGTCGAAGATCAGTGCGCCACTTTTCTCCTGGAGCTCCAGTTTGGGGATGCAGAATGCGCACTGAGGGTAAGTATAGGCCTGTTCCCAACTTTCCACATCTAGTTTACTCACTTCTAAGCAAATAGCTTATAATAGTTTGGGCTATTTACTTTTGTACGTCACTCTGAATAAAAGCTTCTGTGGAATACTGCATATTTACCACAAGGTATATTTTTACGCGCTGTTTTTATATAATTTATTCAAATTAATCTGTTATATATGCTGGTTAAACAATGCTTTTAAAGGTTTGGGAAATTTTAGAAAATGACATTTTAATGCTTAGCCGGTTGTTTTAAATTGTTTGTTTGTTTTTGTTAATTTATAAATCTTATTTGGTTGTCGGTTTTCAGAGAATTGTATTTTATTTCAATTTTATATAATATTATTAATCTGGATCCTGGTAGGATTCACCGAATAAAAATCAAATATAGCTGAAAAGCAATCTGAAAAAAAAAAATCCTGCATTTATATCACATTTTGGATCGTAAAAAAATATTTTTCTGTGTTTAGAAATCTTAAAAGAGTAAAAAAAGGGTGGTCACCACGAGCCTCTTGGTATGGTCCTATATTACAACTATATACCTATATACGACTCATAAATACTAACGTGATTTTCAGTTCGCTTGTAGTTTGTTCCCAGTACTTTGATACATCACAGGTTTCATAAACTATTTTTTTTTATGTTAGTGGTCATATACTGATCTGCGTATTTGAGCTATGCTCTATTTTAATAGCCTACTTGATTGATGACCCAGAGCAAATACCAGCCGGCCAGAAATGCAGGAGGTCAAATTCACTTGTATAAGTCGTTCTTAGTAGGCCAAAAAAACAGCTTTATTAGGTTAATAAGTTTAATAAATTAATCAGTATAATAAATAAAAGTTTCATTTGTTAAAGTGTTATTTATCCAATGATAACGCTGAATTGAAAGATTTCTCTACTGATGCAAGTGATGATTCAGAAATATAACATTTATTAGGCGTATTAAGAAAAACAAATGGACATAATAGGCCCATCAAGCAGATCAGCACAAATTGTTCAGATTATTCAGTCATGGGATATGATAAATGAGTAGGCTATACCGTAAAATGTGATGGAAACAGGTGAGAAACTGACTTTTAGGTTTCTGACACACTGCCCTTAAGACATGCACAAGAACAATACACCATTATATAAAAAATAAAAACTTTTAAAGCCTTTCAGTATGACAAATTGTTTGTGAAACTTCTGATGCTTGTTGGTCTTAGCAGCTCCTCCTTTGTATTAATATTGGTAACAACCCGCCCTTTTCTGCTTATGCTTTCAATGAACACGTGCACCATTGTACTATATGACAATATCCAAACATATTAAGCTCTTAATTTTGCTTTAGTTAAAATGTATTTGTTTTATTAATTTATTCTACTTTCATTTTCGAAGCTCAGTAGGCAAATTTATTAATTTCTTTATTTAGCTGATTGCTTAAATAAATCATCAAAGCAGTGTTCCGATTGTCTGTGCTGTTGCCACTAAACGTGACAAAACTTATTTTACAGTCAAAATATTTTTTATGAATGAGTTGGGTGTAATACATACGCACAACAGCTTCGCACTCGTAACTCGTAACTCGTAACCTCACCATTTCGCCGATGAGTGTCGCTGTGTCTGTGTCTCTGGCTTCCAAAGGCATGTCGGTCCGCTTAAACCATAAATGTAGATGCTATACGATTTAAACATGCAAAGACTGATATCACCCAAGTGTAAAATAAAGTACATTTATATATTGGGATAAAAATAATCAGTATTTATAAAATCGAACTTATTTTAAATCTTGAGCAAAACTGAATCAGCTATTCAGCATTGAGGGTTAAATTTCAGACGAACAGACGACCAAAAAATCAACAGTAGAGATTTCTCTTTGCAGTAAAAATCAACAATATAAATATATATAAATAATTTGTAAAAATAAAACGTCACAATTTCTTTCATACCGGACGCAAAAAAAGAAATCAAGGCATTAAACAGGATCTTACATTCACTTCACAGCACTTAATATCTCTTCAGCACCAAACCAACTCCTTCTATGGCTTGTAGTAAATATAATAACAAACTCAGAGTTTATAATTTTTATCTGTTTATGAAAATTGTTCAAAATATAATTTCAATAAAATATTAATTGCGTTCTCCTTGTATTGGCACATTTTTAAATGTATTTTTACACTTCTCTTTTAGCCTGTACGAATTCAATATTGAAATCAAACAAGTTTTATTTAACAAAGAATAAAATTAATAAATCAACTAAAAACAAACCGTTGCTATTTCTTCTTCCTTTTATTTTTCTTCTTTTTATTATAGATATTTTTAAAATAAATAGTCGTTTCTTATATTCTAGTTTTTTTCTAAAACAATATCTGCCATATCTGTAATTTTTTTTTATTATTATTTCTTTATAATCTAGGAATCTACCTTTATTTAACAGCCAATTATCTCGTCTTTATTGTAACATTGTGACTACGACATTAAAAATAAAATTGTATCATATCTATTTAAAACAAAAAGCCGCACAAATACGAAACATGGGAAAAACATCGAATAACAAAATAAAAAAACAAGGTTTTGTGAAAATTCTAACATAAAACATCATGCCGAGCTTAGTGACGTCAGGACTTCAGTATACGTACGGCAGTCAGCCAATCAGAGCATCCATCGCGTTGTGTATTGACGTATCAAGAATGTGCAACATAGCGAAGGTTTCTGGTCGCGCGCCTGGATGCGGAACTAAGAGGGCGTGTTTCCGAGACAACGTAACTTCTGCCGGCGCTTTATTTCACTAACATGCACGTTCCGTTAAAGATGCGGCCTTTTGGGGGTAGAATTTATTCCACTGTAAGTTTTAACTTCTTATTGGAAAACTCATCTGTATCAAAGGATAATCTATCTCGTCGGTGACTCAAATCAAAGAAGCAGTGAGGAGAAAAGATCTGATCAGTAAGTCATTTAAAGTATTAACACAATTCTTTGTCTGGCTAAAAGGTTAACTGGACAGTGTGTTTCTGTGTGTTAACTGGCTGTTGCTGCTACAGAGAAGCCCCAGCTGTCAGGGCTGAACGTGGGATAAAACTTGTTCAGTAGTTTGATAAGCTCCAGGAAAAAAAGACTGGGTCAATACATTATTACTGCACAGAAGCGCATCCCTGTAGTCCTGCTCAATTTGACACGCCGTTGTGCTTTTTTATTTCACTTTTCTTTTCTTTGTAAAGAAGGGAACAGTATTCATCACTATTCGGGGGTTGTTTGAGTTTCTGCACTCAGATTAGCATGCTGTAAAATACCTGTAAAAGACTGTACGATCAGGTTAATGCAAAAAAAAAAAAAAGTTTCGCAACTGTTTTATGTCCTGGCCTGCATATCGTTAATATTCGTCTTTTGCAGAGACCAGAGACCAGAGACCGCTGTTTGTCATCATTTTATCATCAGTAACGTTACGTTTGTAGGTTACGAAAGCCTTTCCACAGAAATTATCTGCCGCATTTGAACAAAATTGTCCTCATTATTTCATCTCCACGGGTGCTAAGAGATGAAATATTGAGCCATAGGGCTGTGGAGGTAATCCCCGCTCCTCCAAAAAAAAGCAAACAGTTGTGCGATTGTTGCAGGAGCCTGGGAAAATGTCCCGGAGCGCATTGACAGCCGAGTCTGTTGTTCGGAAAGACTTTGTGTGCTCTCAGACGCCATTGTCATGTTAATGAGCGCCTGCACGCTGTTGAACTTGATGTTGACTTCTTTCTTTTCGGCCCCACATGGGTTTTTTTCCTTCTCCATCACTTGTTTGTGGGAAAGAAATGTTCTCCAGAACTACGGTGTGAAATCCATGAATCAGTTTTTAATAGTGTGTGTGTGTGTGTGTGTGTGTGTGTGTGTGTGTGTGTGTGTGTGTGTGTGTGTGTGTGTGTGGGGGGGGGGGGGGGTGTCAATGTGAATGTCTTATTTTAAGGGTTGTAAAAACAGGACAGGTAGACGAACTATTTAAGTGCTTGTTAAATTATTAATTTGTAAAAGGTCAGTGTTATTATTGTTCACTTTTGTGGTTTGACACACAATTTTAGATTTTTATGAATGCAAACGAAATTAACTTCTTAGTGTATTTAACAACGCTTGATAAACTTTATCAAGTTAATTTTATATTTAAAGTTACAGTGAACAAAATTGGTTAAGAACAGTTTGTGTATGTTAAAAAAGTCCTATACCAGAACAATTATTATTATTATTATTAATGATCATAACAATAATAGTATTTCATCTGTTTTTTTACATTAGTTTAACACGTTTATTTTATTTATTTAATGATTTAATTGCTAGTTATTATAAAAAAATAAATAAATAAAGCTTTTATTGTAAATTTTTTACTAAAACCTTTTTATTTACTGCTATACACTTTAATAGATGTGGTTTTGAAATGTATTAAAATGTCTAAATCTTTTAAAATTCTTTAGATACGATATTTAAAATCTTAAAGTCTGACAATGAAACTAAGCGGAAGTGACTTCAGCACCATGGACAGGGCCGCGCGAGCTTCTCTCTTTACTGTCCCAATAAGCGCAGCGCGAAGTCTTATGTCCATTGTTTAGTAAAAGTGCAGAAATCTCTCTGATAATGGCACTTTTTCATATTAGTACAAAATGTATTGATTTTTGGGAAGTAGCTTACTAATTGTGTCATACTCTTATATACAGCAGGACGTGACGTAAGTGTACTACAAAAGGAAAATTGTTTGTGTGTGTGTATGTGTGTGTAAGATAGAATTATATTTATTATATTTCTTCTACATTATGAAGAAATGTATTTATTTCCCTTATTACGTATATTATTTAAAATAAAATTTAAAAATTAAACAATATAAGCTTCTATTTTGGTTTCTTTTTTTGCTTGATTTTTATTTGTTAGCCAAACTAGTTATGTGAAATCAAGATAAATTACTGAAATTGCAAAAGCAGAAATATATAATCAAACGGGCGACTAAACGTGTAGATGTTTTTGATCCTAGTTTTTTATTCATTTAAAGCTCCTGCGTGGTTTTAATAATAAATAAGACTATAAGATTATTATTAGTAGCTATAATAATAATAATAATAACAATAACAATAATAATAATATTTAGAATTTATATTTATAGCCGTGATGCTCTTTTTGCATATAATGTGTAGCGATTGTACACCTATTGTCTTTCCGCCTAGTTTTATTTATGACTGCAGGATCATATGTTCAACATACTTTAAAGCTTTTGAGGTGCAATTTGCCCTTTTGCCCTTTTCATTTAGTAAATCTTCCACTCAAGCAGGTGACCCGGTCTAACCAACACCTTACAGACATCTTTAAAAAATCCGCCCTAAATGATTGACACAGTTTTACATCCTGTTAAAGATAAAAGCGTTTGTAAATGTTTTAATGAAGCATTTTCTCTTTCTCTCTTTCTCTCTTTCTTTCTGTGTGTGTCATTGGCCTGTACAGCACACAGTCATATGTCCTATCATATACAGCATGCAGATTACACCATTGCCCACATACCACAACAACATATATCATGCTCTACAGACACACACACACTCCTATTCACTAACCTTTTTCGTCTACGGAATGCAATAAGGAACAAATATGTTTAAGTTTAATAGCAGCATCATTATTTTCTTAATATCATAATTAAAAACCTATTGCACAGTCAGATTGTCCAATAGCCCATATTTAATGGGTAGAAGCTGCAATAAATATTTTTTTATATATGCAATAACATTTTAAAAGTCTTTGTTGTAATTCGTAATGTTAATTTCATGTGAAAATAAATATGTTACATATCGAATACAGAAATAATTACTAAATAAAACGAAAAGAAAGACACTGGATAGTTTAGTGTGAGTTTTTACCGCTTGGTCACATGTTGATTAAGCATGGCAAAATCGTGATGACATCACAGCGTGTTGACCCCCAGTGGCCCAGTCCTGCCCCCCCGGTGATAGCAGTTACAGCTCGTGTCGCTTTCTCTTAACGTCGTTGTTCTCAAACTGCCTAAAGATGCTCAAAGCTCGGTTGGTACTAGCCTGATTAAGAAAAGGAAAGAAAGATTACTGTACAGAAAAGGAGAGAAGCTGCAGTCTGAAACCGTACATTCCGGTGGAATAGGATAAACAGGACCGCACCATGGTGCTGAAGTGAGCACATCGGGTTCCATTTTTTACTCACATCATGGTGGCCTATTATTTTTTTATACAGCGTTAAGTCAAAAAAAATGCTATTTAGGACGCGTTCTGGGTTTTTTTTTACTTTCGTCAAGAACGAATAGTGGGTGTATAAAAGAGTATATCTTCTCCAGGGCTTCTCTAGCCTAGTCTTTCTCTAAGCACGTGGAGTAGGACATGTGAGAAAGAAGGAATTAAAATGCAAGAAGACGTAAGTTGTTATTATTATTATTATTATTAGTTGTAGTAATGTAGTATTTATCCCCAGCATTAAGCAATTACAGAAACCATTTAGCTATTATAGTTTTACTAATAAATGTTTCACCGAAAAGGCAGTCGTGTTGGCTTTCAAATGTAGAAAGCAATACAATTCTTCTACTTTATTTTGAGACTAAAAGATTTTATTTTGCAGCTTATGACTTTACACAGCCGAATCTTTATGAATCTTTATGAACAGGAACGAGGTGTGTCTGTATTTAGCCCACATGTGTTAGCTAATTCGATGTGAATTGTTATGACAGTTTATGGTCACAGCAAGAAGGCTCCTGATGTGGGCAGTTTTGTGCCTAAAATAGTAGTTAAGAGTAAAAGCCTCCACTGTGCCAGGAGAATATTACAAGCTGTTTATTTTCCAGTAATGGAAATATTTTCGTTTAACACACCGCATCTCCTAAATACGCATGTTATCTGTAATAACATTCATATTTGGTATTATGAGAAGAATTTCATCATATACAAGTTAATTATTATATTAAGGTTATACGATAGTCTAAGTGCCCGAGGCCAATTATTTGACTGATAAATTATGAAGCTATTCAGGGACGCACTTTATTTAGTTGCAAATAAGGAGTAAAACGTTTCAAGGCCTACTGTATCAGAGAGAGCCTTTTCTATCTCTCTCTCTCTCTCTCTCTCTCTCTCTCTCTCTCTCTCTCTCTCTCTCTCTCTCTCTCTCACACACACACACACACACACACACACCTGGCTGTACTGCAATAAGATCAGCGTCTAACGTGCAATATGTGAAACCTGTGTGTTACAACGGTAGGTGTATACCATAATATCTATGGGAAGCATTTTATTTTGTGCGGATATTCTGTTTAAGAGCGCGCGGTGTGTATATGGTGTGTGTGTATGTGTGAGCGTGTGTGTGTGTGTGCATGTGCGTGCATGTGTGTGTGTGTCGGCGCTGCACGCGAACGAACGCGATAGCTCCATGTGACCACAACAGAAGCTGCATATCCGGCACGCGGCGGTGCCTTTAAGAGCCATGGATTAGTTTTTCTCTTTGGTTATCTAGCTGTATGAGTTTTATGCGATATCATAAAGCTAGAGAACCGAATGTAGAAACTAATTCCCATCACTTCGGGCCGAATCGACGACTCGGATTGTGTTGGAATCGGGAGGAGAGGAACGGGTGAAGGAAACTGGAGAACGAGGCGCTGAGCTTCGGAGATGGGCGCAGGAGTAACGGCGGTGCTCGCGCTGAGCAGTATCGCGGAGAAGACGGTAGGGCGAAAGCCGGACACTCTGTTCACTTTTCTACCGTGTCTGAGTCATCATCTGGGGTAGTTCGTGTAAGGACTATGTGCTGTTGGTATTGCATGGTGCGTAAATGCAGGTGGCTGCCTCTTACAGCTCCCATGTTAGAAGCTCGGCATTCGCAGTGGATGGTTGCACGTGAAGATCCGTGTTGCCAGATTGATCTATTTCATATCTTTTGGGGCTTGTTTTAAATGACGTAGAACTGGGATACAATATACTCCTGTTTGCAGATTCGTTGAATGAAATAGGCACCCACATAGAACTGGTTTTATATCCTCATTGGCTCTGATAAGCTGGCAACCCTGCCGTGTATTCTAGGTACTGTAAGAGTAGAACGTTTGTCTGATGAAGACGTACAGTCCTGTTCTGCAGGGTGTGTGAAACACATTCCACCATAAACTATGCTCATGTGGATTTTTAGACGATGTCAAAAGGTTTGAGTGTTCTTTTAGACAATTGGTCCGTTCCCGGGTCACGTGGTCTGGCGTGCACTAGCTCGTATGTGAGTCCATGGAAAAGCCTAATTCAACCCCAATGTGTAGGTGTGTGTATGTGTGAACACTTTATGTGATGGAATTCTTTCTTTAACATAGCTTGCTGCAGTGCTTGGGACATTTTAGACCACAAAATGTGTTGACAAATACATTAGATTATTATTATTAATATTAGTGATTATTAAACATTAAAATGATGTAGACTCGTAAACCTGATTGGCTGGTGACATAAAAAATAAAACACACTATGCTTTTTAAAATACTGTTTTTTTTCATGTAAAAGAAGTATCTAATTCAAAACTGCTGGCTTATTTGGCGAAAACCTCAATGATACAGATTTTGATATTAAAATATTGTGGGTTTAACATTAGGCATTACTAATAACAAGTACACAAGGTTTCATGTAGTGTGGGCTTGTTACATTATAAGTTTTTCACTATATTATAAAGAAATGTAGCTTGTGTGTTTGTCGTAGCATGTTGAAATGTAAGAGATACAAGGTTACTAAATTAACCAATGCCTTCATATGAATAAGAATTTAAGCAGCTCAGTATTAACATTATTTTGTGCACTAGTATTATTGTGAGATTAAAGTTTTGCTTCGGCACATATTCAATCGGTAGATAAACCTTCGGTTATTTAAGATCTTCTTCAGCTGTATCAGTCATAACAAAAACATCCTTTTATAACATCACTGTACTCCCTGTTCCATTTGGAGTATGGCACGCAGCTTACATGGATCAAATAGGGCAGAGTAGATCCTGCACTGTGGGAAGCCATTGTGTAAAAAACAATCAGATGTTTTAAGATCACAGTGACATTGCATTTGTCCATGACCTTGAATGGATAAGCACAAGCACTTTAAATCCTCTATTTTGTTGTCATTATGAGCTTTGTAGATGATCCACAATTTATTTTCAGGATATGTGGTTCGTGTTTAGTTTTAAACCACCGAGCGTTTAAGATGAACAAAGACGGTTTAACCTTGTCATAAACATGAACTTGTGAAAAACAGGATGCTGGGATTTGATACAAGTGAAAACCAACACAGCAGGTTACTTGCCCACTGTGCTGTCTACAGTATTTAATAGTAAAATACTTGCTTTGTTCCAGTAAGCTGCCAAAATGCATGATTAAGGCTACAATTGTGTGGCTTTGATATCGTGTGTGTTAGTCTTCTAATACTAGAATGCTACAAATAAAATCATAAATGTAAATGTAAAAAATCTTATGTAAATACATGTGCATAAACTCATTCACATTCCAAGTTGCAATTAAAAGCCAATTTTTATTTTTCATTTATTATTTAGCTTTTACTCTACACTAAACAATAAAATGACATACCGATATGATGCATATATCCTGTGAATAAAGACGATTGTAAATATGCCTCAGAGATGGACATCCAGTCTCAGAGGCCTGCCTGTCTGAATAAGGGGTGTCCCAGACATTTTCCCACATTAATATGTATCTGGGCCTGCAGTGGGAGTCGGCAGATGGAGTCTTGTCTTAACACCTGGCATATGCAGAGCTACTATTGTCCATGCCCATGACTAATCTCGGTTATGTGTAAGCAATTCTGCATTTCAATTTTACTGCAGATTAAATATATATTAGAAGGAAGATGGGGGCGAAAACACATTTGTGCAGGTTGGAAAATAAGACCCCCTTATTCAATAGGGTCGGTTTATGTTTATGTCCTTTATATGTAGCTGTTGTTATATACCTGTGCAACTTCTTTCAAAAGTAACTACAACTATTATCATTTAAATTGTGCGTCTAATTTAGTTAATTGTGTGTGTGGCCTGCTGTAATAGAATAGCTAACCAAGCTGCATTTGTGCTACGTCCTGTTAAAATGTTATTCTAGTAAAGTCTAATCAGAATTCAACAAATAGATCAGTTACAAGTTAAAGTGACTTTCTGGTATTTTAATTTATTTTGATTATATTTAACATTATTTAAGTTGCTGGCAATAATGTAGTTAGTATCTTACACTAATCCAAAAAAGACTTGCTATTTAACTGTAATGCTGAATTATGCAGAATTTCAGCTACTAAAACATCCCCCTATTTAAACCATTATTCTTTTTATGGATTATGTATTTATGCTATCCAGACAGCTATCATAGTTGTGCAGTTCTATGATAAAACATTACTATTAGATGGAAACAATAAGCCAGTTTATTAAAGATATTTCTACAGTCTGCTTTTATTTTTTACTGAAATTACAGTTAATCAGCCCTTAGTAACCCTCATTTGCTTAGTATGCACAACACATACAGAAAATTTAAGAGCGGGTCATACACAAACACATACACACACACACACACACACACCCACACACACAAACAAACAAACAATATGAATTTTATCTAAATATTTTAGGTTACTTTATCTTAAAAATGCTTGTAATGTATCTCAGATGTGAATCTGGATGATTTCACTGTTACGCAGTATAAAGTAGGTTTTATATTAATTAAAAATGTAATTTAGAGCTGTAAATATTACGTGTAAAATAATAAGAACACATTTACTTTCTTGGCACTCTCTTAGAAAGATATGGCACATGTTTTTACCAATGATTTAAAACAAAAATAAATTGGTTATATATTGCACTGATATATTAAAGATGGTAAAGCAAAAAGAAGTTAAATCTACTGTTACTCCAGTAAGATATTAGTACTGTCACAACACTAACACAGACTCCCTTTACTCTAAAGAAAGGACCACATTTTACGATGCTGTACCACGTGATATTTGAAACAGGCTAACTATTTTGGCATGCTATTCTTTATTCGACTGTGAACTGGCGCGGCAAAACAGACTTTTCTCTCTCATTATAATTCAGTTTTCATTTTTCTCCTTTTTTTTTCTCCTTCAAAAAGCAAATGTCACTCATTTCCCGTCTGAGCTCGTGAATCCGGAGTGTGGTAGCTTAGCAACCGCCTCTGATCCATCAAATGAAACAGGAAGAAAAAGGCGCCGCGTGCGTTATTACAGCCCCAAGTCTGCACAAGAGGACGTGTTAAATTACACATTTAAATCAATTAAAGGTGAAGTTTAACGCAAATGAGTAAAAAAAAGTGCCATTGAACATTTTTTAAACATTTTTAATCGGCAATGAACTCGTTTTAACTTCCTTTTCGAGTATTAATAAAATGTAATCTTTTAAACGCCAAATACAATTTAAACTAAATCTTATGTTTATAAAAGATTGACCAGATACACAAAGGTGTGTCTATAGCAAATTTTCTGTGCTTAATAAAGTAATAACTTGTTATGTTTCTCACTACAAATAGGTTTATCTTAATTTTTCTTTTTTTATTTAGTATATAAATATTTATTGTTACATTGGAAAAACGTCTGATTTTAGGAAATCTAACTGCTGGCTTTGTATTTGTATTTGTAGTTTTTTAATAATCAGTGTAGTGGAATTAATTATAGGTTATGTTTTAAATATAACATAAAACACACACACACACACACACACACACACAAATATATATATTTGTGTGTGTGTGTGTGTGTGTGTGTGTGTGTGTGTGTGTGTGTGTGTGTGTGTGTGTGTGAGATAGCCGCTGCAAACTTGCCATTAGCCATTCTCTGGCTAGTTATGATGGTTTCGTTGACCTTTGCTCTAGTGATAAGCAAATGATGAGCAATAATGAAAGCTTTTTATGAACTTGCTTCACAGTTTATAATACCTATATACTAGTTTAAAAATGCCAGTACCTTCAGAGAAAACCTTTTTAAATATCCACTGAAAATGCATTCTTTAGGCATTAAATATATTTACCAACCAATCTCTTTGTTTTGTACAGGCACTTTGGAGCATGAACAGAGCTGCTGAAAGTCAAGGCCAGAAACAAGAGAAGCAGATTCAACAGTACAGTTTAGGTGAGTATTGCAGCCCCTGGGGCTTTAATATATCTTGCAGTGCGACCTTGATTTTTTACTTTGACTTCAGTTATGCACAGAACTACATAACAATGCAGGTTAACTCACTAAAAAACAAACAGAAATAGGAATATAGGCAAGTGGCTTACAGCACCATAACAGTTTATGCACTGGAAACTTGGAGGTAATTTTCTTTACATACTGTACAGCATTGTAAATGATGTGAGAAAGAAGCCAATCCTTTTTTTTAACCAAAAAGAAGCTCGGTGCAGGATAGCAAACATACAGGGGATTACTATGGCAACAGCATTTGCCCTTGCTCATTGGTGGCAAACTCTAAGGCTGGGGAAAGTCACGTGTCTTGAGTCAGAGTGAATTCTTCATGGCGGCGGATGCTACGTTTACTTCATGCCGTCCGTTTGTGCTCATCCATAAAGAGACATTGCGCACTCCTGCACTAGACCCATAGACTGCTTGTCATTTCTGTCATGCTACAAATCTGTCATGATTTCCAGTTCAGGCTTTGCACTCATTCGCATGCTCAGCTTAAGGTTTAGGAATTGCTTGTTCTGCTTGCATTCACATGTTTTAGTGAATTGAGATATCAGTTTAAACACATACTGCAAGTCTAAACTGTACTGAACTGAATCATTCTCAGGAGAAGATTTATGTAGTTATTTGTTCTGATCTTATTTTGAATAGCAATACATTTTAATAACATTAGTAAACAAGTTATTTTAAGACTACTTTATACGTACTTTAGTTCATTACAAAGGTTTCCAGCGAAATACATTTCTCTTTCATTTCCTTCTTACTCTTTTCTACTCTCTGACACCTTATATATGATCCAGTTTGTTAGTTTCCTTACTGTTGGCAGATGAGCCCGTAAGGATGGAATTTCTAAAATCTATATTAATTTATATTGTACATCCTAGTATTAGCTTATGATTTTGCATGGGGTGTTAATAAGAAGTGCCCCTGTGGAAAAGCTATAAAGATGGCCTAGTCTCTTACTTTCCTAATTCCTTTGCCTCTTTCTTCATTCCTTGTGTCCATCTTCCCTCCCTCCCACACTCCCTCCCTCCTTTGCTCCCTTCCTCCACTTCATCCTGAAGCTCTCTCTTTTTCTCTCCAAGCCACTCCAGACTCGCTCCCTCCTTTTGCCTCACAATCTCAAGTCAGAGTTCAATGGCACATTTTTTCCTGCTTTTCACTCCCCCACAACTCTAGTGTGTTTTTTTTTTTTTTTTTTTTGCAAGATGGGGGCAGACACCTAGTCTGAACTTCAGCTGCAATTCTCTAGGAACACATGCATTGTGAAACACAGATTGAAAAAGAAATGAGTACCTTTTTCCGTCTTCTTCTGCCAGCACATTTTACTCTCTATTTTTTCTTTTACACTAGCGTTTTCCTGTTGACTGTTCTTTAGTTTCACATTCTATAGTAAAATAGTTAATACATTTCTAGATGCAGTGTAAAATTGTGATGTGGTTTGAATGTATTCAGTAATGAATTAGTAAATACATTCATCTATTGAATCATCTACGTTAAGCAATTAAAACAAACCACATAGTAATGAAAACACTTTTTGTCTATTCAATTTTATCTTGTTTTATGGCAGCACTGGCAAAGTATGTCACAGCCCCAACCAAATAGTAAATCCCACTATTTTACTTGGGAAAAAATTGCTATGATACAGGAAGCCTTATAATTTTAATATTTATATATCACTAATATTAGGCTGTAAAGTCATAGTGAATTCCTGCTAATAGAATTCTACTAATGCATTATTTATTTTTGTATAATTTTTTTTTACATTATATATTTAAATATATTTATTTACAGAAGTACTTTGTATCCTTTCATCAAAATTCTTTAAAGGTGAAAGACACTGCCTGCTTATACAAGACTATTGTGACATTTGATACTACATACAGTGTAATATTGTACTATTTGGTAAGCTACATTTCACAATTCAAAGTACATATTGAGACGTTGCTGTGGTATCGATCCACTTTTGTAATGGAAGAATGTGTTGTGATCTATTTTCCAGTGTGGCTGACAAGCC
Source organism: Bagarius yarrelli (assembly GCA_005784505.1). NCBI lineage: Eukaryota > Metazoa > Chordata > Actinopteri > Siluriformes > Sisoridae > Bagarius > Bagarius yarrelli. The sequence goes on along the minus strand of VCAZ01000015.1, from coordinate 1,807,306 downwards.
TCTTGTAAAATGTCCAGACATCCTAATTCTGTCACATTTGTCATGACCGCCACAGGAATTCTCCTTCTTCATCCTATTTCTTGAAAAAAATTGGAGGAGAACGTTGGCAGTACAGATCCATTGATCACCTCCGATCTTATAGTGCATTGGTCACTGTAAAAGTGAAAGCGAAGTGTAGAGAAGTACAAACTTCAGCACACAGCAGGGTTTAGATCAGAGTGAGACCCATCATGAAAAAGATGGCTTTCCATCATGGAAAGAATAAAATATCTCTTTTTTTTTGACTTTTCGGACTGAGAAACAGTCTGTGACATTGGCCTAGTTCTAGCCTAGCTTTGCCCAAAGGAAGAATTGAATTGAGGAATCAGAGAGAGAGGATCAGAGGGGACCCGTTTGCCTGTGGCTATCTCCCCCACTCTATAGCATCTAACTACCTTTCAGCACCAGCCTCTTCTCCCCATCTTCTGCCTCACACATCTGAGCTGCCTGCTTTGTATTACTTCACCAAATCGAACACCGACAGTACACAGATCAATCAAAAGCAGCATTTTCGAAACAATTAAAGTAAGAGAGAAAAGGCAAGAGGCTGTATAGCTAAACAAATTCTATATGAAAAGAAAATCTATAAAATTGAGTGTTTTTGAAATGCCGTCTTTACAAAAGTACAGTGAAGTGTACCTCATTATTTGTAATGCACTAGTTCTCTTTATGCATTAGGAACTAAATGTTCAGTGTAAAATGACATTGAGAAAAGTGTTGTGTTATGAATTGTGAATTCTTGGGGCTCTTGTGGCACTTTATTTTCATCATAATTGATCTATCTTAAGGAAATAATTTTACAGAAAAAGAATCTTTTTGGAGAATTTTACTTGGTGCTACGATTTGCACTTATTTAACTACTACTTATATTACAACCACTAGGAAGAAGAAGTGGAATATGATTATAGTGTGGTCATATTTAATTACTTCCAGCAGGTTTCTGCATGAAATGTTTTGCTTGCCGGAAAATAGACAGCCAAAAATTTACCCAAATATTTATAGCTTAGATCTATGTACATGGCTTTCTCTCCTAGTTGATTTAAAGTATAGCTGTTGCACTATACAGCTTGAAAGCAAATAAATCTTTTTAAATGAATACAGTGCTGCCGAGTGGCTGCTGCATGCAGAGTGAGCGAATGCTGACACAAATTAAAGCCTGCATATTTCCCCTTACTTGCTTAAAATAAAGGTTTAAATAATGTCTTTTATTCGTTAAAGTGTAGGACAAAGGCCTATTTTTCTCAGAAAAAGCTAGCCATTTTAGGCAGAAAAATCTCCAGTGGCTGAAGAGGCAGTTGATTTTCTCAGGAAGAGAATGGCCCAGGCAGGCCTCTATGACAGCGCCATGCAACACGCTGCTTCAATAGCGAGGTGTATTTCTGAAGATGGAAAGGGGTGGGTGGGGGTTCAAAGAGTGAGGGAGGAGGGGGAGGACGAAAGAAGCGCTGTGAAAAGGCAGCAGGCTGCAGTGTGAATGGGGGCAACAGGGAGGGGGTTGACGGATTTCGCTCCTTCATTGGCCGAATGCAGCAGCCGCAGCGGCTGTGAAAAGAGGTCTCCCCTTTTTCCCACGACCTGGCAAACAGGTCCAAACAGTGGCCCAGGCCCGTCAGGGTCAAGTCACAGCACTAATATATACACTAGGCTTGTGTGCGCACAATGCAGACACACAGCTCATTTATTCAATGTGTGCAGACAGACATGTGCGCACATAGACACCTCCAGACCGAGACAGGGAGGGGGCAAGCAAAGACCCTGACACTAATTTTGATCACATTGAGACCATTGTCTAGTTCTATTTCACTTCTAGATTTTGCAAATTAACAAGCATTTGGTAGAAGTGAGTGGGGACACACACACACACACACACACACACACACACACACACACACACACACACACAGGTCTGATGCCATCAAGCCATTTTTAACTTACTATGTAGCAGCTTCTTACAAGTTTTAAATTGTGGATGTTGAAATGATAATAAAATAAAATAATACAATAATAAAATAAAAAAAATCATTTTTATTATAATTTTTTGCTATTACACATTGATTGCATGCATCAAATGCACTAAATATGTAAATGTATTCAAAATGCAGTAAATAGTAAAATAAAAATGTCCTCAAATATTTTTCATAATTTGTGCATCTTGTGTATATTAGAAAAAACATCCAAATCTCTTCAGCTTTATTGCCTTGAAGACTAGAGGAGGTTGTGAAGTTGCTGGGGTGTCAAGGCCTTGAAACAAACTTGACTGTGAAACCTGTGTGTGTGTGTGTGTGTGTGTGTGTCAGGGGTGCTCCGCAGAATTACGTATGTCTTTTCCTAGACTGAAGTGCAGCAGAGTTTAAAGCGCCTGCTTTGACTGAAGCGTGAAAGACAGCTACTTTAGACAATGGCGAAGGAAAGGGATGGCAAGAGCACATCCCAACTCTCCTAGCAACTCCTGCACCGACAGGAATTTAGATGAGACCTCTGCTCTGTCTGTAGTAGCTTGCGAGTATAACAAAAGACAAGAATAAAACAACCAAGACTTTCTGCTTTCTGTCAGAAAACACTTAAGTAAGAAATATCTATATATGATATCCATGACAATGATACAAATCACTGCTTTATTTTTAACATATTATTGTGTGTGCATCCAAAAAAAGCATTAATAATTTAATAACATTTAATAACATTTTGTAAATGTTATAAACATCCTCAAGTAGCATCATTAGTTTTGCCTGTATGGTTAGAACGTGCTGTGATTGTATGCTTTTGTTATTGTTATTATTATTATTATTATAACGATTATGAGGAACATCTAGTCAACTACATGTTTTTACAACCTCACAGTGCACCAGGGAACTCAAAACTAACATTCCCTTTACAATGATGGGTGCTGTCTTGTTAAAACGAGTTCTACACTTTGGAACTCCATCCACACCACCCCTACCCACCCATCTCATCCAGTTTACACCCTTTTATGGGACATTTGTCCCATAGTAAGTCTCATTCTTTTGGTAAACAAGCACCAGCGCACCAGTCGTCTTCCTCACTGCTTTCTTTCTCCTGTTCAAAGGCTCCTGGAGTGCAGCGAGACAAAGGGGGAGACTCACTTAATTAGCTGGGCGAGAAGATGCATTGTGGCAATTACCCAGCACAATGAGGGAAAGCTCACGGCCTGTTAATTTGGTGTGGGGCTAGAGAGCTGTTCCTCAGGCCCAGAATAGCCCTTTGTTAGATACAGAGGTCTCGTAATAGATCACATAGACTTCGATTAAGGCTTGGAGAATCTTACAAGAAGGATTTAGATGTATGTTATGCATCTAAATGTACAGCCGCGGGTGTATGAATATACTCCTTAGCCATTGCAAGATAACGATAAACATAAAGCAAAACTTCAATACTCAGCTTTAAACCAGAAAGAAAACTTAAAATTCCAAGTCTATGTTAAGTAATTACAGAGCTCCTGTTCAATCAGCTGCAAGGGGTTTCTACCCTAAGCAAAATGTTATATTTCCTTAACACTGATCTGCTTTTTTTTTTTTTTTGTGGGTTTGAGTGGGAGGATGCTGCTGGTCAGAGCGAGGTGGCGCATCAGGATGCCTCTCTCCCAGTAGGACCCTCAGGCAGTCACTTTTATGAAGTCAGATAACATTCTCCTCTCTTTTTCTGTAGAGTTCTTTAACCTTGATGAGTGCGATGATGGGGTCGGCGAGGACTCGAATAGTGGGCAGTATGGTGGAGATAGAAAGAGCTTGTGCTCACTTGCAAATACAATAGAAGAGCAGTGCATGTTGCAAAGCAGAGCACTAAGGAAGGTGGGAGTACGAAAGTCCCCTTGAGGTCTGAAATAATTGTCCACACTGGCATGCGTGAGCGTTACTACAAAGATTGCCCTATTACAGAGCTACAGTTAGTGCCGCAGGATTAGTTTCACGATTTCTACAGTGCATAAAATGCACTGTAGAAATATGCTATATGCTATTTTTTTAGCATATAGGGCTGTTAAGAAAATTGCCTGTAAAAATAGCCTTGCTTTAAAAACCATAATCTGCAAAAGTGTCCAAGACACTGGCCACAGTTGAATTTCGGATTCAGAAGCTGTGGATTTATTCTCAGTTTTATATTTATTATTTTAAAACTTTATCATTTGCTGTTTAGTAACTGCTTAGTCACAGGGATATGTATAGAAAAGAACATTTTACTTTATGGTTTCTCAGCAACATAACAATGGCATTTTTGGTCTTATCATCTTAAGAAAGAGGAAAAATAAGGCTGGGAAAAATTTGGTACAATATAAGAAAGAACAGAAAATCTTTAAAGGATGTGTTGCAGTATTAAATTTGTAACCCACACCTAACTTATAATGATGAGAAATGTTATTCATTAAGAAGTTTTTTCTTGAATGTAATAGAGATGATGAATGTATTTTCTGAAAAATGGCATGGTACATGGTGCATTATCAATTAGACTATCCTCACTTTCCTAATAGTATGTAATTGTTATTTTGTATTGTGTACTAGCATGTTGTTAAACAATATTGAGACACACTGTGGTCTTAGTTCTCTGAAAAACATATTGCAGTTTCAGTCTCTAGCAATGTAATCCTAGTATGGTATTTTTTCCAGATTGCGCAGCCCTAGCCAGGGGTCTTAAACTGCATGCCATTATCCCTGACTTTAACTACTGCATTTAACTACTCTAAAGCAGCATTTAAGGTCAAGGTCAAGGTCTCTACAATAAACATCAATTTTTAAATCTATTGTATAGTTTTACAAATCCTTAATGTTAATACATCACTACCATATAATTACCATTTATAAATATCAGTTTGCTATTTCCCAGAGAGTTCCTGTAGATATTAAGCATGTGTAGGCAAATCAGTGTGACCATTTCCTGTGCCATAAACCTGGGTATATATTTCTTTTTCTTGTTTGGCAAAATATTAAGTCCCACAATAACATAGAAATCTAGGTTTGTAAAATTGTGCGTAGACTAGAAGCATTTTAAGATTATTTAAGTCCTTGTTAAACCCATAAATCTCTCTCTTTTTTCTCTCTCTCTCAATTTCTCTCTCTCCCAGTCGCCCTTACCCATATTACACATTTCTCATGCCTAGGGCTCTTTACTCCTGCCCAACTTAGCTAATTGAGTTGGTGAGAAGTTAACCGCCCCCTCATTGGCAGGGAAGCTTGCTAACCCTCCCTCACAGGAGTGTCACATTGTCGTGTCCCTTTCGGCGTGGTGTAATCCCCTCTGCTGGAACAATGGAACAGCCCACCGGCCACTGAGATACATTATCCCCCTGACCAGAGAGCTCCCGGATCATCAAGTCCGGCTTCATCCAGCTTCGCTCACAGCTTCAAAGCTCACGGCCAAGTCTGTGCACCTAGTTACTTATTCATGTTGGCCTGGAAGAGGCAAGAGCGTCTGCTGAGATGAAATGGCAGTGCTGAGAAGATGTGGAGAGCAGAACAGCTCCCTGGTGAGCTCCAGCAGCGAGTTTGAACCACTACCCTGATCTGATCAACTACAACTACATCAAACATCTTGTCCCAATACAGGGGCTATTAGCAGCAACGACCACAGCTGGTCTTCGCTGTTGTACACTTGATGTAAGGCTTTTTGTTTTAACAGGGATAGACAGCCAATCCTTGTATTTAACATGCTTATATTCAATCCTAGTCCTATGCCTGAAACAGTTTAGTTTAACACAGTCCCTGAAGAATATATCACAACAATAATACTGATGGAGTTAATATGCACACTAAGCTCTGTAACATAAGGCTGACAAAGTGGTGTAGCTTTAGCTTCATGTCAATCAGGCAGAAAAGAATGTTTGGTTGCTATGGAAACAGATTCCGGGTTTTAACCAGAAAGGAAACATTGTAGTACTTATAAAAAGCATATAAAGCAGGTTATAAAGTGCATGTGTGTATTTCAAACTAGTAACTATAGGAGATATTAAATAAACCTGTCTTTTCTTACTTTAATGGATACCACCTGCCTGTTTAACCAGATTTGGTAGCTCAGAAAAGTCACACCGTTTAATAATGCTGTTTGTAAGATCGCAGTGATACGTTAATAGTCCAGTTTGCAAGGATGTTTTATTTAGAGGTTGATGACATTAAAAAGTTAAGCACATACCCGGAAGACCTGAATAACAAATTTAATTAAATAATTTTCATGCAGTGGTTTTTAAACATATCTACATACTGTGCAGTTCCCTGTCTGAAACCTTTAGCCCAGCAGTGAGAAGACATTTTTAATATATTCCAACTCTGCCTGATGGTCCTTGTACCCAGAGGCTGCAGGAAGACCCCCCACCCACTCAAGCCAAACTATAATTACTAGCTGTGCTTTTGTGAGGCACGAATCTGCTTGGTATTGCTTTTGCATTTGTGTTCCTATCAGTTCTATCTTACTTCATGCTTTTCTTTTCCTATGGTTTCCTTTTTTTATTGCAAACTTTAGCGCAAGTCTTAAGTCTAGGAAAATGGAGCAAAGTGACGTGACACTGCAGTCAGGCTTATTTGCCTAATTACAACTAGTAACCAGCTGCATCCGCCACTTTCACACTACGATTTCTTTTTTTTTCTCTACTGTATTACATGCACTACTACCATCCCTAATTCATCAAAATATGATATATATTTTAATAGCCAGCTTGAATGCAAGCTTTACCACCTTTATTTTGGATTTTTGGTTACCCTGTTGTGCGGGATGCCTCTGTGCCTCTTTATGCCCATTCTGGGCTGCTTTAATAATATTTATAGTGCAATCTTTATGTCCCTAGCCACTCTTTTTTTTTCATTCCCCCCCCAAGTCCTGTGCCATGGGGCAAAACCTCCACATTTCCCTCCACACCCGTCTGTGTTGCCCCTAACCCCCCTTTCCCTTCAAGCTGACAGATAGACAAATGCTCTGTTCTCTATTTTTTTGCCATTCTTCTCTCAAGCTTCCCTTCGTCCATTCTGCAGCTTGGACACAATGCTAAGACTTTCTCACGTAGCCGGCCGACCGCAGCCCTGAACTAACAGTATCACTAGGGTTGTCTCAATGCCGCCAAACACCATTGTGCTTAGCCAAAGGGGAGTTAACACCCATGTCTGAGCCCAATGAATAGTATTATTGTGTCTGAGACACAACTCTGGTTCCACCTTATGCCCATCTGATCTGCTCTGCCCCCCGTTACTTCTAACCCATTTCCTACAACTTATCAACGTTTTTTAACATAAATTCTGAAGTATATCTAGCTCTGACATACATCTACCTCTGACTCCGTAGTATATCTAGCCATCCTTGTAAATTATTTGCATGCTAGGAGACAGTAAATATTGTAAATAATTTTGATCAGAGTAGTTTTCTATTAGGCTCTTTTTATAATCTGTTTACAATACACATTATTTTTGGCCAACATTTTTTTTACTGCAAGCAAAGAAACATCAGAGGTAGTGGCAGTAAGTGCACTTGGCAGACTGTTTCTTTCAGTCTGACAACCTAAACTCAAAAAGTCTTCAACGTCAGCATGTTAAAAACTTAAGGTCATAAAGTTCACCTCAAAAATGTGAGAAGATGCCAAAACATCCACCTTACATATCTTTCTGATCAAAGTCACAGACTGACACTCAGATTGAAAGTTAAGCTGAACTTGTTGTTTTTGTTCTCTTCCATCTGTTGTTGTTTGCTGGCAGGAGGCAGAGAACGAGCCGAGAGTGGGAGTTGGAATATGAGATGATGTAGGACTGAACTGAGAGCAGGTGAACACAGCTGTAGACCGCCGCTGGCTCTCTTCATCCTCTCCTTGCTCTCTTCTTCCTCTTCAGAGGCTCCAGCTCGGTGTCTTGGGGGCTTTGGGAGACAGCAGGGGCCGGCCAGATTTCAGCAAAGTGGGCAGCAGAGGCGGGCAGTTGCACCCACTGGGCACAGGATCCTCAGCAGAGCAATCAATACGAAGTAAAGAGGCTGCCAGGGGTCAGGCGACGCAGCCTCGGGCCATGGTACCAAGGGATCACCAGTACTCATCTCTCCCTTTACCAGTCAACTTGCATCAGCCAAAAGCAGACCATGTGTGAGCGCAAGAGTGTGTGTGTGGTTCTGCTGGGGGGACCTTTAGTCCCAACACCACTTGATAAAACTTTGTCTGCGGGAGAATGAACAGAAAAAGAGTGTCAAAGGTCTTTTCCTTCTCCTCAATTCCTTTTTCTTACTGTGAGTGCACATTCCCTAACTGTTTGAATGAGTGCTTGCTGCACAATCCCTCTTACAGGCCATTTTCCAATCCTCTACATGGGATGAGCTGGCATGAGAGGACAACTTGAACTTTTGTCTTTTTTGGACTGCATTTTTTTGCCTTTTGTGTCGTAGACTAAATTAGGAGATTTTTAAAAAATCCTCACCACTGTTTGAGAGCTTTTAAAAAGGCTTTGGTTTTAATACATAGAGAGTGGTTTGGCACTCTTGTCTACATACTTCAATACTGCTGGACCTCCACACTCCCAGTTTTTAATAAGATGGTGTTTAAAAAGACTGCAAAGTATAAGAGGCTAAGCTCTAAAACCCGGATGAAAATTGCCTACTAAACTTTCAGAGAATTTAACACATTGCGTTTGGCCATTCTTTGATTCAGAGCTTATGATAAAGAAAGCTCCATTTCCTTCCAGGAGACAACAACAAACATAGATGAAGGGTGTGCTTATGTTGCTAAAGGTCCTGATTGGTTCTTTAAGGAATGACGTTTGCTAGGAATTGATGGAGTCTAATCCTCTAAAATGGTAAGCACACATTTTTGTCTGTTTGGGCATTGGGTAAAACTCGGTCAAAATCTTTTGCTCAGAATGATAGGCACATCCTGGATCCACTGTTTGTTAACCTAAATTGCTAAATTACTACATCTTATCAAGATGCAGCTGTGGGAGACAGCCAGACTTTCCCTTGGGTTCTTAAATCATCACAATATCTCTGTCACAAAAACACAATAGAGCACCAAACATGCTAGCCGCCTTCCTTTGTTTAACATCTGTGTGTTGTCATGTTTAGTTAATCATATTTGTAACCTAGCTATAATCAGCATATTACATTAAATGGTGCACACTAAAACAACACCATCGCATCCACACACATGCCAGGCAGTGTCTGAGTTGGCAGCGTTAACGTAAAAATGGCTGGCACCATCTGCCAGCTGTCTGTGTATTCAAGATGGCGCCATTCGCAATACCAGCCATCTGCTTAATCAGTGCCCACATGTAAATTGTCTATAATTGCATTTGCATATTCATTCAACTGTTACTGTAGAACAACCCCCTTCAAACACACCCGCACACACACATTACATTGATTCACTGTAAGTGTCTTTTGAACAATTTGCAGCATGTACCTGCAAAATGCCTTTTCCACCGTTTTACAATTCATACTTAAACCATGCTAACATTCTACTGCCAGTCACAAAGCACCTGTACCATCTGTGACATCTGTGCCTAGGCTAGTTGGGCTAGCTGGTGCTACTCAAATCCTTCTGTCGCAGGGCCCAACTACACTCAGCCCCACATAATAACCTCATTAGCATGCTTAGCACTCACCAGTCTAGGCCCCAGTGCGCTGCTGCATCGTGGGACCCAGGAGTACTCTCCCTTCACACACACAGTCTCACCAGGCAACATTGTGTTCCTCCATACAATACAGTGCTTTACATGTGTATGTGTGTATTACTGTGCTGTAGATCAGCCAGTCAGGGAGATGATCCGTAACAGTTTATACAGAACAGCTGGACCTCTGAATTCCTAATTTGCAATTATAAACACGCATACAAATAATGATTATATAAATATATACGCTATTTTGTGGTTATCCAGTTTCATATTGTGATTTTTTAGAAGACCCCAGAGTTTATACGTTTATAAGACTTTATAAGACACCCAATTTAAATGTTACTTATTGAGAATTATTTGTATTAAAAATGTGTGTGACTTTTAATAATAAAGAGATTATTTATACTAGGAAATGGAATTTGACAACGTTACTATTTTTAAGATTGTATGTTAGTTTAATTTACTTCTAAATTAGCCTAATGCAAAAAACCCCTCTAATTTATTTATCGAAGATGTTTTATTCAATTTACCCATCATTCTAATAACATAAGTAAAGATGTCCAGAAGTGCTCTTTAAATGGCTTAAAGGAGGAAAAAACGTTATACAGAAAATATACAAAATAAGGAGGATGATAAATTTGGGTTTAAGTCTTTTTTTATTTCTTGATTTAGGAGAGTACACCACAAAATGTAAAAAAAATCATATTGTAATCCTTCTTACAGGAAATTAGTATATTAAAATATTTCTTAGGCTTAGTTTTATATTTTTAATTAAAATGTAAACTAGCTACTTACTCTACATCATCTGTTACAGGAGAATCGCTATCTTTTACTTGCTCTATTGTTTTTTTAAGCTGTTAGACTGCTGGAGTTTATAAGGTTTTAATTGAGTTTTAAAATTGGAGATTCTGCATGGTGTATTTGTCTGGCCGAGCCTGGTCCCAGTCATGTAGGACTTGTCTGGGTCAAATGGCTGGCTTTCATTTGCATTTCATTTCAACCCATTAACATATTTACAACAGCTGCGAAGGCCATCATTTTAGTTGGGGTTAAACAATATTATATAGTGTTGTATAAGCTAGATAACACATTCTAAGCCTTCTAAACACATGAACGCATGCACACAGAACCACTGTCTTAAAATCACTTCACCTCCACTGTCCTTTTTAAAGAAAAGACAAACAGAAAGCTTTTATGCGAATTATCCTTGCAGCCATGTGTGCAAGTACACTAGGAAAATTATGCATAATTCAACACAAAGGCAGGCAGCCTGGCAACTACTGTAAATCCTGTTAGCAAGCCTAAAGAGAGCAGAAACTTAAGGGGTTCGAAAATAAAAAGGGTTTTTGCACTTTTGGACATTTTTTCACCAAAAAATGGTGCTGGTCTGTGTAAAAATCTTTAAAATTATTATTAAGGCTTAATGCTGGAAAATTTCCACATTGTACAATAATAAGTATAAGCATAATAAATACTTTTGCACTGCATATAAATATTGACTCTTGTATTGATTGCAGTAGTGGAGCCTTGCTAGGTTGTCTGTTTTTTTTGTTTTTTTTAACAGTTTGTTACAGAATCCATTATTAGCATGACTTTTAGCTGCATCTTATTGGCTTTTTATAGTGATTATCCTGTTAAAATGGTTACATAAATTCAATACGTTTAAATTTTACTTTTATTTTATTTATATGTCTACGTTAGCGTGACTACGTTCTGACTTCTCTTATCAGCAAGGTCTTTCAACCAACAGAACTGCCAGTCAGTGTTTCTCATTTCTTTCATCATTCTGTATAAACTCTGGAGACAGTTATGTGTGAAAATCCCAGGTAATCACCAGTTTCTAAAATACTTAAACCAGCCGATTTGGTACTCACTTCAAAATGGTTAAAGTCGATTCCCCCTATTTTTTTAATTCTGATCTTCGATGCCTACATTTAATGTGTAGATCTGTATCTGATATTTTATGCATTGTACTTTTGCCATATGATTAGCTGAATAGCAGATGTACAAGCATTCTTAATCAAATGGATGAATCGTGTAGTTAAGTACAAGATGTATTGTATAAATTCACCTTATTATCACCATCATTTCTAAAACATCAATCTGCTATTTTGTGAAATCCGATTAAAGCTTTTTTATGCCCTTCTGCATGGCAGAAATGCCCCATGAATTCCCTTCAGAATAATGTGAGGCATGTATATATTTAATGTTTGTGGTGTTTCAGTGCGAGGGGTTCCTTAGCTGTGAGTGCTCAGTGCTTTTATTTGCTTGGATATTGATTGAACGTAGTTCACCCACAGAAGTAATATTTGCTGAATGCATTTATTGTCATTGCTCAATTTGACCCATGCTGCATTGCCGTTTCCTTTTTTTAGGTGCCTGATATGACAAGTGGTTTGATCAGCTGTGTGTGCGATGCATAAAAACAGACCTGAATGATTAAAGCGTGTCAGTGTGGTGTGTGGCAGTGACAGGTATTGCATACTTTTGACAGTTTTATTTATATTCGACAGTTGTGCCAAATGGTGTTTCTTATAAAATGTAAGCTGTTATTTGTTTACTTACACGATACAATACAGCTCTGAAACGGTAAAGCTGTACAAACTTTGATGAGTATGAGCCATGGGGTCATGTAGAGCCTGCCACTTCATATGTGCAGTTTTTTTTACTAATACACCTGTTTGGATTTTAAATATGTGGCCCGAAGTAAATTCCTGTGTAGTTTGTAACCACAGTAAGGAATCCAGGGGTATATTTGATTTAGTTGAACCTAAGATGGACTATCAATTGTCTGAATGTCTTTTCATTATAAAGCACAAGGAAAAACAGGGTCTAAGCAACAAAAACAGTGTTGCCTTCTTAACAATCGGGTCCTGTGTTCAGCAGGGCTGATTACAGTCTGAGGGAAAACAGTTGTCCATTTATCCAAGTCACTGATTATGTCATTTTACAGCAACCAAACTACAGGTATTGTGAGAGATCATGTATAGCATAGAATTATGAAGCAGGAAGTGGACTGTGTGAAAGAGAGAAGCGGAAATTGGAACAGAGTGCAGTTTGTATGATTAAACTGTCGGCTTGGTAGCACAGGCCACGATGAAGAGTCAGGTCTGAGATTTAGACATAATGAAAACACTCCGAACCCTACTCTCGGCGCAATTCTCTTTGCAACACAGTGCCTTAGCCTAACCCAGGTCTATCCATATACTGAGTGGAGAGGGGTGCAGATACACACACACACACACACACACACACACACTCTCTGAAATGGCTGCTGCTTCTCGCTCAGCTGCATAGACATCAGTCCCGCCCTTGGCGACGACCTACTGATCAAGCGTGGGAATAGTCGAAAGTGTAAAACATTCTGGCACTGGCTAGACGGCCCAGCTGCTCTGAAGCCCCATTGATCAGCAGGTGAAGAAGGACCCTAGGGGTCAAGGTCAAAGGGGGCTCCTGTCTGCTCTGTCCAATGACATGTCTGGTTTTACCCCCTGATGTGTTTGCTCTTATTTGTATAATCGCATGTGATTATCGATGACGTTCCTCTTGAACAATTCTTGGCCAATCCTTATTGACTGTGGTATTAATGTATTCTATTTTTAGTATTTTATGTGCAAGTTTATGTAATTTGTAGTTGTAGTCTTCCAACACAATACGAAGAGAGAAATTTAAGATCCAACAGCCGGTTGGCATGTGGCTTTGTGGTTTGTTTCACATTTGATTTGTCTTCTCATTGCTTTTTTTCGTGCCGTCCTCCCCTGCTGTGTAAACAATGATATCCCTTTAAGAGGAGGGCCCCTCTCTGTCACGACACGTCTCTCCAAAGGCACCAAGTTGGTGAATAGCAGACGAAGACAGCAGCCCACCCTCTGGAAGATTCCATTATTTACCTCAGCATATGCTTCATTAGCTCGCTCTGAAAGAGAGATCCCCCTCTTGCAGCTATGGCAGCGTCTCAATGGAGCATTCCCCCGTCTTTCACCCCGTAGTTTTTTCCTGGTCCCCCTAATCGTCTCAGCTCCTCCCGCTAAAATCAAGCTTAGTGCCGGCACTTTTGTGAGCGCCCCTTCTTCTCTTTCCCTTTTGCGTCAGCTCATTCTCTTGCCTGGCACAAACCCACCCACCCACAGCTTAAGTCCTTATCAGCATGCCAACAAAATGTCCGCCCAGCTGGGGTTGACACTCGCCTGACTCTGGGGTTTTGTCTCCTCAAATGCAGAACCCACTAAATCCGTTCAGTCTCTTTTCTCCCTTTCCGGTTTATGCCATTTATTGCTTAGAATTAATACCTATATTGTTTAAAAAGTAATACTGTAAGAGCTTGTATTATATAACACCAACGAATTATATCATATTAATAATTACTATTATTAGAAGTAGTAGTAGTAGTAGTAGTATTAGTATTACGGATACGTTATGGCCAATTCCGTCTATTTTTTCAACAATTCAATATTATTATAATAATGATTATTAATCTACTATTTTAATTATAAAAATAACACAGTGCTTCTGATTCACCACTTCCTGTCTCTATTTTCATGCAGATATATTTTATAAGTGCTTTCATTGTGATCTTTTTGGCTCTGCTGGCATTCACTGCTAGGTAATGTAAAAGCTGCATCTATAATTTTTTTTTGTCATGTATAAATATAATTATGTCCGAAAAGTGTTAAACCCTAAAGTTTATTGAACCCAGCACAACCCAACTGTGTATGGCCAAAACAGTCTTAGCTTAGTTATAGCGTTTTCTGTCAGGCACAATATAGGCTACAATAGGTTTAGAACCATGGGTCCTTGTGTTATCGTGTCAGTATCGCCTGCTGTGTGTGTTCGTGTATATGTGCGTATACTAGGCAGAGAGCTGTGAGTTTTCCACTTTGGTATGCCACTGCTGTTCTATGAGCTAAGAATGTAGCTTTGTGACTATAGAATATAGAAAAAATAGATCATCTGTCTTTACCCTGCGAGCGTTATACACACACACACACACACACACACCACACATACTCAAACACGCCTACACCTGTTTGCTCAAGAACTGTGTCTCTACTTGCTAGCTAGGATGCCACTTGCTTATGTGTTGCATTGTTATTCAGTTCACACTGTGAGCCTCACGCTAGACTGGCCATGTCTACTGGCACTGCAGGTTTATAATACCGTTGTGACTAATCTAATTAATGCTTGTTCAACTCTTAATTACTTTCAATTAAACATGTGATGACTGATTAGTTGGTTGGAAAATCAATTTAAGTGGATTAATAGTTGAAGGCATAACTGGATAAAATGTTTACAAAAAAACCCTTATCCCTACTACTACTACTACTATACTGCCATTAGCTTGTTATTAGGGGTCAGTTTGATTTGATCTAAATAGAAACGGGGAGTCGAAATGTGGGCGTAGATTTTTTTTGGAACACCTTGTATGTGCGATACTGAAGAGATACATGAAAAACATGGAAAGTGTTTAACTGCTCCTTATGGTATGAAGCCGAGTTTATTAAGTTACTATTGCTCTCCTATTATCGCAAATCAGATAGTCAATTATCTGATCAAAAAGACACACCCCCCCCCACACACACACTGGCACACAATGGCTTTATTTGGTGCACAAAATTCTATAGCTGCATAAATAAAAAAAAAAAAAAAGAAATGAAAGTTTTTAAAATAATCTGGAATTAACAATAATACTATGGTCACTAAGATCTTTGTTTTAATTCCATTCTTTATGCATGCTTTAATGCATTGTGTTGCTACTTGCCAGATATGTTGTTTTTGGCTGATCCGATAATTGCATTAATAAGTAACTGTTTATAGGTGCCATGTTGTTGTTTGGATGACCAGAAAAGCTGTGGTTGAAACCTCACTGCTGCCAGTCTGCCACTGTTAGGTTCTTGAGCAAGACCTTTAATAACTCGTCCTATTCCATGCGCGCTGTATCATCTCTGACCCCAACATTCTAAGATGGGATAAACCGAAGATGGGATGTGACAAAACAAATTTCACACTGTGCAGTAGGATATATGTGACAAATAAGCACCCCTAACCTTTTTTTTTCTAACTAATAGTTTGATTGCGTTTTCGTTAACACTAAGAGTTGTAGCATCCATTCTTAGTGCTGGTCATTTAGTCCCCGGTCTCTGTATCTGTAAAAAACAAGCTGTGATCTAGCCCCCCCATGTGTCTTTAAATGTTACTGAAAAAAAGAAAATCAAACAAATCGTTTGGCACCAAGATCTGTTTTTTTCAAAGCCATCAGAACACAAACACACCCTTTATAGCTACAGCGGTGTGTGTTTTTCTCAAGCATTTTGGGTCTGTACTTACACCATAATTGTACTGTTCTTTTTTATTGCAGTCTTTGAGAGGTTTTTAAAAATTGTAGGTAGGTCCTTGTGACTGATGATTATATTCAGTGCTACCATGCTGAAACCTATGCTGGCCTACAACCTTTGAAACATTAAAAACCCCCATTCCAAATAAAGCAGTGTTTTTTTACTTTTCTCTTGGTAATATCCATCTTTTGTGCCTCCTTTATTTTAAGAATTTTTGATTCATGGGTGTGTGGAGCAAAATTAGTATGCCGCCAACCCGCCTTGCCTAAAATAAACAGTCTGGTAGGCATGGGGGTTTAAATCATTTTCCTTTTCCCCCCCAGCCCATGTTCCCAGTTCTTAATGGGACATCAGGCAGCAACAAGCTCAACTGAAACCAGGCAACCTCCCCTCTTTTCTTCAAAAAAAAATGCCCATTATCACCCCTCTTAGTGGGTAGACGCACCAGTTTCCAGTCCCCCTTCTGTCTATTGAGAAGGTCTCAGACAGGGTGAAAACCCCCCAACCTTTTTTCCTCGACCAAATGATGCATACATTAAACTGATCTCCTGATGCTGCGTCTCATATTAAGTCTGAGTCTTCTGAGGAGTTTTTTTTTAATTTCTCCCACCAATTTTAAGATAAAGACTCCAAACTTGGCATTTGTTGGAAGGCAGTATGCCTGAAAATATGATACAGTATGAGAGAAAAAAAATTTAAATGAAATAAATGTAAAAAATGAGACACACAGTAAATTTTTATGTGTTTTATACTTCAACAGCTTCAAATTATGTTAAGGATTTAAAGATTTTTCTAATAGCTGTGTAAAAAAAATATCTAGATTACATTGTAATAAAATAAACGGTTATTGCTTGGTGAACACAACACAACGCCCAGTGCTAAATTTATCCTTATTTGGAGACAAATAATCATTGTACAGTGGAGCAATCACTTCACTGTCTCCTTTATAAGGAGGTTCTGCTGCTTCACAGACCCTCTATTGCTAAATATAGCCTGGCTCACCTTTTTATTTTGGTGCAGTCCATGTTTCATAATGGTTCATCCATGCTTCGGCATTAGATCTTTTTCTGTTCTACTGTAGGCTGCTTGTGTTTATGAATACAGCAGGTTGTGTAATATTTGAAAACTGTGTGCTTTCTCTTCCTTCCTTCCCCTCTGCACTGTATTTTGCTGCAAACTGCTTTGTACTGCGATTTGTTTTTTCTGCTATTTTGGAGTTATGGATTCCTTGTGATAGGTTTGCTTGGGCAAACTGGAATCTGGTTCTGAAGTTCTAGAGAGTTCTACTTCTGCTGTCTCACCCCAGCGATGGGAAAAAAATAACCCAAACACACGAGCGTATCAGCACCAGTTTAATGTTTGACAGATGAGAGCTATTTATACACATAATAATTAGAATAGGCATGAGGATAAAAAAAATACTTGCCCAGCGTATAGGTTAGAATAAGAGTCGGCTAGAAGAAAACTGTGGTTTCCTCCTGCAAAAATGACACTGAGTATGTATGTGACAGATAAAGAGGAATATATAAACAATGTGCCTTGGCATCAAGGTTCTAGTGTCATAGTGTAGACCTTAAAGTGTATGTATGTAAATTAAAACTGACAGGTAAGAAGTAAAACAAACAAACAAAATAAACTCGATAAAGAACCTTAACATTTATCACATTGATAGCATACACTCTTACACTTACGGTGCTCTCTCCACATCATAGACACTGCATGACACCGTGTGCACCGTGACGAAGGAGACACGAGCCTATAGTACTAAGTGCTGGTGAATAAGCAGCCATGGTCAGTCCCTGTCTGCTTTCCAGTCCCCAGAGAAACATTAAGGGCCCTAGACTGGAACCAGAAGTCCCTTCATCCCCCCTCCTTTTCCCCATCCAAACGGTAGAGCCTGGGGTCAAACCCAGTGCCCAGACAGTCTTAGACTTACCCCTGACCCCTGTCTGGCTCTAGGCTCGGGGGTCAAACTACACAGCTGATAAACTCCGCTTCCCCACCCCTCGACCTATCTGGTGTAAACATACACACACAAACACATCCGCATCCGCTTGTGGTTTGGCGTGGCGGCCGCTTTAGACACGCACATACAGCATCGTTTGCGGCTCCCTAGCAATCCGTGTTCTGTCAGTCAGCTCCCTGCCCCCACCTTTCTCTGCACTGTAGCCACACCTTACACACACACACACACACACACACACACACACATATACACCTTTAAAGATACACACACAACAATTTGGATAATATGTATACTCTTAATCTGCTGGGGTTTTTTTGTTGCTCATTGTCTCATTTAATTGCTCATTTTAAACATAACTTAACAGATGAATTTATTCTTAATTCTACTCACAAAACAAAACACAGGTGTATAAAGAGAGGTAGAAGAAACAAATTATTGTTTAAGTAATAAAAAAATTAATTAATTAATTCAACCTTAACTTGTTAGAGCTGTAAAGATTTACATGGCTTGTTTTATATATGCACATACAGTGTATTGTAACTAATAGCAAATTATTATCAATTGTACTCTTTCTTTTGTATCTGTCTACATATATACATATGAATATAAGTGAGAGAAAGATAGTGCAAATAATATTAATAATAGATAGATAGATAGATAGATAGATAGATAGATAGATAGATAGATATAGATAGATAGATGTGTGTGTATGCTTATAGACAATGCTTATAGACATGTTATATGCTTTGCTTTTGTCTTTTTGTAGGGTGAAGAATTCAGGAGTGGACGTAAAGTACCAGTAGCAGTAGCTGTGACCCACTGCAGGATGGAAAATAATAGTTTGTGCTCCTTTTATACAGGTGAGTATGTTCATTAAGGTAAGTTTTTCTAATCATCACCTAACATCTAACTACTATATTTGCATTAGATATGAAGATATTTTTTTTACACCATTAATAGATTAGAACACGGGTGTAGATAATGTTAAATTATTGGCAGACGTACTTGCATTTTAAATAACAGACATACAAGACAAAAGTGTCTATTTTGAGTATTTTCTATTGATGATATTTGTTGACCTTGATTATATTTTGAAACATGAATTACACAAAATGAATCAACAATAAAAGATACCTGAAACCGACATTTATTCTGTGTTGCATTTTTCTTTCAATTATAGTTGATATAATATAATAATGTATATTAAATTCCTAAACATAAAATACATTAAATTCCATTCCTAAGAATTAATTGATTTTTTTTTTAGCTATTTGAGCCCATTAATAATGTAATGTTTTATTAATGTGAAATTGTCAGGACATCATCAAACCTCCATCAGTTGCCAAATATGTTTTTTACACTGAAACTGATGAAGGTTTGATGACATTTTTGATGAGATGTATAGATCAATTATGAATGGGACAAAACTCATAATGTATTAAAACATATATGTGCCAATGTTAAATGTTTGTCAGTTCTTAAAGTGTCATACAAAGCTGGACACACACACACCACACACACACACACACACACTCACTCCTACTCCTACCCTTTTTTAGTAGCAATCCTGTGTTTTCTCTGCTGACACTGCCTCAGTGCCCTGCAGCACACACTCCAATGCTTATACTCAAACCTGCCCCATCGTGTGCGCCCCCCCCCCCCACACACACACAGACACACATACACACACACATCCACCTTCAATCCTCTGTCTCACTAAACACATCCTGACCCGGGAGCGTGACTTTGGCCTGAGAACATCGAGCAGCAGAGATTATCTTCCTCTGGGCCCGGGTTTGGGCCACCCACCAAGCGTGCAGTGGGCCGTAAGATGGGCTGATACACGTGCTTGCCAAGCATGGCAGATTCTCTTACTCTCAGCAGCATAAAGCCACATATCCAAGGCCATTTCTTCATCATGGCCTGGGAGATTAGGGCTGAAACACTCAGCCCTTGCTCACACATGCACACACCCACACACACACCCTTTGATTATCCCTTCACAGATACTAAGCTCTGAAAAGATCAGCCTGCACACATTTTTCACTATTCTGTAGTAATTCTGCCACAACGGTTTTACTAACTGCCATTTTAGGGAAGTGAGGGGCAAGTAAAGAAGTCTCACAAAGTTATTAGTGAAACTGGCTTACAGTGGTAATGCCAGGCAAGAGAACGATGAATCACCATAAACATTTGCATTATTTTGCAGCACTTTTTGTCCTGTTTATTTAGATTTTTATTTTATTTTATCTAAAATATATAGCCATATAATACGGGAATGTTTTAGCGTTGCACTTAGTAGGTTGAGTTTGTACTAAAACATTCTAGAGTTTATTTGGGAAAAAATGGTAATTTTTTACTGGTTTTAAGTTTTAGCTGGGTTTTATAGTATAAAATCATATTGAACATATCTATACAAATATATATACATATATAATATATATATAAAATAATAAATAAATAAAAATTTGCCTGACATTGCACTTTTAATTTACATGCAATTTACACCACACATTACAGAGATCTGGCAAACAATTGCATATTTAGGACCTTATATGATCTTATACGCTTTTATAAAAATCATGCTAATTTATTATTAAAGATAATTGTCACGGGTATGGCATAAAAATCAAAAAAAATCTGGCCGCTAATGCTTGTGCTTGTTTCAGCTCTTAATTACTTTCAATTAAACATGTGATGACTGATTAGTTGGTTGGAAAATCAATTTAAGTGGATTAATAGTTGAAGGCATAACTGGATAAAATGTTTACAAAAAAACCCTTAATCCTACTACTGCCATTATTAGGGTCAGTTTGATCTAAATAGAAACGGGGAGTCGAAATGTGCGTAGATTTTTTTGGAACACCTTGTATGTGCGATACTGAAGATACATGACATGGAAAGTGTTTAACTGCTCCTTATGGTATGAAGCCGAGTTTATTAAGTTACTATTGCTCTCCTATTATCGCAAAAATCAGATAGTCAATTATCTGATCAAAAAGACACCCCCCCCCCCCACACACACTGGCACACAATGGCTTTATTTGGTGCACAAAATTCTATAGCTGCATAAATAAAAAAAAAAAAAAGAAATGAAAGTTTTTAAATGTTTTTAAAATAATCTGGAATTAACAATAATACTATGGTCACTAAGATCTTGTTTTAATTCCATTCTTTATGCATGCTTTAATGCATTGTGTTGCTACTGCCAGATGTTTGGTTGATCCGATAATTGCATTAATAAGTAACTGTTTATAGGTGTCATGTTGTTGTTTGGATGACCAGAAAAGCTGTGGTTGAAACCTCACTGCTGCCAGTCTGCCACTGTTAGGTTCTTGAGCAAGACCTTTAATAACTCGTCCTATTCCATGCGCGCTGTATCATCTCTGACCCCAACATTCTAAGATGGGATATGTGACAAAACAAATTTCACTGTGCAGTAGGATATATGTGACAAATAAGCACCCCTAACCTTTTTTCTAACTAATAGTTTGATTGCGTTAACACTAAGAGTTGTAGCATCCATTCTTAGTGCTGGTCATTTATCTGTCAAGCTGTGCTGTATCTAGCCCCAAGCTGTGTCTAGCCCCGATTAATGTTTACTGTTACTGAAAAAGAAATGTTAAAAAAAGAAAATCAACAAATCGTTTGAAAAAAGAAATCACAAATCGTTTGGCACCAAGATCTGTTTTTTCAAAGCCATCAGACACAAACACACCCTTAGAGCTACAGCGGTGTGTTTCTCAAACATTTGGGTCTGTACTTACACCGTAATGTACTGTTCTTTTTTATTGCAGTCTTTGAGAGGTTTTTAACGTGCCGAAATAAAATTGTAGGTCCTTGTGACTGATGATTATATTCAGTGCTACCATGCTGAAACCTATGCTGGCCTACAACCTTTGAAACATTAAAACCCCCATTCCAAATAAAGCAGTGTTTTTACTTTCTCTTGGTAATATCCATCTTTTGTGCCTCCTTTATTTTAAGAATTTGATTCATGGGTGTGTGGAGCAAAATTAGTATGCCGCCAACCGCCTTGCCTAAAATAACAGTCTGGTAGGCATGGGGGTTTAATCATTTTCCCCCAGCCATGTTCCCAGTTCTTAATGGGACATCAGGCAGCAACAAGCTCAACTGAAACCAGGCAACCTCCCCTCTTCTTCAAAAATGCCCATCACCCCTCTTAGTGGGTAGACGCACCAGTTTCCAGTCCCCCTTCTGTCTATTGAGAAGGTCTCAGACAGGGTGAAAACCCCCAACCTCTTTTCCTCGACCAAATGATGCATACATTAAACTGATCTCCTGATGCTGCGTCTCATATTAAGTCTGAGTCTTCTGAGGAGTTTTTAATTTCTCCACCAATTTAAGATAAAGACTCCAAACTTGGCATTTGTTGGAAGGCAGTATGCCTGAAAATATGATACAGTATGAGAGAAAAAAAATTTAAATGAAATAAATGTAAAAAATGAGACACACAGTAAATTTTTATGTGTTTTATACTTCAACAGCTTCAAATTATGTTAAGGATTTAAAGATTTTTCTAATAGCTGTGTAAAAAAATCTAGATTACATTGTAATAAAATAAACGGTTATTGCTTGGTGAACACAACACAACGCCCAGTGCTAAATTTATCCTTATTTGGAGACAAATAATCATTGTACAGTGGAGCAATCACTTCACTGTCTCCTTTATAAGGAGGTTCTGCTGCTTCACAGACCCTCTATTGCTAAATATAGCCTGGCTCACCTTTTTATTTTGGTGCAGTCCATGTTTCATAATGGTTCATCCATGCTTCGGCATTAGATCTTTTTCTGTTCTACTGTAGGCTGCTTGTGTTTATGAATACAGCAGGTTGTGTAATATTTGAAAACTGTGTGCTTTCTCTTCCTTCCCCTCTGCACTGTATTTTGCTGCAAACTGCTTTGTTCTGCGATTTGTTTTTCTGCTATTTTGGAGTTATGGATTCCTTGTGATAGGTTTGCTTGGGCAAACTGGAATCTGGTTCTGAAGTTCTAGAGAGTTCTACTTCTGCTGTCTCACCCCAGCGATGGGAAAAAAATAACTCAAACACACGAGCGTATCAGCACCAGTTTAATGTTTGACAGATGAGAGCTATTTATACACATAATAATTAGAATAGGCATGAGGATAAAAAAAATAATTGCCCAGCGTATAGGTTAGAATAAGAGTCGGCTGGAAGAAACTGTGGTTTCCTGCAAAATGACACTGAGTATGTATGTGACAGATAAAGAGGAATATATAAAACAATGTGCCTTGGCATCAAGGTTCTAGTGTCATAGTGTAGACCTTAAAGTGTATGTATGTAAATTAAAACTGACAGGTAAGAAGTAAAACAAACAAACAAAATAAACTCGATAAAGAACCTTAACATTTATCACATTGATAGCATACACTCTTACACTTACGGTGCTCTCTCCACATCATAGACACTGCATGACACCGTGTGCACCGTGACGAAGGAGACACGAGCCTATAGTGCTAAGTGCTGGTGAATAAGCAGCCATGGTCAGTCCCTGTCTGCTTTCCAGTCCCCAGAGAAAACATTAAGGGCCCTAGACTGGAACCAGAAGTCCCTTCATCCCCCTCCTTTCCCCATCCAAACGGTAGAGCCTGGGGTCAAACCCAGTGCCCAGACAGTCTTACCCCTGACCCCTGTCTGGCTCTAGGCTCGGGGTCAAACTACACAGCTGATAAACTCCGCTTCCCCACCCCTCGACCTATCTGGTGTAAACATACACACACAAACACATCCGCATCCGCTTGTGGTTTGGCGTGGCGGCCGCTTTAGACACGCACATACAGCATCGTTTGCGGCTCCCTAGCATCCGTGTTCTGTCAGTCAGCTCCCTGCCCCCACCTTTCTCTGCACTGTAGCCACACCTTACACACACACACACACACACACACACATATACACCTTTAAAGATACACACACAACAATTTGGATAATATGTATACTCTTAATCTGCTGGGGTTTTTTTGTTGCTCATTGTCTCATTTAATTGCTCATTTTAAACATAACTTACAGATGATTTATTCTTAATTCTACTCACAAAACAAAACACAGGTGTATAAAGAGAGGTAGAAGAAACAAATTATTGTTTAAGTAATAAAAAAATTAATTAATTAATTCAACCTTAACTTGTTAGAGCTGTAAAGATTTACATGGCTTGTTTTATATATGCACATACAGTGTATTGTAACTAATAGCAAATTATTATCAATTGTACTCTTTCTTTTGTATCTGTCTACATATATACATATGAATATAAGTGAGAGAAAGATAGTGCAAATAATATTAATAATAGATAGATAGATAGATAGATAGATAGATAGATAGATAGATAGATAGATAGATAGATAGATAGATAGATGTGTGTGTATGCTTATAGACAATGCTTATAGACATGTTATATGCTTTGCTTTTGTCTTTTTGTAGGGTGAAGAATTCAGGAGTGGACGTAAAGTACCAGTAGCAGTAGCTGTGACCCACTGCAGGATGGAAATAATAGTTTGTGCTCCTTTTATACAGGTGAGTATTTCATTAAGGTAAGTTTTCTAATCATCACCTAACATCTACTACTATATTGCATTAGATATGAAGATATTTTTTTTACACCATTAATAGATTAGAACACGGGTGTAGATAATGTTAAATTATTGGCAGACGTACTTGCATTTTAAATAACAGACATACAAGACAAAAGTGTCTATTTTGAGTATTTTCTATTGATGATATTTGTTGACCTTGATTATATTTTGAAACATGAATTACACAAAATGAATCAACAATAAAAGATACCTGAAACCGACATTTATTCTGTGTTGCATTTTTCTTTCAATTGTAGTTGTATAATATATATTAAATT